>CM054933.1:19448645-19496549 GCA_029168755.2 Tillandsia fasciculata | reverse complement strand
GCAAGTCCAGAACTCCATGGTATAGTTTCTGAAAGGCCTCCACCAAATCAAACTTGAGTACCTCCCAGAAACGCTGATAGAAGATAAGTGACAGCCCATCGGGTCCCGGCGCCTTATCAGGCCCGCAAGAAAAAACTGCACGTTTAATTTCCTGCTCCGAAAAGGGAACCTGCAGACTCCGGAGGTCGGCAGACTCAGAAGCAAAAAGAGAGGGTAGAGATAACCGCGAAGGGATGTGGGCCTCCGTGCCAAGTTGTGCGGAGAAGAAGGAAAACAAAAGTTCGGCCATTTCCGCGTGACTAGAAAAGGAAAAGAGCCCATCAGTCAAACGGGTTATAAAATTCTTGCTCCTGCGGCCGTTCGCGCATTGGTGAAAAAATTTGGTGTTTGCATCCCCCGCCCTCAACCATTGAATCCTAGACCTTTGTTTCCATTTGATCTCTTCCTGAAGCGAAATTTCCCCGATTCTCTCTTTAAGTCTGATTCTCAACAAAAACTCCCCCGTCGTAATCACCCTGACCTCTTCTGCCCTATCAATCCAACTGATCCAGGAATAGCACTTCTCCGCTTGCGTCTTGAGGGTAGAAGCTAGCCCAGCACTCCACACTTTGAGAGCCGAGGTAACCCGCCTGATTTTCGAATCGAAGCCCCCCACTTGCCCGCCTCCCGCGGTTCCCTCATTCCATGCCAAGGCGATAACATCCGCAATCGTCGGGTAGTGTAACCAATAGTTCTCGAGCCTAAATAGATGCGGTGCTGGAATAAAAGAGAAAGCCGAAAGTACAATAGGAGTATGATCTGACCTCGGTCTCGGTAGTGCTCGAAGCACCGATCTGGGAAAGGAAGCCTGCCAAGCTGTAGAGATAAATGCCCTGTCCAGGCGCTGTAAAGTTGGGGTGCGCCTCCCGTTCGTCCAGGTGTAAGCTTTGTTGGCGATGGGAAGGTCTAAGAGCCCAAGCTGGTCGATGACGTTCCTGAATTCCAACATTTCGGCGACATGTGTAGACGGGCCGTTCCTATCCTCAACCGAGAGCAGAAGGTTAAAATCCCCCAGTAGACCCCACGCCCCCACGGAATTCGAACCCAGCGCAATAAGCTCACGAAAGAAACACCTCTTGAGAGAAGGAACAGTGGGTCCGTAAATATTGGAAATCGTAAAAGTCGCTCCATCGACCCTTCTTCTCAACACTGTGTTAAGCGAGAATCTCCCGACCCAATCTAAGGTGCAATCAAAGAGCGCCGGATTCCATGCTGTCAGCAGGCCCCCCTTGGTGCCCTCCGCGTCGAGTGTCCGGAAATCTCTTAGGTGAGAACCGCAAAAAGAGAAAAATTTGGTAGCGGAGGTGGTCGCCAATTTAGTTTCCTGAAGACAAACCACTCCGCACTTACTTCTTCTAATAAATGCTCGCACAATGGTGCATTTATCCCTCCCATTAGGTCCCCTCACGTTCCAAGAGAGAAAGCGAAAAGTTCTGTTGCGAGGCATTCTAAAATTTAATATGACCCCACAGATTTTATGATGACTTATATCGGGACACTGTGATTGGAACAAAGGCTATAATTTCGCATGCAAATAATTTTTCCAGTAAATCAATCTTCTTTTAATATTTAACACCTTTCCACAGCTTTTGAAAAGTACAATTGCATGCTGGGTTGGACATCTAGTTAGCTGTCACGCCCCGAGTCCGCCAATTTGTACGGTTCGGGCACGCCAACAGACCCGCCAATCGGGTACGACCATTTGCTACCCGATTGGAACGGTAACATCCAAGATAACACAACCAGTGTATGCGGAAGCTCAATATCAGAGTACTAAAAATCACTACAAATTTAAATTTTTGCAACAACTAAAGCGGAAATGAAAGTATACCAGAGTGAACTATAATATAAATTTATTACACTTTACATTACTGAACTTGCAATAAAATTATTACAATTCCATTACATGAATTCCTCACCATACAAGGTTCACTCAAGAAATATATAAATGGGATACCTCTGCTAGACCCTCTAGGTCTCTATGCTGCTGGGCCCTTGCCCCTGTCGTATGCCTCGCCGTCTGCATCTGGACCGTCTCGATCGCTGCATCCATACACGAACCTGTGGGGGGGGAGTCACCCAAGGGGTGTGAGAACTACAACTGAGTTCCCAGTGGGTTCAACCACCGAGAAAAAGTGTCCTACACCACTTGGTCCAATGGAAGCAATAATAACAGTGCTAGAAAACTAAAATCCTCGATATCAAATGCAGCTATACAAAATAATACATCACTGTCTGTATATACTCATCAACCCAGCGCTACACTGTCTAGCCATACTAGGCTACAATAATATAGGTCACTACACTATCTGTGTATACTCATCGACCCAGCACTACTCTGTCTAGCCACACTAGGCTGCTAAGCACCAACTCGGCCACTATGCCGCTGTATACAGGGTCCAACTAACCCGGCCACCTTGGCCACTCTAATTTTCTTTATTCTTTAGATTCTGGTGCTTTAGTTCAAGTTAACCCTCAGAAATTTCTTATCCAACGGGCCCCAGCCCAGTAGTCCTGCTACCATAAGATAAGATTTCTAAGGTTGCCGATAACACCCGCAAGTGTTACCCCGTCCTACGGAAGAAACGTCCCGAACGGGTCTCTACCCGGGAGAGGGATACTGCCCGTACCTCCAACATGGGCTGGTTTCACCGTAGGTCCGCCCGTTTTATCTTTATATCTTCTTTATTTTCTTTTTACTTTAGTTCTTAGCCTCTTTGCCTTTGAACACTTGCTTTCCTTTCTTATTCGAGCTATTAGCTCCCTTTTTACCACTGGCAAATCACTTTCTCTTTTCTTTGAGCATTTAGCTCCTTGCTTTCACTTTTAGCCCTTCGAAAGTACCTCGTCCGACGGGTCACTGCCCAGGGAGTCCTGCTCCACTTGACGAGTCTCAAATTCGAAGGCGCCATTTACATTCTCTTTACGCTTTTTAGCCACTTTTTGCTTGCTTTTAACTTTGCCTTTTTACAACAATTTTCCTCTTATCCTAGGCCTTGCCATAAGGATAACTAGAGAGTCTCCTGGACTCTTAAACATTTCTCTTTTATTTCTTTAACTCAAATTGAAGTTAAAGTGATTGTCCATTTGCCCAGACACACCCTATGACCCACTCTAGGGTTGTATTATTTAGCTTTTTGACTTTGCGATTACGCAAACTTTTCCTTAGAGTTTGACTCTAAGCTGATCACTTTGCTATCAGTTTAATTCTTTAGACTTTGTGGCCACATACTCTTTTCTTTGCCGAACCTGGAGTTACATTATCTCTATTTACCCGTTGCACTTTGCATTTAGAGTTATCTTGACTCTAATCCATTTTCTGCGAGTATAAACTCCACTAGTCACCTTAGGTTCTCTTACCTAAGTTTCATATCATGTTTAACCTAGAGTTCCTTGACTCTATGTTAACTAGTCTATTCTCAACCCACTAACTTACCTTAGGTTTCCTCTACCTAAGTCTTATATCATGCTCATCCTAGAGTCCTTGACTCTATGTTGATCCCTTTATCCAATATCCTTAGGTTATCTCCTAAGACAATGCCACTCATTCAATCCTAGGGTATACTCCTAAGTTTGATGTCACTCATTAAACCCTGAATCTAGGTTTTCTCCTAGTCTTACTACCAACATGTCCTTTCCTTATGCTTCACATGATTCCTAGGGTTATACCCTAACACGGTCTCAATCATAAAATAATTAATCATTTCTTATGCATGCAATTATTTCCATCTCAATCATAAATAATATTCATCATCTATGTAGATAAATCAAAATTTCATTTCCCTCTATGTTCATTTAAACATGTAAATAAATCATTTATTTTCCTTTTCCCTCATTCATACTCATAATTAAAATTACACTACACTAGCATGCTCACTATAATGCTTCAAGATCAAAAGCAGAGGAAAAAGTGGAGAGGTCACCCATTTTCGGTAGAATCCCCCACCTCGGTGTATTCTTTTGGTCCTTGAAGGAGACAATTTCAACTCCTTGGATCCGTGAGACTTCCCTACATTGTAAGGAAAGCAAAAGATAAAGCAATTGCTTTTACATGATTCACTAAAATTCATAAGGCGGTAGAACTAACCCCTTTTTGACAACTTAAAGGGAAAAATCCCTATTTGGTCATTTTCCCCAACCAAAAGGCTAATTTTTGATTGGTTCGTAAAAATGAGAGAAGAATAGTCATCCCATGGCATATTGCCAAAAAGAAACTTGCTCAACTCGATCCGGGGTCAAAACGCTCTCAAAAATTTGAGAAAAGCTCAATTTGAGCAATTTCCCCCCAATTCACCGATTTTGCATTTGGCAAATCGAGAAATTGCAATTTTTTTGCATTGGAGAAAAGAGAAGAGAGAAAATTTTTTTGATCTTTCTTCTTTTCTTCCTTTCTTTCCTTTCTTTTCTTTCTTCCTTTTCTTTTCTTTTCTTTCCTTTCTTTTCTTTCTTCCTTTTCTTTTCTTTTCTTTCCTTTCTTTTCTTTCTTTCTTTTTTTTTTTGTATGGTCCCCTGCTGCTGGGCAGCCAAGGCTGCTGCTGCTGCATATAGCAGCAGCAGCTGCAGCCATTGCTGCAGCTTGGCAGCTGCATATGCAGCTGCTAGGCAGCTTAGGCAGCTGCTGTTGCTTTTAGCAGCAGCCAATGCAGCTGCGATTGCAGCTTGGGCAGCTGCTTGATGCAGCCGCCCCATGGGAGCTGTCCCCCACCCCTGCGCAGCAGCCCCAGGGCAGCTGCTGCTGCATGTAGCAGCAGCAACTAAGCCAGCTATGCTGCAAGTAGCAGCAGCAGTTGGCATTGCTGCTGCTGGCAGCAGCTGCTGCTACCAGCAGCAATGCCGCAGCCCATTCCTCTTTACGTTTTTATTTCCCCCTTCCCTGTGCAAAATAGAGAAGAAAAGTGGAAGAGGAGTACCTTCTTTTTTCTTTCTTTTTTTTTTTTTCTTCACAAGAGGGAGAGGGAGAGGGAGAGATCCTGCTTCTTCTTTTTCTTCTTCTTTTTCTTCTTCTTCTTCTCTTTCTCATTCTTCTTCTTCTTTCTTTTTCCCTGCTCCAACAGAGAAACGAAGAGAGAGAGATGTGGGATTTCAAGAGGGAGAGAGAGAGAGAGAGAGAGTGAGTGAGAGAGAGTACCTTCTTCTCTTCTTCTTCTTCTTCTTCTTCTTCTTCTTCTTCTTCTTCTTCTCTCTTCTTCTTTCTCTTCTTCTTGCGTTTCCTGCTCCAGCAGAAAAGAGAGAGAGAGAGAGAGAGAAAGAGAGAGGGAGAGAGAATTAAATGTCTCTGCAGGGTGGTAGTTGGGAAGAGAAGGTGATTTTACCAAAATGCCCCAACTTACTAAAGAAATCCCCAATTTATCCTAATTCCTGCAATTTGCTCCTGCAGGAAGAAAATTCGGATAGCCCTGTTTCTCCGCGTTTTGCCGTCAACTGGAAAATTGAAATCAAAATTTTCCTTCTTCCTTTTACTCTACAGATTTTTCTTAAACTCTTCACGGTTTTGTTTAAATTTTTGGACTACTCTAAGCCCTCGAAAGAGAGCCCCGAAAAAGCTTCGCGATAAACTGCACTGTCAAAAACTGCAGTTTCAGAATTTACGAAGCATTTTTCTTCGCTTCGTTCTCCAATTTTTCCTTAATCGCTCACCTAGATTTTTCACCCCTTTTAGTCAGAAAACTTTTGTGAGACACCCCACGATTTCTTTTAAATTTTTGGGCCACTCTAAGCCTTCGAAAGAGAGCCCCGAAAAAGCTTCGCGATAAACTGCACTGTCAAAAACTGCAGTTTCAGAATTTACGAAGCATTTTTCTTCGCTTCGTTCTCCAATTTTTCCTTAATCGCTCACCTCAGTTTTTCATTCCTTTTAATCAGAAAACTTTTGTGAGACATTCCATGATTTCTTTTAAATTTTTGGGCTACTCTAAGCACTCGAAAGAGAGCCCCGAAAAAGCTTCGCGACCAACTGCACTGTCAAAAACTGCAGTTTCAGAATTCACGAAGCATTTTTTTTCGCTTCGTTCTCCAATTTTCCTTTAATCGCTCACATCGTTTTTTCACCCCTTTTAATGAGGAAACTTTTGTGAGAGACTCCACGATTTCTTTTAAATTTTTTGACTATTCTAAGTCTCCGAAATAGGGCTCCGAAAATGCTTCGTGATCAAAGATTTCAGAAATTCCAGAATTTGCTAAGTCCTCCGGGTTCAAGTCACTTTTCGACCCGATGCCCTTCGCGTCGGTCCGAAACGCACCGAACTCGACTGTAATCATATTTAAAACATGTTACAAGTCTTCTCGCCGCATTTCGCCATTTTGCGAATTCGGCGAACGTGGGTCTACCTTTTACAAGCTTGAAGCTTCGATTTCCAACTACAACTCACTTTTCGACTCGATGACTTTTGTATCGATTCGAAATGCTTTCAACTCACTTGTAATTACATTTGAAATGTGTTACAAGTATTCTTGTTGAATTTCGCACTTTTTGCGGAAATCGCCAAACAAGGACCTATGCTTCACAATTGAAGCTTCAATTTCTCAACTCCAACTCACTTTTCGACTCGATGACTTTTGTATCGATTCGAAATGCTTCCAACTCACTTGTAATCACATTTGAAATGTGTTACAAGTATTCTTGTTGAATTTCGCACTTTTTGCGGAAATCGCCAAACAAGGACCTATGCTTCACAATTGGAGCTTCAATTTCTCAACTCCAACTCACTTTTCGACTCGATGACTTTTGTATCGATTCGAAATGCTTCCAACTCACTTGTAATCACATTTGAAATGTGTTACAAGTATTTTTGCTGAATTTCGCCTTTTCGCGGAAATCGATGTACTACACTCTCCCCTATTTTGAATAAACCATAATTTAGCACTTTTCTCCGAATCCAATAAAAATAGTATTTCATACCATTTTTATTTATATTATTTATATACCATAAATCTGGTACATTACATTCTACCCCCCTTAAAATAAGTTTCGTCCTCGAAACTTGAATCACATCTCGACTCCTACTTGATCGAGAGGGAGGAATCTTGTCCCACTATTGGGCTCACTATATGTCGTTACTGGGCCTCAACTGCCCGCTCGCCAGGTCACACGAACAACTCACTAATGAATCCCTCTCTCAATCCAGGGACAAACTCAGACCTGGTATCTGGCCACCTTCACCACATAGGTGAAAGACACAATAGAGCACTTGCTCTCTCGATTGCCACGAATGACTCAGTTTTTACTTGCAAAATTTTCACTTTAATTCTGCCATCATTCTTTTTATAACGAGGTTGCATCTGCAACTAATTACATTTACCGTATTTTCTTTCCGATCGCTCAGCTGCCTAATGTGGAGGGCAAAAGCCAATCCACGAGTCCTCAACTATCTCACACGCTACTAGCGCTCAAAGTCCATGGGTTATCATCTAACCCGATATCTCGGACTACTAATGGATTCACAGACCATGGTCCTATAGGGCCTATAGCCCAAAGCTAGTCCAGCACTGTGCAATGGCTCTTGCTAGCACGCAGGTCCAATCGTAATATGGGTAGATCCTCACTTAAGGTTACCGCACCAACACTCCCACTAGGAGCTACAGTACCTCAATCATCACTAGCACTACGGCTTGGTCACATCCACACTCTCAGTGTACAAACAGCCTCAAGGCTCACATGTGGCATTCCACATCCTCGGGTCACCGCTCGGACTACCGCCCCGACCAAATCTCTATCATGCCCCGCCCTCCGGTCTCGAGCCGCTGTCTCTCACAACCGACTGCGCCTGCCCACTGGGCTACAGGCCCACAGTCCACAAACATGGTCCAGGCACGGATCGTCCCCAAGCGAACCCGCTGATCGTCGCCACGCGACCACTACGCTCACTGAGCAAAACCCACAACTAGACGTCAATCTATGACCCAAACAATCTATCAACTCTGGCCACACTGGGCAAAGGCTAATGCGCCAACTAATCAGCTCTCTCGGCTAAGCGATACTTGTGCTCCATGAGCACCTAAACAGTTGGGCGTCCAACGCCCCTATGCTATCTCGCAAAAATCCAGTGTTAAGCAACTTGCTTATACACGCGCATGACTCCTATACACCTCTCCCAACTGGGTTGAGGCACCACAACGATCATTCACCAACTCTGGTGATTAACACGCAAACCCAGTGGTGGCAATCATTGCCATTATGCTGATCCGTCGGATCGGCGCCACAAAACTCTCGCTCTTTCGAGAGATTCCCGCATCTTGAAGCCTACTCTAGGCCTCACTAACACTACTACGTGGCAACCTAGCCACAATCGTCACGCCACACGTTTACTACCGTCATCAGGGGCGAATCTCCCCTGCCTGGGCTGTAAACCTATCTTGCCCTAACCCTTAGGACATAGCAACTTGGCTCTCGCGACATAGCGATCACCATGTACCTCGCGAGTCGGTCTCTCACTGGACCTTACTAACCATACTTTGCCAGCAACCTAGCTGACACAAGCGTAAAACACCTTATGCTGAAGGTGTTGGCTGCGCCGACAAAAGTTCGGCGGCCACTGCCATTCCCTTTACTGTCGCCCCTACAAGCGGCGACGCCGTATACTCTTACGTTGTTTGTGCAGCCTCAGCTTGCTGCGCTATCAGCCACTGGAGCCTATCTATCTGCTCCGACTGTCACATCGACGCCACACTTAGGCGTCAGAATCCGCCTCCCTGACGGCAAAAAAATTTCGCCTTTCGGCGAGAAGATTCAGCATGCTGCTGGACCACACCATCAAGTGGTCGGCCACCTGCTATCGCAGCTCGTGTACCTTGTTTGACCCAGAGCCCTCTCGTGACTCGAGTCAAAACAGGTGCGTCTCCCTATGTGGCGTCATCGCTAATATGCACACCACAACGAAACAATTAGCCCAAATTCAGCCATTTGAGCAACGCGCAGTCTATATACCGACAAAAGGCTCGTCGACCCAATCATGCGAAAGTATAAGAGGGTACTCCTTTTCATCCCCAGCATTACGTTGTCGGCCGCCAACATAATATCTGAAGAATGAAAGCTCGTTGCCCTCGATCAGTCCCAATATCCTTTTTGGGAACAACAATAACCAATCGAATACTTTCGCCTAATAATCCACACACTCTCTCGTGCTAATCCCTAGGGTCTCCCTAAGGTTGCTAACCACCTAGGACTGTTCCTAGGCTCTGATACCACTCTAATCTGTCACGCCCCGAGTCCGCCAATTTGTACGGTTCGGGCACGCCAACAGACCCGCCAATCGGGTACGACCTTTCGCTACCCGATTGGAACGGTAACATCCAAGATAACACAACCAGTGTATGCGGAAGCTCAATATCAGAGTACTAAAAATCACTACAAATTTAAATTTTTGCAACAACTAAAGCGGAAATGAAAGTATACCAGAGTGAACTATAATATAAATTTATTACACTTTACATTACTGAACTTGCAATAAAATTATTACAATTCCATTACATGAATTCCTCACCATACAAGGTTCACTCAAGAAATATATAAATGGGATACCTCTGCTAGACCCTCTAGGTCTCTATGCTGCTGGGCCCTTGCCCCTGTCGTATGCCTCGCCGTCTGCATCTGGACCGTCTCGATCGCTGCATCCATACCCGAACCTGTGGGGGGGGAGTCACCCAAGGGGTGTGAGAACTACAACTGAGTTCCCAGTGGGTTCAACCACCGAGAAAAAGTGTCCTACACCACTTGGTCCAATGGAAGCAATAATAACAGTGCTAGAAAACTAAAATCCTCGATATCAAATGCAGCTATACAAAATAATACATCACTGTCTGTATATACTCATCAACCCAGCGCTACACTGTCTAGCCATACTAGGCTACAATAATATAGGTCACTACACTATCTGTGTATACTCATCGACCCAGCACTACTCTGTCTAGCCACACTAGGCTGCTAAGCACCAACTCGGCCACTATGCCGCTGTATACAGGGTCCAACTAACCCGGCCACCTTGGCCACTCTAATTTTCTTTATTCTTTAGATTCTGGTGCTTTAGTTCAAGTTAACCCTCAGAAATTTCTTATCCAACGGGCCCCAGCCCAGTAGTCCTGCTACCATAAGATAAGATTTCTAAGGTTGCCGATAACACCCGCAAGTGTTACCCCGTCCTACGGAAGAAACGTCCCGAACGGGTCTCTACCCGGGAGAGGGATACTGCCCGTACCTCCAACATGGGCTGGTTTCACCGTAGGTCCGCCCGTTTTATCTTTATATCTTCTTTATTTTCTTTTTACTTTAGTTCTTAGCCTCTTTGCCTTTGAACACTTGCTTTCCTTTCTTATTCGAGCTATTAGCTCCCTTTTTACCACTGGCAAATCACTTTCTCTTTTCTTTGAGCATTTAGCTCCTTGCTTTCACTTTTAGCCCTTCGAAAGTACCTCGTCCGACGGGTCACTGCCCAGGGAGTCCTGCTCCACTTGACGAGTCTCAAATTCGAAGGCGCCATTTACATTCTCTTTACGCTTTTTAGCCACTTTTTGCTTGCTTTTAACTTTGCCTTTTTACAACAATTTTCCTCTTATCCTAGGCCTTGCCATAAGGATAACTAGAGAGTCTCCTGGACTCTTAAACATTTCTCTTTTATTTCTTTAACTCAAATTGAAGTTAAAGTGATTGTCCATTTGCCCACACACCCTATGACCCACTCTAGGGTTGTATTATTTAGCTTTTTGACTTTGCGATTACGCAAACTTTTCCTTAGAGTTTGACTCTAAGCTGATCACTTTGCTATCAGTTTAATTCTTTAGACTTTGTGGCCACATACTCTTTTCTTTGCCGAACCTGGAGTTACATTATCTCTATTTACCCGTTGCACTTTGCATTTAGAGTTATCTTGACTCTAATCCATTTTCTGCGAGTATAAACTCCACTAGTCACCTTAGGTTCTCTTACCTAAGTTTCATATCATGTTTAACCTAGAGTTCCTTGACTCTATGTTAACTAGTCTATTCTCAACCCACTAACTTACCTTAGGTTTCCTCTACCTAAGTCTTATATCATGCTCATCCTAGAGTCCTTGACTCTATGTTGATCCCTTTATCCAATATCCTTAGGTTATCTCCTAAGACAATGCCACTCATTCAATCCTAGGGTATACTCCTAAGTTTGATGTCACTCATTAAACCCTGAATCTAGGTTTTCTCCTAGTCTTACTACCAACATGTCCTTTCCTTATGCTTCACATGATTCCTAGGGTTATACCCTAACACGGTCTCAATCATAAAATAATTAATCATTTCTTATGCATGCAATTATTTCCATCTCAATCATAAATAATATTCATCATCTATGTAGATAAATCAAAATTTCATTTCCCTCTATGTTCATTTAAACATGTAAATAAATCATTTATTTTCCTTTTCCCTCATTCATACTCATAATTAAAATTACACTACACTAGCATGCTCACTATAATGCTTCAAGATCAAAAGCAGAGGAAAAAGTGGAGAGGTCACCCATTTTCGGTAGAATCCCCCACCTCGGTGTATTCTTTTGGTCCTTGAAGGAGACAATTTCAACTCCTTGGATCCGTGAGACTTCCCTACATTGTAAGGAAAGCAAAAGATAAAGCAATTGCTTTTACATGATTCACTAAAATTCATAAGGCGGTAGAACTAACCCCTTTTTGACAACTTAAAGGGAAAAATCCCTATTTGGTCATTTTCCCCCACCAAAAGGCTAATTTTTGATTGGTTCGTAAAAATGAGAGGAGAATAGTCATCCCATGGCATATTGCCAAAAAGAAACTTGCTCAACTCGATCCGGGGTCAAAACGCTCTCAAAAATTCGAGAAAAGCTCAATTTGAGCAATTTCCCCCCAATTCACCGATTTTGCATTTGGCAAATCGAGAAATTGCAATTTTTTTGCATTGGAGAAAAGAGAAGAGAGAAAATTTTTTTGATCTTTCTTCTTTTCTTCCTTTCTTTCCTTTCTTTTCTTTCTTCCTTTTCTTTTCTTTTCTTTCCTTTCTTTTCTTTCTTCCTTTTCTTTTCTTTTCTTTCCTTTCTTTTCTTTCTTTCTTTTTTTTTTGTATGGTCCCCTGCTGCTGGGCAGCCAAGGCTGCTGCTGCTGCATATAGCAGCAGCAGCTGCAGCCATTGCTGCAGCTTGCCAGCTGCATATGCAGCTGCCAGGCAGCTTAGGCAGCTGCTGTTGCTTTTAGCAGCAGCAGCTGCAGCTAATGCTGCTGCTTGGCAGCTGCTTATGCAGCTGCCTAGCAGCAGCCAATGCAGCTGCGATTGCAGCTTGGGCAGCTGCTTGATGCAGCCGCCCCATGGGAGCTGTCCCCCACCCCTGCGCAGCAGCCCCAGGGCAGCTGCTGCTGCATGTAGCAGCAGCAACTAAGCCAGCTGTGCTGCAAGTAGCAGCAGCAGTTGGCATTGCTGCTGCTGGCAGCAGCTGCTGCTACCAGCAGCAATGCCGCAGCCCATTCCTCTTTACGTTTTTATTTCCCCCTTCCCTGTGCAAAATAGAGAAGAAAAGTGGAAGAGGAGTACCTTCTTTTTTCTTTCTTTTTTTTTTTTCTTCACAAGAGGGAGAGGGAGAGGGAGAGATCCTGCTTCTTCTTTTTCTTCTTCTTTTTCTTCTTCTTCTTCTCTTTCTCATTCTTCTTCTTCTTTCTTTTTCCCTGCTCCAACAGAGAAACGAAAAGAGAGAGATGTGGGATTTCAAGAGGGAGAGAGAGAGAGAGAGAGAGTGAGTGAGAGAGAGTACCTTCTTCTCTTCTCCTTCTCCTTCTTCTTCTTCTTCTTCTTCTTCTTCTTCTTCTTCTCTCTCTCTTCTTTCTCTTCTTCTTGCGTTTCCTGCTCCAGCAGAAAAGAGAGAGAGAGAGAGAGAGAAAGAGAGAGGGAGAGAGAATTAAATGTCTCTGCAGGGTGGTAGTTGGGAAGAGAAGGTGATTTTACCAAAATGCCCCAACTTACTAAAGAAATTCCCAATTTATCCTAATTCCTGCAATTTGCTCCTGCAGGAAGAAAATTCGGATAGCCCTGTTTCTCCGCGTTTTTCCGTCAACTGGAAAATTGAAATCAAAATTTTCCTTCTTCCTTTTACTCTACAGATTTTTCTTAAACTCTTCACGGTTTTGTTTAAATTTTTGGACTACTCTAAGCCCTCGAAAGAGAGCCCCGAAAAAGCTTCGCGATAAACTGCACTGTCAAAAACTGCAGTTTCAGAATTTACGAAGCATTTTTCTTCGCTTCGTTCTCCAATTTTTCCTTAATCGCTCACCTAGATTTTTCACCCCTTTTAGTCAGAAAACTTTTGTGAGACACCCCACGATTTCTTTTAAATTTTTGGGCCACTCTAAGCCTTCGAAAGAGAGCCCCGAAAAAGCTTCGCGATAAACTGCACTGTCAAAAACTGCAGTTTCAGAATTTACGAAGCATTTTTCTTCGCTTCGTTCTCCAATTTTTCCTTAATCGCTCACCTCAGTTTTTCATTCCTTTTAATCAGAAAACTTTTGTGAGACATTCCATGATTTCTTTTAAATTTTTGGGCTACTCTAAGCACTCGAAAGAGAGCCCCGAAAAAGCTTCGCGACCAACTGCACTGTCAAAAACTGCAGTTTCAGAATTCACGAAGCATTTTTCTTCGCTTCGTTCTCCAATTTTCCTTTAATCGCTCACATCGTTTTTTCACCCCTTTTAATGAGGAAACTTTTGTTAGAGACTCCACAATTTCTTTTAAATTTTTTGACTATTCTAAGTCTCCGAAATAGGGCTCCGAAAATGCTTCGTGATCAAAGATTTCAGAAATTCCAGAATTTGCTAAGTCCTCCGGGTTCAAGTCACTTTTCGACCCGATGCCCTTCGCGTCGGTCCGAAACGCACCGAACTCGACTGTAATCATATTTAAAACATGTTACAAGTTTTCTTGCCGTATTTCGCCATTTTGCGAATTCGGCGAACGTGGGTCTACCTTTTACAAGCTTGAAGCTTCGATTTCCAACTACAACTCACTTTTCAACTCGATGACTTTTGTATCGATTCGAAATGCTTTCAACTCACTTGTAATTACATTTGAAATGTGTTACAAGTATTCTTGTTGAATTTCGCACTTTTTGCGGAAATCGCCAAACAAGGACCTATGCTTCACAATTGAAGCTTCAATTTCTCAGCTCCAACTCACTTTTCGACTCGATGACTTTTGTATCGATTCGAAATGCTTCCAACTCACTTGTAATCACATTTGAAATGTGTTACAAGTATTCTTGTTGAATTTCGCACTTTTTGCGGAAATCGCCAAACAAGGACCTATGCTTCACAATTGAAGCTTCAATTTCTCAACTCCAACTCACTTTTCGACTCGATGACTTTTGTATCGATTCGAAATGCTTCCAACTCACTTGTAATCACATTTGAAATGTGTTACAAGTATTTTTGCTGAATTTCGCCTTTTCGCGGAAATCGATGTACTACACTCTCCCCTATTTTGAATAAACCATAATTTAGCACTTTTCTCCGAATCCAATAAAAATAGTATTTCATACCATTTTTATTTATATTATTTATATACCATAAATCTGGTACATTACATTAGCCCTATTTATTGCTACACTATCATATTGGGATTTGAACATGTTTCATTGTTGTCCTTTGCATCCAGATGCTTGTTGCTCAAGTATGAGCAGGGGTTGGGATAGTGTAGTCGAGATTGCATTAGATTGTGGATTTGTGGAGTATTGCGGTGACCGCGGACAGTAGGCGGTCGACCAGATGTTTATCCTTGCATCAGATCGGGGTTGAGTCTAGTTTATTTTTGCATCAGTTGGGGTTTGGGCTTTTCTTTAGTGGATGGAGTTTTCCCACTTTGATCATAGTCATGATCCAGTCCTGCTATATTGTGATACTTGTGAGACATGTGCTACAGAGATACTTGTGATACTGATGATAGAGGTACTTTACTCGTGTGGGTCGCTCCCCTCGAGTGCCACTCCGGAGGTGAGCTTTTTCGGACCGAGCCTTGTGTGCTGGTCCCTTGGGATTTCGAGCCTTGTGTGCTGGTCCCCTACTGAGTTCTTGAGTTCGACAGCAGAGCAGGCAATACCAGTCTTACTGGTAGCACAAGATTGGGTTATTTGATCAGATACTGTTTCCTGATGCATTTATACAGTCATTTCTGTTAGTATTGCATTTAGAGGCATAGTAGTGGTAGTTTCCCTTATTCAGTACCTTATTTACCTTACCACTTCATCTTTTCCCATTGCCTCTAGTAGTCCTAGTGGGTGCGTCAGAGTTGAGGTTTTTGCCCACTAGGGGAGGCTACTGGTTTATCTGGTAGTTCTCACCCCCATTATTGTTCCTCTCTTTCTTCTCCTTTATTTTTGCAGAGTCGTCTGTGGGAGCTGCTGGGCCATCAGCGGCAGATCGAGGTAAGAAGATAGCGGACTAGCTAGATCGTCTGCCCCGACCATGAGAGTAGCTGGACTTATATTGTATCCCTTTTTATCTCAGACTGTAGCACTTTTATTTTGGATCTAGCTCTAGCCAGCTGGGTGTATTATTTTGGTGAGCTGGGAGATTATTGTACATATTACAGCTTTATTTGTAATTCCAGTCTGAGATACTATGTGGTTCTTCTATTTCAGCTCTGTATTATGCTCTTTTATTGCACATTTAATATCTGAGCAGGTTACCAGCGCTTCGTGTACACGGGAAGTTCCGTGTGCACGGCGGATCTGTAGACGGACCCGGGGTATGGATTACACCCCGGGGCGTGACAGATTAAGTTGGTATCAGAGCTTAGGGATAGGTCAGTTGGGACTTAGGAAACCCTAGGCTTTTGGTAGACCCTAGGATGATAGGGCGTGAGAAGCGTGACATTTTGCGAAAGTCGTTGATTTATTTGTTTGGCTCTTCCAAGTAAGTGAAGAGAGACCGACATACCCAAATTTCTGGTGTACAGTTATGTTGGCTGCAGACAACATAAAGTCACAGAAATAGGGGGATGTCTTTGACTTTCGCTAGATTGGGTCGTGTGGGGTTTTGTTTTCCTGATTTGTGGCTTCCGGTGACAGTATGTCGCCCCTTCGTCGTATTTCCGTCGGAGGTATTCCCACCCCCTCTGAGGAGCCCGAGCAGGCAGTATCTGCCGAACTGGGAGAACTGCGGGCCTTGGTGACCTAGTTGGTGGCGAGGTGCTTTCGACAGGACCATCGTTTGGAGCAGCTGTTGGCACAGAGGAGTGATCCGGCAGTCGGGGAGAGGACCAGGGCTTCTAAGCAGCATTTAGAGAGAAAACGCCCAGCACCGGATGTTAATGGACAGACCAGTTCTCGGAGACGGAGGCAGCAGGCGAGGCAGCTCCAGGCTACGGTCAGGTGCATTTTCTGCCGAGGACAGCATAATTCTGATACTTGTAATCTGAGGTTCGGCCGTTGTTATCGGTGTGGACAGTCTGGCCACGTCCGAGCTACTTGCCCTTATGTGCCATCGACGGCTCCTTCTTCAGCATCTGCCCCTTCTTCATCTCAGTAGCAGTCACGGCAGCTGCGAGTTCCTGGCAGATGTATCTTTTGTGGAGATCATCATTTTCCTAGTACTTGTGATCAACGATGGGGACGCTGCTACCTGTGTGGACAGCCTGGGCACCTGCGAGTTACGTGCCCTTCGAGGATAACTGTGACACCTACTTCGGCGTCCGTTCCTACCACTTCCCAGCTACGACCGGGAGCTTCACCGACAGACCTTCAAGTAGATCAAGTTTCGTTCCCCCGCCCTTCTGGAGAGAGACAGCCGTTGTCAAGCAGTCAGGACAACTTAGCACCGGCGGAGGATTCTACTATAGCTGACCGAGGGGAAGCAGGTATGATTTACTTTCTGGCATAAGGACTCGTACTTCGGTTATATAGGGGCATCTCTTTTAGAGAACGTGCATCATTGCATAGGGTTAGGGATGGGACTATCACCTTGTGCACGGAAGGTGCAGATTCCCAATTGCACTCTGCATATGGAGGAGTGCTGTTAGTCCCGCCCGAGTTAGATCGAGTCCCGGATTATGCCAGCTGACCCATTAGTCTTGAGACAGCTGAAGGACGCTGATGTGGTCCTCGGGATGGACTGGCTGGCTCGGTATTTTGCGACTATTGATTGTGTCGCAAGGACCGTCACTTTTAGAGAGCCAGACCAGGAAATGTTGGTATATCGGGAATGTCAGAGCGCTTTCTTTGCCTCTATGATTTTGACTTCCCGAGCGAGGCTGAGGATCCGTCAAGGATGTGTAGCCTTTTTAGCTAGTGTCATTGAGAGACCTACAGCGGCGCCGGGACTCGGGGATATCCCTATTGCCCGCGAGTTCCCGGATATTTTCCCACCTGAGCTAACTAGTATGCCACCAGATAGGGTGATTGAGTTCGTGATTGACGTAGTTCCAGGAACTGCGCCAATCTCAAAGGCTCCTTACCGGATGGCACCGGCTGAGCTACGAGAGCTTAAGGCGCAACTTCAGGATTTAATGGACAAGGGCTTTATTAGGCCGAGTGTGTCGCCTTGGGGAGCGCCGGTGCTATCCGTGAAAAAGAAAGATGGGTCATTTCGACTATGTGTGGACTATAGAGAATTAAATAAAGTGACCATCAAGAACAAGTACCCTTTTGCCGCGCATTGATGATCTTTTTGATTAGCTGCAAGGGTCTTGTGTCCTTTCTAAAATAGATCTGCAATCCGGTTACCACCAGTTGAAGGTGAAGGCCGAGGATATTCCTAAGACGGCATTTAGGTCACGGTACGGGCATTATGAGTTACAGTTATGCCTTTTGGACTGACTAATGCCCCTGCCGCATTCATGGATTTAATGAACCGGATTTTCCGACCATACTTAGACCGATTCGTGGTGGTGTTCATTAAGGATATCTTGGTCTACTCCCGAAGTGATGCTGAGCATGAGGAGCACTTAAGGATTGTACTGCAACTTCTGCGAGAGAAGAAGTTGTATGCCAAGCTGGCAAAATGCGAGTTTTGGCTTCGGGAGGTAGTTTTCTTGGGCCATGTGATTTCTGCCGCAGGTGTGGCAATGGACCCAGCGAAGATTGAGGCAGTCCGTGGTTGGCCCGACCAACGACGGTTTCTGAGATACGTAGCTTTATGGGTTTAGCCGGATATTACCGTCGGTTTTTGGAATGCTTTGCGAAGCTCTCCACACCCCTCACTCGCTTGACGCGTAAGGGAGTGAAGTTTATCTGGAGTGAGGATTGCCAGAGGAGTTTCGAGGAACTGAAGAATAGATTAATGACCGCTCCTATCCTTTCCCTCCCTGTTATGAGGAAAGGATATGTGATCTACAGTGACGCATCACACAGCGGACTTGGTTGTGTGTTGATAATTGCTTATGCATCAAGGCAACTCAAAAATCACGAGAAGAATTACCCTACCCATGACTTGGAGCTTGCTACTGTGGTGTTTGCACTGAAGCTCTGGCGTCATTATCTATATGGGGAACACTGTGGAATCTACACCGACCAATAGAGCCTAAAAGGAGCTAAATTTGAGTCAACGTAGGTGGTTAGAGCTATTAAAGGATTATGATGTAGATATTCTCTACCACCCAGGCAAGGCTAATGTGGTCGCTGACGCCTTGGGTAGGAGGGCGGTGCAAGTTTGTCTATGTTGATCACAGACCAGGCACCGCTATTAGAGGAGATGAGACGGCTCGAGATAGAGGTTGTGTCCCCTGGGGTCACTGCTAGACTAACATCTTTAGTCTTGCAGCCCACTCTGCTGGACAGAATCAGAGAAAGACAGGGTGAGGACCCCCACTTGACTAGGATTAGAGATCAAATTCCGAGTAATCAGTCTGGGGACTTTGCGGTGGATGCCTCGGGAATACTGAGATACAGGAACCGAGCATGCGTGCCTGTGGACGCGGAGATCAGAGAGCAGATATTGCGAGAGGCCCATTATACACCTTATACCCTACATCCTGGTGGGACTAAGATGTATAAGGACCTTAAGGCACACTTTTGGTGGAATGGCATGTAGAGGGATATTGAGAGATTTATGGCTCAGTGTTTAACTTGTCAGCAGGTGAAAGCTGAGCATCGAGTGCCAGCTAGCAAGTTACAAAGTCTTCCAATTCCCGAGTGGAAATGGGACCACATTACAATGGATTTTGTGGTCGGACTACCGAAGGCACAAGGAGGAGCCGATGCTATCTGGGTAGTTGTGGATCGACTTACCAAGTCGGTGCACTTTCTGCCTAAGCAGATTACGTGGCCACTTGAGCGACTAGCCCAGCTATATCTAGGTGAGATAGTTAGACTACATGGAATACCAGCCTCCATTGTATCTGATAGAGACCCGAGGTTTGTTTCGCGCTTTTGGATGAGTTTGCAGACAGCCTTGGGGACTCAGCTTAGGTTCAGTACTGCTTTTCATCCACAGACGGATGGGCAGTCAGAACGGACGATACAAATCCTGGAGGACCTGCTTAGGGCTTGCACTTATCTTTGGCTGAGTTCGCGTACAACAATGACTTTCAAGCGAGCATTCAGATGGCTCCGTTTGAAGCGTTGTATGGACGCAAGTGTCGGTCACCACTTTATTGGAGTGACGTGGGCGAGAGGCGGACCTTGGGACCAGATGCATTATTAGAGGCAGAGGAGAAGGTCCGAGTGATTCGACGACATCTTCAAACCGCCCAAAGCCGACAAAGGAGTTATGCCGATGTTCGGCGACGAGACTTAGAATTTCAAGTTAGAGATCATGTATTCCTGAAAGTCTCGCCGTCCAAAGGAATCAGGAGATTCGGCATTTGTGGGAAACTTAGCCCCCGATATATTGGACCCTTTGAGGTATTGGAGCATATCGGGCCATTCCTTAGGTGAAGATCCAATGAAGCGATCATGACGAGCGCGAGGCTACATGGGAGCTCGAGTCGGAGATAAGGGATGCTCACCCCTACTTATTCGAGACATCGGACTGAGGATTATTGTTTAGTCTCGTTTCGAGGACGAAACTCTTTTTAGTGGGGGAGGATGTGATGATCCAGACTCCCGCAGGAACTGTGCAACATTAAACAGTGACTGTGGGGAGCTTATTCGGTGAAACAGAGCTTGTAGAATCGAAATTAGACATTTAATATAGACTCTGCGCGAAAATCGGAGCAAATGGAATTTTCCGGGAGCTTTCGGCAAAATTCGGATAAGAATTTGGCGAAACGGACGTCGGATTTGGACTCAGCGCGCGAAAACGATCGAAATGGTATATTCGCTTTATTTTTTTCGGCACTTGGTACTGTTCACCGGAACAGTAACCGCTTGCCGGAATTACTGTTCCGGCCGCCGGCGGCGACCGGCGAGCGGCGGCGGGCGGCGGCGCACGGCGGCGGGCAGCAGCGCAGCGGCGGCGCAGCGGCAGAGCGCGGAGGCGCGCGGCGCGGGCAGGCGCGGGCAGGGCTCGGGTGCGCGGTCCACGGCTGGTCGTGCACCGGGAGCACCGAAGAAGCGGGTTGCCACGTGGCGTTCCCTCATTGGCTGGCCGGCTTCTAGAAGCACGTGGGAAGGTGACACGTGGCAGCACCCCGTTGGCCGACATTCTCCGGAAAACCCGGAGCGCGGAACAACCACGTGCACCACGTGGACACGTGGCAAAATCTGATTGGGCTTGCACAGGCTGTTTCCTGTTTTGTGGACACGTGGCGCAATCTGGTTGGCCAATTTTCGGTGTTTCCAGTTCGGATCCGGATCCCGTGTGGGAATATTCCCTTTGGCCCACTATATAAGAGCCCTCACCCCCCCTCTCATTCCCACCTCGATTTGCGGGCCTTAGAGTGAGAATCAGGGCATGTGCCCTCTACGAAAAATTTTCCTCTCTCTCTCCTCTCTCTCTCTCTAAAAACTCAGAATTTCTGGAGTTACAGATAGTGAGTTATCTGCGACGCGGCGCACTGCGACGGTTTTCTTTTTAGGCCCATTTTCCGTCGCAGTTCAGTCGAAAAATCCCTGCGGGCTAACCAGGAGGAATTTTTGGACGATTTTTGCGACAGCACGACCGTAAGAGGTAGGGCTTCGATTTCCGTGTTGATCATTTTGCTCCATTTCGTACTTTTGGCACGATTCCCGAGTCCTCTTTGACCCCCATTTTTGCTGTGGAAATTTCTGGACAGCGACGACTTCTCCGATTTTTATCTTGGCGTAGGAACATCAGATCGAGGCGTTTAGGAGTCGATTTTGATCTACTCTTCGCAAGGAACGCAACCGTAATTTTTCTGAATTTTCCTGAGCACTATTTAGAGGTGAAAAATTCCTCTTTTCTCGTGCTGTTTGAAAAACAGCAAATATTGTACTTTTGGGGATTTATATTGAACAACTGTTCATTGATTTGCAGGAATTGAGAACTGTGGACAGCCAGGAGACTACCTGGGGTGTAGTTTGAGCTGTTCGAGGTGGGCGGTTGTTGCTTACCTCATTTTTGACAAGCTCACTGGGATTACTAGAAATCCCCTAAAATAATGTGACAATTGATGAGAACCATTGGGACAAACTAACAGGACAAACTAACAGGACAATTGATGAGAACCATTAGGACAAACTAATATGACAATTAATGAGAACTATTGGGACGAACTAATATGACAATTAATGAGAACTATTGGGACGAACTAATATGACAATTAATGAGAACTATTGGGACGAACTAATATGACAATTGATGAGAACTATTGGGACGAACTAATATGACAATTGATGAGAACTATTGGGACAAACTAATGTGACAATTGATGAGAACCGCTGGGACGAACTCTTCTAAAATTTAATATGACCCCACAGATTTTATAATGACTTATATCGGGACACTGTGATTGGAACAAAGGCTATAATTTCGCATGCAAATAATTTTTCCAGTAAATCAATCTTCTTTTAATATTTAACACCTTTCCACAGCTTTTGAAAAGTACAATTGCATGCTGGGTTGGACATCTAGTTAGCCCTATTTATTGCTACACTATCATATTGGGATTTGAACATGTTTCATTGTTGTCCTTTGCATCCAGATGCTTGTTGCTCAAGTATGAGCAGGGGTTGGGATAGTGTAGTCGAGATTGCATTAGATTGTGGATTTGTGGAGTATTGCGGTGACCGCGGACAGTAGGCGGTCGACCAGATGTTTATCCTTGCATCAGATCGGGGTTGAGTTTGGTTTATTTTTGCATCAGTTGGGGTTTGGGCTTTTCTTTAGTGGATGGAGTTTTCCCACTTTGATCATAGTCATGATCCAGTCCTGCTATATTGTGATACTTGTGAGACATGTACTACAGAGATACTTGTGATACTGATGACAGAGGTACTTTACTCGTGTGGGTCGCTCCCCTCGAGTGCCACTCCGGAGGTGAGCTTTTTCGGACCGAGCCTTGTGTGCTGGTCCCTTGGGATTTCGAGCCTTGTGTGCTGGTCCCCTACTGAGTTCTTGAGTTCGACAGCAGAGCAGGCAATACCAGTCTTACTGGTAGCACAAGATTGGGTTATTTGATCAGATACTGTTTCCTGATGCATTTATACAGTCATTTCTGTTAGTATTGCATTTAGAGGCATAGTAGTGGTAGTTTCCCTTATTCAGTACCTTATTTACCTTACCACTTCATCTTTTCCCATTGCCTCTAGTAGTCCTAGTGGGTGCGTCAGAGTTGAGGTTTTACCCACTAGGGGAGGCTACTGGTTTATCTGGTAGTTCTCACCCCCATTATTGTTCCTCTCTTTCTTCTCCTTTATTTTGCAGAGTCGTCTGTGGGAGCTGCTGGGCCATCAGCGCCAGATCGAGGTAAGAAGATAGCGGACTAGCTAGATCGTCTGCCCGACCATGAGAGTAGCTGGACTTATATTGTATCCCTTTTTATCTCAGACTGTAGCACTTTTATTTTGGATCTAGCTCTGGCCAGCTGGGTGTATTATTTTGGTGAGCTGGGAGATTATTGTACATATTACAGCTTTATTTGTAATTCCAGTCTGAGATACTATGTGGTTCTTCTATTTCAGCTCTGTATTATGCTCTTTTATTGCACATTTAATATCTGAGCAGGTTACCAGCGCTTCGTGTACACGGGAAGTTCCGTGTGCACGGCGGATCTGTAGACGGACCCGGGGTATGGATTACACCCCGGGGCGTGACACTAGGTCTACCAGAGGCGAAAAAGAAATAAAGGTGGTAAGCTATAAGTATAACTACTGATGAAAAAGCTACCACTAATATGCCTTTAAAATGCCCAGCTAAAAGAATAGCTAAATGTATGCCTCAGAATATAAAAGCCTGCCTGACTAAACCCAATCTATACACCAGTAAACACTTGTACTGCCTGCTCTGCCTGCCAAATCGGGTATGCCGGCCAACACATAGCACCGATAGGGGATAGGAGTCTCAAAGACTCAAAGTCTGTATATCGCACACTCCGGAGTGGCCCTCGAGGGGAGCGACCCACACGAGTAAGTACCTCAGTAACAAGTATCAAAACTAGCAGGACTGGATCATGACACTGATCAACGTGGGAAAAACCCATCCACTAAAGTAAGCCTGATCCCTTGATCCCTCTCCCCCAATCTGATGCAATAACAACTGTTCGGTCAACCGCCCAAAATTCGCGGTTGCCACAATACCCTGCCATCAAAGCCTGCCTGTCCCAAATACCCAACACCTGGCTACACTATCCCAGCCCCTGCTCGAACCCGAGCATAAAACCCTCTAAGCCTAGAAACAGGAGAAGAAATGAAAAATATGGTTTCTCCTAAGTCAATTCCAGCATGATAGTGTAGCAGAAAAAGATGGCCTATCTAGGTGACCATACAAGCATGCAAAAGTCCTTTACTTAATAACATGATTTTAGGTATTCTAATTCTTACAAAATTAAAGCATGCCATAAGGTGTCCCAATATATATACAACACTAAAATGGTTTAGCAGAGCAACCCATGGCTCTGATGGACTCCCCCACCTTGGCAGCTTCGGGGCCCGTACCGGGAGCGACTACGGGAGGCTCGGCAAGAGAGGCGGCGACGACCCCTACCCCCAGGAGTACCGCAGCTACAGGAGGAGCCGCAGATCAGCGAAGCGAACGTGAACGAATTAGGACGAGCCTGGTGGAGTTTAAGAAGTACGATCCGCCCGTCTTTGAGGGAGAAACGACCGACCCCTGGGTCGTAGAGAAGTGGGTGGATACCATGGAAAAGCTGTTTGAAGACCTAATGATGGAAGAGCACGAACGGGTTCCTTTAGCCATTCACTTTCTTGAGGGGAACGCCCGCATTTGGTGGAAGACGGTACGCCCGGACCCGTCTACAAATGCCCCATTACCGTCGTGGACAGCTTTCAGAGAGGAACTGTTTGGAGCGTTCTTTTCCAACAGTGTTAAGCGACAGATGGAAGACGACCCCAAACACATCAAGGAAGGAAACCGATCAGTTATGGAATATCAGCGAGAGTTTGTGAGGTTAACTAACTGTGTCCCGTTCGTCATACGGGATGAATCCCACAAGGCCCGTCTTTTTGTAGACGGGTTACGAAGCGACATCTTCGAAGTAGTCCAAGCGGCGGATTTACACACCTTCCGGGCAGTAGTCGATAGGGCCACTATCGTGGAACGTGGCTTCGCTGTCACACGCGCCCAACGGGAAGGTTCGGACTACAATCGAGACAAGAAGCGATCACAATCCTACCCTGGAGGGGGCTTTTCTAGTGGGAACCGATCCCCAAAAAACCCCAAGACGCGACACGGGACCAAGAGTACGCCGGCGGGAGGACAGCGGCCAGAGGACAAACCCTGCATCATATGCGGAGGAGCGCATCGGGTCACGGAATGCCCTAAGAGGCAAGACCACTGTTATCGCTGCGGCAAGCCCGGACATCTACGATTTAACTTCCCCTCTAACATGGGGGGCGGCATCCTCCGCGGCTTCCACCTCGACGCCTCAGCCGCAAGGACGAGGGAGGGCACCTTCAGGAGCACCCCTACGTCCCCCGGCACCTCGACAGGAAGAAGAGGCGCGACCACAACCAGGAGGGAGGGTCTACTCGATGAACCAGTAAGGAGCCGAACCATCGGAGGACGTGGTAGGAGGTACTACTTTAATTTTCGAATTTCGAGCTCGAACTCTGTTTGACACCGGAGCATCTCGCTCTTTCATCTCCCGTACCTTTGCACATACACATCTTCTAGAGGATAAAACCCTAAGCAACCTAATGACCGTCCAGACACCTGGGGGATCAATTGAAGCAAATAGCTTCGTACCTTCCTGCTCGATAAAGTTGGGGAGATTATCTTGCCCCTGGGATCTGGTAGTCATCTCGTTAAAAGAATACGACGTGGTGCTAGGCATGGATTGGCTCACCGAATACCAGGCGATAATCGATTGTGAGAAGCGCTAGGTACGCCTGCAGAAACCGGGTTTCCCGGAACATGTTTACCTGGCATGCAAGAGCACTTCCTTCTTAAACGTCATCTCTACATCACGAGCTAGGAAGCTGATAGAAGGCGGGTGCGTAGCCTATCTGGCCTCGGTGGACCTAACGGCTCGACCAACTCCCTCTCTTTCCGACATCCCAGTCGTGAGGGAATTTTTGGATGTATTTTCGGCAGAGCTTCCTAGGATGCCACCTGAACGAGAGGTCGACTTTCCTATTGAGCTGCTCCCAGGCACTAAATCCATCACCAAAGCACCATACAGGATGGCCTTCGCCGAGTTGAAGGAACTCAGAGCACAGCTGGAAGACCTTTTGGACAAAGGCTTTATCAGACCGAGCATGTCGCCATGGGGCGCGCCTGTTCTGTTTGTAAGAAAGAAGGACGGAAGCCTTCGACTGTGCATAGACTACCGAGAACTAAATAAGGTCACCATCAAGAACAAATATTCGTTACCGCGGATCGACGATCTATTCGACCAGTTACGAGGAGCAACGGTGTTTTCCAAGATCGATCTGCAGTCCGGCTATCATCAGCTCCGAGTTAGGGGCAAAGACATCCCCAAGACAGCGTTCCGGACTCGCTACGATCACTACGAGTTCACGGTGATGCCGTTTGGGCTCACAAACGCCCCAGCGGTATTCATGGATATGATGAACAGGGCGTTCAAACCCTTCTTAGATCTTTTCGTAGTGGTCTTCATCGACGACATCCTCATCTACTTTCGTACGGATGAGGAGCATGATGAGCACCTATGTATAGTCCTTCAGACCCTCCGGGATCAGAAACTCTATGTCAAACTCAAAAAGTGTGAGTTTTGGCTCCGTGAGGTGGACTTTTTAGGGCACATCGTTTCGGCGTCTGGGATTGCAGTGGACTCGAGGAAGATAGACTCCGTAATGGACTGGCCCCGACCGACAACAGTAACAGAGGTACGAAGCTTCCTGGGTCTGGCAGGGTATTACCGGCACTTCGTGGAAGGTTTCTCCAAAATTGCTACCCACTTGAATCGCCTGACCCGGAATGGGGAAAAGTTTATCTGGACGGAACAGTGCCAGAGGAGTTTTGAGGAACTCAAAGACCGATTGACCCGAGCCCCGGTTCTCGCCCTACCGGAACCTGGGGAGGATTATGAGGTTTACTGCGATGCGTCGCGGAATGGTCTCGGAGGTGTGCTCATGCAACGGGGTAAGGTCATAGCCTATGCGTCAAGGCAACTTAAGGAGTACGAGCGGAATTACCCCGTGCACGACCTGGAGCTCGCAGCAGTTGTGTTTGTCCTCAAGCTGTGGAGACACTATTTGTATGGGACACACTATAATGTGTATTCCGACCATCAGAGTCTCAAGTACCTTTTTACCCAAAAGGAGCTAAACTTGCGGCAGCGGCGGTGGCTCGAGTTACTAAAAGACTATGACTTGTCGATCCACTATCACGCGGGGAAGGCAAATGTGGTGGCCGACGCCTTGAGCCGCAAGGGGCAGGCAGAAGGTGCAAGTGTAAGTGCTATCACCCAGTAGGACCGTCTGATTGCAGAGTTTTCGCAATTAAGACTGGAGGTGGTGCCAGCGGGCACGGTCGCACAACTCTTGACTCTGGTGGTCAGGCCCATCCTGCTGGACAGGATTTTGAAAGGACAATCGACCGATGCCCAATTGCTGATTGTGCGAGACAGAATACCCGCTGACCAAGGTGGTGATTTCACTATAAGCTCTGACGGCACGATACGGTTCCGAGGACGGATTTGCGTGCCTGACCTACCGGAACTCAAAGAGGAAATCCTGAGGGAAGCGCATACTGCTCCCTATGCGGCGCACCCTGGGGAAACGAAGATGTACAAGGACATTAAGCAGACCTTCTGGTGGCCTAAGTTGAAGGGAGATGTGACCCGGTTCGTGGCACATTGCCTGGTGTGCCAACAAGTAAAGGCCGAACATCAGCGTCCAGCAGGGAAGTTACAACCATTGCCGGTGCCAGAGTGGAAGTGGGAGATGATCACGATGGATTTTGTGACCGGCTTCCCGAGATCGCCACAAGGGCATGATGCGATATGGGTCATAGTGGATCGTTTGACGAAATCGGCCCACTTCCTGCCCATACATACAACGTGGACTCGGGAACGGCTGGCGCAAACCTACATTAACGAGATAGTGAGGTTGCATGGGGTACCGGCGTCCATTACGTCGGACAGAGACACGCAATTTGTGTCGAACTTTTGGCAGAGCCTGCAACGGGCAATGGGAACCAAACTGCACTTCAGTACGGCTTTTCACCCGCAAACTGACGGACAATCAGAGCGGGTGATCCAGATTGTGGAGGACATGCTTCGAGCATGTGTTTTGGACTTGGGCGAAGGGTGGACGCGATACCTACCCCTTGTGGAATTCACCTACAACAACAGTTATCGAGCCAGCATTCAAATAGCGCCATACGAGGCTCTATATGGACGCCGCTGTTGGTCTCCAATATGCTGGGACGACTTGGGAGAGCGCAAGTTCTTGGGCCCAGATTTAGTGGAGGAGACCGAGGCAAAGGTGCGTTTGATCGAACAACGGCTGCTGACCGCCCAGAGCAGACAGAAAAGCTACGCGGACCATAGACGCCGGGATTTGGAATTCATGGTGGGTGAACACGTGTTGCTCCGAGTTTCGCCCTCAAAGGGGACCCGACATTTCGGCCTGAGGGGCAAGTTGAGTCCGAGGTACGTGGGACCGTTTGAGATCCTAGAACGTGTGGGCCCGGTGGCGTACCGGTTAGCCTTGCCGCCGAACCTCGATCGAGTCAACAACGTGTTCCACGTTTCAATGCTCCGGAAGTACCTCCCCGACCCCTCTCACGCCCTGGATGTTTCCACTATCGAGCTGCAAGAGGACTTAAGCGTCGAAGAGACGTCGGTGCGGATCTTGGCACGAAAGGACAAGAAGTTGCACAATCGGACCATCCCCTATGTAAAGGTCCAGTGGAGCAACCACGAAGAGCGTGAAGTGACGTGGGAACTGGAATCGAAAATGAGGGAATGTTTTCCCGAGTTGTTTAGCGAGAGTTGTAATAAAGTTTCGAGGACGAAACTTTCTATAAAGTGTGAGTGGTGTAGTGATACGACTTTTCTTATAATTTCTACTCACCTGTTAATAAAGTATTTCGATTAATAAAGTAGAATTATCGAGTTCCTGTGGGTCGGTCGGTGTGTTGCATGAGTATTTTTCTGTAAAAGTACACGAAAAATGATGACCGACTGTCACTCCCCGAGACCGCCAATTTGTACAGTTCGGGCACGCCAACAGACCCGCCAATCGAGTAAGACCTCTCACTACCCGGAAGGAACGGTAACCTCCAAACAATACATCAAGTGTATGCGGAAGCTCAATATCAGAGTACTAAAAATCATTACTAATTTAAAACTTTCATTCAATAAACAAATAGTTTAAGCGGAAATGAAAGCATACAAGAGTGAACCATAAATTAGTCTTATTACATTTCCATCTCTCAACTTGCACTTGAATAATATTACAGTTCTTTTACATCTTTTCCTCACCATACACAGTTCACTCAAAAAGAAATATAAAAAGGGTACCTCTGCTAGACCCTCTAGGTCTCTATGCTGCTTGGCCCTTGCCCCTGTCACATGCCTCGCCGTCTGTATCTGAACCGTCTCGACCGCTGTATCCATACCTGAACCTGTGGGGGGTCACCCAAGGGGTGTGAGAACTACGACCGAGTTCCCAGTGGGTTCAACCGCCGAGAAAAAGTGTCCTACACCACTTGGTCCAATGGAAGCAATAATAATAGAGTGCTAGGAAACTAAAATCCCCGATATCAAAATGCGGCTATGCAATATAATACATCACTACACTATTCGTGTATACTCATCGACCCAGTACTACTCTGTCTAGCCATACTAGGCTACTAAGAACCAACTCGGCAACTATGCCGCTATATATAGGGTTCAACTAACCCGGCCACCTTGGCCTCTCTATTTTTTCTTTATTCTTTACATTCTGGTGCTTTAGTTCAATTTAACCCTCAGAAATTCTTATCCAACGGGCTCCAGCCCGGTAGTCATGCTACCACAAGATAAGATTTCTAAGGTTGCCGATAACACCCGCAAGTGTTACCCCGTCCTATGGAAGAAACGTCCCGAACGGGTCTCTACCTGGGAGAGGGGCACTGCCTGCAACTCCAACATGGGCCGCGTTTCACTCCGTAGTTTCGCCCGTTTTATCTTTATATTTTCTTTCTTTTCCTTTCTTTTTCTTTCTCTTTTTACTTTAGTTCTTAGCCTCTTTGCCTTTGAACACTTGCTTTTCTTTCTTATTCGAGCTTATAGCTCCCTTTTTGCCACTGGCAAATCTCTTTCTCTTTCCTTTGAGCATTTAGCTCTTTGCTTTCACTTTAAGCCTTTCGAAAGTACCTCGTCCGACAGGTCACTGCCCAGGGAGTCCTGCTCCACTTGACGAGTCTCAAATTCGAAGGCGCCATTTACATTCTCTTAATGCTTTTTTAGCTACTTTTAGCTTGCTTTTAAACTTTGCCTTTTTACAACAATTTACCTCTTATCCTAGGTCTTGCCATAAGGATAACTAGAGAGTCACTTGGACTCTAAAACATTTCTTTTTACTTATTTAACTCAAATTGAAGTTAAAGTTACTGTCCCTTTGCCCAGACACCCTATGACTTTCTAGGGTTATATCTGTTTAACTCTTTAACCCTGGGATCTTATCCCACTTTCCTGATTCCTTGCTGAATCCTAGAGTTAACTTAACTCTACTTTCCTGTTCCACTTTTAACTTAGAGTTACACTGACTCTAATTTCCTGTTCCACTTTTAACTTAGAGTTACACTGACTCAAATTTCTTGTCTGTCAGTTTAAACTCCTCTGGATCACCTTAGGTTCCCTTTACCTAAGTTCCATGTCATACTCATCCTAGAGTTCCTTGACTCTATGTCGATCACTAGTTCACCTTAGGTTCCCTTTACCTAAGTTCCATGTCATACTCATCCTAGAGTTCCTTGACTCTATGTCGATCACTAGTTCACCTTAGGTTCCCTTTACCTAAGTTCCATGTCATACTCATTCTAGAGTTCCTTGACTCTATGTTGATCACTCTATCCAGTGTCCTTAGGTTATCTCCTAGGACAATGCCACTCGTCCAATACTAGGATAACTCCTAAGTTTGATGTCACTCATTAAACCCCGAACCTAGGTTTTCTCCTAGTCTTACTACCAACATGTCCTTTTCCTTTATGTCTCACATGATTCCTAGGGTTATACCCTAACATGATCACAATCATAAAATAATTAATCCCTTCTTATGCATGCAATTATTTTCATCTCAATCATGAATAATATTCATCATCTATGTAGATAAATCAAAATTACATTTTCCTCTTTGTTCATTTAAACATGTAAATAAATCACCTATTTTTCTTTTTCCTCATTCATAATCACAATTAAAATTACACTACACTAGCATGCTCACTATAATGCTTCAAGATCAAAAACAGAGGAAAAAGTGAAGAGGTCACCCATTTTCGGTAGAATCCCCCACCTCGGTGTTTTTCTTTGTTCTTGAAAGAGACAAAACTTTGCTCTTTTGATCTCCAAGATTTTCCTAAAAGAAAAAGGAGAATCATGAATCATTGATTCTTATGATCTAACAATTCCATAGAAATTTAACTAGAAACCCCTTTTCAACACAAAGAGAAAAACCCCTATTTGATCAATTTCCTCCTAAAAGGCACTTTTTGGATTGGTTTACAAGAATGGAAGAAGAATAATCCCATCTTGAGATGTTGCCAAAGAGAAATTTGCTCTCTTTGGCCATAGGCCAAAATGCTCTAAAAATTTGAGAAAAACTCAATTTGAGCAATCTCCTCCAATTACCGATTTTGCAAATTGGCAAAATCAAGAAATTGCATTCAAAAATTTGAGAAAAACTCAATTTGATCAATCTCCTCCAAATTATCGATTTTGCACATTGGCAAAATCAAGAAATTACATTCAAAATTTTGAGAGAAACTCAATTTGAGCAATCTCCTCCAATTATCGATTTTCATTGGCAAAATCAAGAAATTGCATTCAAAATTTGAGAGAAACTCAATTTGAGCAATCTCCTCCAATTACCGATTTTGCACATTGGCAAAATCGAGAAATTGCATTCAAAAATTTAAAAGAAACTCAATTTGAGAAATTCCCTCCAATTACCGATTTTGCACATTGGCAAAATCGAGAAATTGTATTTTATTATTATTTTTTTCTTCACATTGGAGAAAAGAGAAGAAGAAGAAATTTTCCTTCTTCTTTTCTTCATTTCTTTTCTTTCTTCTTCCTTCTCTTCTATTCTTTTCTTTCTTTTTCTTTCCTCTTTTTTTTTTTTGTCAAATTCCTGCTGCTGGGCAGCAGCTTGCACAGCTGCCCTTGCAGCAGCTCCTGCAGCTGCTGCTGCTACAAGCAGCAGCAGCTGCAAGGGCAAGCAGCAGCTGCTACAAGGGCAGCTGCAGCTGCTGCTGCTTGCCCTTGCAGCTGCTGCTGCTTGTAGCAGCAGCAGCTGCTGCAGTTAGGCCATCTGCCAAAGCAGCTGCTAAGGCAGCTGCTTGGCAGCTGCCTACGCAGCAATTTGCTGCTCAGCTGCTACTGCTGGCAGCAGCAGCAGCTGAGCAGCAGCATTGCAGCTGCTGCTGACTTGGAGCAGCAGCAGCTGCACTTAATGCAGCTGCTGCTGGCAGCCTTCAATCCCCCCTTTTTTTTTTCTTTTTTTTTTTTTTTTTCGTGTTTTCCTTGTTCCTGCGCGAAGGAGGAGAAGGAGGGAGAGAAGAGTACCTTCCTTGCCACAGAGAGGGAGAGGAAGAGAGGGATCTTCTACTTCTCGTTTTTTTTTTCCTCCTCTTCTTCTTCTCTTTCTCTTCTTCTTCTTCTTCTTTCGTTTCCTGCTGCAGCAGAAAAGAGAGAGAGAGAGAGAGAGAGAGAGAGAGAGAGAGAGAGAATTAAATTCCTGCAGGTGGGTGGTTGGGGGAATAGTGAATTTACTAAAATGCCCCAACTTACAAAAGAAATTCCCAATTTATCCCAATTCCTGCAGTTTGTTCCTGCAGAGAGCAAATTTGGATACCCCTCTTTCTCCGTGTTTTGCCGTCAACTGGAAAATCAAAATTTCAATTTTTCTTCTCCCCTTTATTGTACAAATATTTCTTAAACTCTCCACGATTTCTTTTAAATTTTTGGGCTACTCTAAGCCCTCAAAAGAGAGCCCCGAAATAGCTTCGCGATAAACTGCCTCAGCAAAAACTACAGTTTCAGAATTCTTGAAGCATTTTTCTTCGCTTCGTTCTCCTATTTTTATTTAATCGTTCACCTCGGCACTTCACCCCTTTTAATTAGAAAACTTTTCTGAAACACTCCACGATTTATTTTAAATTTTTGGGCTGCTCTAAGCCCTCAAAAGAGAGCCCCGAAAAAGCTTCGCGATAAACTGCATCAGCAAAAACTGCAGTTTCAGAATTCTTGAAGCATTTTTCTTCGCTTCGTTCTCCTATTTTTCTTTAATCGCTCACCTCAGCACTTCATCCCTTTTAATCAGAAAACTTTTTTGAAACACTCCACAATTTCTTTTAAATTTTTGGGCTTCTCTAAGCCCTCAAAAGAGAGCCCCGAAAAAGCTTGCCGATAATAAAATTCAGGATTCCTGAATTTTGCTAAGTCCTTGAGCTTCAACTCACTTTTCGACCCGATGCTCTTCGCGTCGGTCCGAAATGCACCGAACTCGACTGTAATCATATTTAAAATGTGTTACAAGTCTTTTCGCCGTATTTTGCCCTTTTGCGAATTCGGCAAACGAGGACTAAAGTTTTGCAAATTTGAAGCTTCAAATTCTCAACTCCAACTCACTTTTCGACTCGATGACTTTTGCATCGATTCGAAATGCTTCGAACTCACTTGTAATTACATTTGAAATGTGTTACAAGTATTTTTGCTGAGTTTCACCATTTTGCGGAAATCGGTGTACTACATTCTCCCCTCCTTTAGGAGTTTCGTCCGCGAAACGAAAACCCACATACCTTAAGATTTATTTCTCGAATAGGCGAGGGTAGTGCTCCCGCATCACGCCCTCAGGCTCCCTCATGGCCTCTTCTTCGCTGTGCCTCATCCAAAGCACTCCCACATAAGGGATGGAGCGGTTCCTTAGCCTTCTTTCACGCCGATCTACAATCTTATACGGGAGCTCATCATAGTTCATATCCTTTCGTAGATCAAGCGGTGGGTAGTTGATTATGTGCCTCGGTTCATGGACATACTGGTGGAGCTGTCACATGAAATACATAATGAATTCCTGCCAAGTCTGGGGCAAAGCCACCTTATAGGCCACTGGGCCAACCCGCTCCAATACTTCATAAGGTCCAAGAAAGCGAAGGTTTAACTTCCCCCGCAACGGGTAAGGCAAGGATTGGAGACGATGTCAACTTATCCTTAAGCAACTAGAAATTTCTTTCACAAGCATCGTTCCAGATGAACTTAGCCCCCCCTCCCTTTTCTTGTACGGCCGGTAAGTGGAATGGTAATTTTGGAGAACCTTTCCACGAACCGCCAATAATAGCCCGCGAGCCCGATAAAGCTTCGAACCTCAATGACATTGGTTGGTCGGGGCCAATCCTTCACAGCTTCAATTTACTTAGGGTCCATTGACACCCCTGCCTCAAAAATCACATGTCCTAAGAACGCCACTTCCTGGAGCCAAAATTCGCGTTTCTTCAACTTCGCGAATAGGCCCTGCTCCCGATAATCCACACATAGTCGAAGTGACCAGTCCTTCTTATTCGCAAATGGAACTGGAGCTCCCCAAGGCAATATGCTGTGTTTGATGAAACCCTTGTCAAGCAGGTCTTGCAATTGAGCCTTAAGCTCCTTCAACTCCGCCGCCCTATTCGCTTGACTTGGAGGGCGAAAACCAATCCTTACTCCCAACTATTCCACACGCCACTCGCGCTCTCAGCCACAAGTTCTCAGCCACATGTTCTCAGCCAACCTGTTTATTTTAGACTACTGCTAGGTCCACGGACCACGGTCCAGTACCGGCCTACAGCCCAACCTTCCACTCGATATCACATATCGTCTCTAATTAGCACGCAGACCCAATCATCATACGATCAGGTCCTGGTTTAGGACTACTGCACTAACACTCCACTAGGAGTAACATTATCTCAATCATCACCAGCCCTATGGCCTGGTCGCGTCTACACTTTCAATGTACTAACAGCCTCGAGGCTCACACATGGCACTCCACGTTCCTGGGTCATCGCTCAGACTACCGCCTCGACCAAAACTCTATCATGCCCTGCCCTCAGGCCTCGGGCCGCTGTCTCTCACAGCCGACTGCGCCTGCCCTCATGGCTACAGGCTCCACAGTCCTCATATATGGTCCAGGCATGGATCGTCCGAAGCGAACCCACTAATCGTCGCCAGGCAACTACTACTCTCCACCGAGCAAAACCCACTCGCTAGTCGTCAATCTACGTGTCACGCCCCGGGTGTAAACCAGAACCCGGGCCCGTCTACAGATCCGTCGTGCACGCGGTATTTCCCACGTACACGAAGCGCCAAACCTGCTCAGATATAAGAGATAATAATAAAAGAGCAATAAAAACAGAGCTGAATTAAAACTAATACATCTCAAACTGAAGCTGGAAAAAAAATACAATACATCTGTATAAATGATACATCAGTCTCTCCCAGCTCACTAAAATGAATACAACCTGCTGGCAAAAGCCAGTCCCAAAAGTAAAAGTACAACCGTCTGAGGAAATATGGGTACACCAACTGTCCAGCCAACACGCTCATCCTGCCTCGAGATCTATCTACTCAGCCGTCCTCTCTCCTCGACCCGCCACTGTAAGCCCAGTAGCACTCGCAGAAGACACTGCAAAACAAGGGAGAAGAAAAAGGGGAAAGAAGAATGGGGGTGAGAACTACTAGTAAACCAGTAGCCTCCCCTAGTGGGTAAAACCTCAACTCTGACACGCCCACTAGGTCTACCAGAGGCAAAGAAAATAAACGTGGTATGCTATGAATATGACTACTGACGAAGAGCTACCACTAGTATGCCTCTAAATACTGAGCTAAAAGAATAGCTGAAAGTATGCATCAGAATACAAGTGCTTGCCTGAATAAACCCAATCTGACCACCAGTAAACACTGGTACTGCCTGCTGTGCCTGCCAAATCGGGTATGCTGGCCAACGCATAACACCGATAGGGGATGGGAGTCTCAAGGACTCGAAGCCTGTCTGCCGCGCACTCCGGAGTGGCACTCGAGGGGAGCGACCCACACGAGTAAAGTATCTCAGTATCCAGTAACATAAGTATCATAAATCAGCAGGACTGGATCATGACTCTGATCAAAGTGGGAAAACTCGACCACTAAAGAAAACCCCGACCCTCAATCAGATGCAAAGTACTCAATAAGTGGAAAACACCATCCACTATAGGAATATGATACCCAATCTGATGCAATAGCAAACATCCAGTCAACCGCCCAATGTCCGCGGTCGCCGCGACACCCCACAACCAACAATCAAGCCCAACAGCCGACACCCGGTCAACCGCCCAAATCCGCGGTTACCATAATAACCCATGATCCACAATCGGGTAGAATAATCAATATCCGGTCAACCGCCTACTGTCCGCGGTTGCCGCAACAACCCACCAATCCAACATCAAGAACACCCTGTCTCCGATCCCAAGGTCCCGGCTACACTATCCCAAACCCCCGCTCGAACCCGAGCAACATGACTCGAAAGTCTAAGTAAGAAGGAGAAAGAAATCAATCATGGTTTCTCCTAAGTCAAATCCCAATATGATAGTGTAGCAATAAAAGGTGACCTATCTAGGTGACCATACAAGCATGCAAATGTCCCAAGATGATATAAAATGAACAGATATCGATAACCTTATAATGTTAGAGCATGTAGAGAACTGTATGAGAAAAGTATATATGAGATAGCCTGTGCCTGCCTATGCCACATACCCAAAGCCCACAATTATTGATTAGCCTTATCTTTTAACATGATGTTACTGCTCTACAATCATAATCCCCAATCAAGCAAGTACTAACAATATCCGTTTTAGTCTCAATTAAGCCTGCCATTGCCACACATAAAGTGCATTCAGCCTTTTAACCACAGAAGCTACTCAAATGCCTAGCGGGTAATCAAAAACAAGGGGTTCACAACAACACCCATAATCACAAACATGTCCCACATCCGACATCCGGCCAACCGCCTACTATCCGCGGTAGCCGCAATACCCCAGAAGCTAAAATCCAGGCCTTGGCTACACTATGCCAATCCCTGCTCAAACCCGAGCAACAAATAGCCGCCTGCCTAAGGAATAGGGGGAGAAGGAATAATAGGGTTTCTCCTAAGTCAAGTCCCAACATATAGTGTAGCGATCAGAAATGGTCTAACTAAATATCCATTTAAGCAAGCCTATCTCCTCATGAAAGAAAGAAGGGGAGTGACGAATAGTGGTTCCACATGTGTATCGAATAATAGCTCCACCTGGGTATAATCATCATGCTAAATCATAATCCAACCACACACATGTCTATAACCTGCTAATCACCCTCACATGAATCATCCACCTATGCCTGTCTAAAAGAAATCCTCAAGTAGTACCCTCCCACCAGACGTTTCACAATATCTCAACATGAAAGTACATCCCCCCCCCCCCCCCCCCCCCTTATGCAAGGTTAAATGCTAAAATGATGTCCATGTAAGCATGTATAAGTTCCAACCATTATCAAGTTCCCAATATAATGTTTTCCATATGATAGGCTCACAATTATTTAGTTAGGCATGCATGTCCATTAGGTGACCATTCAATATGTCCAATAGAGGGGATCTCTCTAATATTCCTAGTGGGTATATCAGAAAAGAGGAATAAAGCAACCACCCACCTCGAGCGCTAAATCCTGGTCCCAACAGTGAAGTCCACGCCCGGTCTCAGCAATCACCACAACACTGCACAAAGCACCCCAAAAGAACATGCACAATTAACAAACTATGCTCACACAAAATCTGTCCCAAACACAATAGTCCACAGTTTTGCCTTTTCACCTGCGAGATCTGCCCAAAAAATTCCAGGAAAAATACCGTCACGATCCTCGCGACGAACCGGTTGAAATGAGTACCTGCACGTTCACACCCGAGTTTCGTACGCTGAGATACAAATTCGACAAGGAAACTACCCCGAAATAAACCAATCACAAAAACTGAATCGCAAAGTTCTGTAAACATGGACTTTTCACCTTCGGGGAAAATTCAGAAAATTCCAAGAAAATTTGGGGATATTCCTCGTGATGTGTAGATGCAAAATTCCTTTAAATCACCCCAATCCGATGCCTGTGCGCGAAGATATCATCAAAATACCACAGCGCTGTCCAAATCTCCACCCCAGAAAATGAGGTCACAAGATGATCCGAAAAACCCATGAAAAGCTCGAAATGGGAAAAACCAGTAAACACGGGAAACGTAGCCCTACCTGTCGTGAAGACGATGGCGCAAGAATCGCCGGAAAATGTAGTCGGGGTAGGCCGTGGGAGCTCGTGCACCGAAATGCGACGGAGAAGAACACCGAAGAAGAAACGTCGCGCCGCGCCGGTAAAATGGAAATCTCGTAATCCGTGCAGCCGAAAAATCCGAAACTTCACAGGAGCATTCCTCTCTTTTTGGAGAAGATTTCATCTTCTCATCCCTCAGGGAGAAAATGCCTCGAAGGTGGTGAAAACCCTTCATGAAGACCCCTCGGATTCCATCAAAGAGCCAAAGCCAAAAAACATCTCAGAAAATTACCTCTGTGTCCTGCAGAACAGGAAACACCGAATTCAACCAATCAATGGCTGCCACGTGGCCTCAGAACAGGGAACAGCCAACACAGCCAATGGGAAAGCGCCACGTGGCACCGACCAAGCCTGCCCGCGCGCCCAGACGCGCCAGCTGCCCCTCTGCCCACACAGTAACCCGACCAATGGGGAATTGCCACGTGTCATGCCTCTGCCTAGTGCACCCGGTGCATGAAACTCTGTAGACCGGACCACTAGAAATCTGCCACGTGTCCAAGCCCGGTGCACCATAGACCATGGATGCTCCGTAGACCGCGAGCTGTGAGCCAACCAATGAAAATCCGCCACGTGTCCCCCCTTTCTGGTGCACGCCGGCCGCGTGGACCGCGCACCTGCCCGCGCGCCCGCGCGGCTGCCCGCGCCCTGCCCGCGCCGTGCGCGCCTGCCCGCCGCCGCTGTGCCGCCTGCCCGAGGCCGCGCCGCCGCTCTCCGCCGCTGCCCGCCGCCGGCGATCGCCGGGAACACTGTTCCGGCATGAACAGTAACCCATGCGCAAAAATTTATCAAGTGGGTAGTCCATTTTGACTGTTTTCGCGCGCTGAATCTGAATTTGATGTCCGTTTTGCCAAATTCCAACTCTAAAAATTGCCGAATGCACCCGAAAAGGTATTTTTAGCCCAAATTTTCGCGCTGAGCCCAATTTTAATATCCGTTTCGCGCGAAACCACCTCTAAACATCCGACGGGGTCAACCAATCACCAACGTGATCCATTGAAGCTCGAGGTCCAACACTTGTGTCCAATTACGCCCCAAACACCTTCAACACACCACGTAGGCCTCCAATAGCCACCAATGACTCCACCACAGCCCTGTAGAGATCCAGGTCATCACACTACGACCCAAACTCTCTATCGACTCCTATCACACTTAGCAAATGCTAAGGTGCCACTTAACCAGCTCTTCCTGGCTAAATGGTACCTGTGCTCCATGAGCACCCACAAGATTGAGCGTCCTACGCCTCTATGTCAACTCGTAGAATCCACGGTGTTAAGCGATTTGCTTAAGCACACCCATGGTACTTGTGCACTTCTCCCACTGGGTTGAGGCACCACAATAATCGATTCACTAATTTCGGTGACTAACACACGAACCCTACGGTGGCAGCCCTTGGCGTTATGCCGATCCATCGGACCGGCGCCACAAGACTCCCGCTCTATTGAGAGGTTCTCACATCTCGAAGCCTACCCTGGACCTCACCAACGCAATTGTGCGGCGATTTAGCCACAATCGACACTTCACATGGTCGCTACTGTCACCAAGAGCGAACTTTCGCTACCAAGTCCATAAGTCTTTCTTTCCCTAAACCTTAAGACATTGCAACTTGGCTCTCGCAATCTAACAATTGCCAACATCTCGAGAGTCGGTCTTTCACCGAGTCATCGTCGGACCTCATCGGTCGCACTTTGCCCAATTTGGCCAAAGTACAAACTGAAGCACTAAATTTCACTCGCTTCACTCGAGCCTAAGCGCTCCGAGGGCTCAACTCGCGTCGACGCGGATCCTGTCCTTCGTCGATCACACGATGCCATTGCCATTCCTGAAGCAACAACACCACAATGAAACGATTAGCCCAAATTTGATAATTTGGACAATGCATGAGCTAAATACCAAACAAAAGGGCTCATCGACCCAATCATGCGAAAGTACATAAGGGCACTCCCTTTTCACCCCGACATTACGTTGTCGGCCGCAAACGTAATATCCGAAGAATGAAAGCTCGTCGCCCTCGATCAGTCCCAACATCCTTTTTGGGAACAACAATATCCAATCAAATACTTTCGCCCAGTAATCCACACACTCTCTCGTGCTAATCCCTAGGGTCTCCCTAAGGTTCACTAACCACCTAGGACTATTCCTAGGCTCTGATACCACTCTAATCTGTCACGCCCCGAGACCGCCAATTTATACAGTTCGGGCACGTCAACAGACCCGCCAATCGAGTAAGACCTCTCACTACCCGAAAGGAACGGTAACCTCCAAACAAAACATCAAGTGTATGCGGAAGCTCAATATTAGAGTACTAAAAATCATTACTAATTTAAAACTTTCATTCAATAAACAAATAGTTTAAGCGGAAATAAAAGCATACAAGAGTGAACCATAAATTAGTCTTATTACATTTCCATCTCTCAACTTGTACTTGAATAATATTACAGTTCTTTTACATCTTTTCCTCACCATACACAGTTCACTCAAAAAGAAATATAAAAAGGGTACCTCTGCTAGACCCTCTAGGTCTCTATGCTGCTGGGCCCTTGCCCCTGTCGCATGCCTCGCCGTCTGCATCTGAACCGTCTCGACCGCTGTATCCATACCTGAACCTGTGGGGGGTCACCCAAGGGGTGTGAGAACTACGACCGAGTTCCCAGTGGGTTCAACCACCGAGAAAAAGTGTCATACACCACTTGGTCCAATGGAAGCAATAATAATAGAGTGCTAGGAAACTAAAATCCCCAATATCAAAATGCGGCTATGCAATATAATACATCACTACACTATCCGTGTATACTCATCGACCCAGCACTACTCTGTCTAGCCATACTAGGCTATTAAGAAACAACTTGGCAACTATGCCGCTATATATAGGGTTCAACTAACCCGGCCACCTTGGCCTCTCTATTTTCTCTTTATTCTTTACATTCTGGTGCTTTAGTTCAAGTTAACCCTCAGAAATTCTTATCCAACGGGCTCCAGCCCGATAGTCATGCTACCACAAGATAAGATTTCTAAGGTTGCCGATAACACCCGCAAGTGTTACCCCGTCCTACGGAAGAAACGTCTCGAACGGGTCTCTACCTGGGAGAGGGGCACTGCCTGCAACTCCAACATGGGCCGCGTTTCACTCCGTAGTTTCGCCCGTTTTATCTTTATATTTTCTTTCTTTTCCTTTCTTTTTCTTTCTCTTTTTACTTTAGTTCTTAGCCTCTTTGCCTTTGAACACTTGCTTTTCTTTCTTATTCGAGCTTATAGCTCCCTTTTTGCCACTGGCAAATCTCTTTCTCTTTCCTTTGAGCATTTAGCTCTTTGCTTTTACTTTAAGCCTTTCGAAAGTACCTCGTCCGACAGGTCACTACCCAGGGAGTCCTGCTCCACTTGACGAGTCTCAAATTCGAAGGCGTCATTTACATTCTCTTAATGCTTTTTTAGCCGCTTTTAGCTTACTTTTAAACTTTGCATTTTTACAACAATTTACCTCTTATCCTAGGTCTTGCCATAAGGATAACTAGAGAGTCACTTGGACTCTAAAACATTTCTTTTTTACTTATTTAACTCAAATTGAAGTTAAAGTTACTGTCCCTTTTGCCCAGACAACCCTATGACTTTCTAGGGTTATATCTGTTTAACTCTTTAACCCTGGGATCTTATCCCACTTCCTGATTCTTGCTAAATCCTAGAGTTAACTTAATTCTACTTTCCTGTTCCACTTTTAACTTGGAGTTACACTGACTCTAATTTCCTGTTCCACTTTTAACTTAGAGTTACACTGACTCTAATTTCTTGTCTGTCAGTTTAAACTCCTCTGGATCATCTTAGGTTCCCTTTACCTAAGTTCCATGTCATACTCATCCTAGAGTTCCTTGACTCTATTCGATCACTAGTTCACCTTAGGTTCCCTTTACCTAAGTTCCATGTCATACTCATCCTAGAGTTCCTTGACTCTATGTCGATCACTAGTTCACCTTAGGTTCCCTTTACCTAAGTTCCATGTCATACTCATTCTAGAGTTCCTTGACTCTATGTTGATCACTCTATCCAGTGTCCTTAGGTTATCTCCTAGGACAATGCCACTCGTCCAATCCTAGGATAACTCTTAAGTTTGATGTCACTCATTAAACCCCGAACCTACGTTTTCTCCTAGTCTTACTACCACATGTCCTTTGCCCTTATGTCTCACATGATTCCTACGGTTATACCCTAACATGATCACAATCATAAAATATATAATCCTTTCTTATGCATGCATTTATTTCCATTTCAATTTTGAATAATATTCTGTCTTTGTAGAAACCAAAAGGAGATTTGTTACGGAATTTGAGTTGGCGTATTTCGTGAATGTATTAAGTCTTGAAGATTGAAGATGAAGAAACTTTGGATCATATACCTCAATCTCAAGAAAGAAGAATTCAAAAGGATCAGGTACGTTTAACTAAAGAATTTTGATGATCCGAATACTTCTTATAGTGTAGAAACACCTGGAAGAGGTTTTAATTGCTTAAACATCAAAAACTGGACATGGGACATGTTCAGGATCCGGATCGTGCTCGCAATCCGGATCCCGAAGGGTGTTGTTCATACACTGGTTCAATCCGGATCGCAGCATTCTCTGATCCGGATCCCGAACATTAGTTTTACCTGTTGCTTCTCGATCCGGATCAGGAATTGCAATCCGGATCCCGAACATGATGTTTTGGTAAAACTGTATGAACGATCCGGATCGGGGACTACGATCCGGATCCCGAACAAGCAATTTTCTGGAAACCGTCTTTTGCTTCTTCTGCAATCCGGATCGCCAAATCCAATCCGGATCGCCGTCGGTAAAACTTTCCAGAAAAGGCTGTTTTTGATCCGTATATTCTTCCTAGGGTTTCTAACCTATAAATAGGCCCTATATTCATTTCTAGGGCATCCGCTATTACCGAAGAAAATAGCCGAAAGAAAAAATCCACATATAGAGAAGAAAGGAAATCAATAGATTTATTCTATGTTTCTTCATCTATATTGATTGATTTGATTCTAGGTTTTCCATACTCACATTTTGAGTAGAATCAAATCAATGAATACTTAGATGGTATTTCCGATCTATCTTTAATCTAAGTATTCGGCGGATCATCACCACCCAAACAAACAACGATTTACCCCAAAATCGGCGCGTGGACTCGCGTGGCCTTGTGGATTCAAGGTGCAACCGCTCTCGTGGATTCGGAGCGAGGTACGTTCGTGGATTCGAAGCGTGCCATTGGGTGAAGACCGTGGATTCGGTTGGACGTCGTGGACTCGACGTTGGACGCTGTGGATTCAGCGTTGGGCGCGGATCGTGGATTCGAGAAGCGTCGTGGAGCGAGCGGGAAGATCTACTAGGAGCGTATGGTAAAAGGTTGAGTCGTCTGTGAGTACGTTATATCACCTTGTACGTGTGTTAATTCTAGTGGATTTCGCCGTGTTATCGGTCCCGTGGTTTTTTACTCCGGTTTGGAGTTTTTCCACGTAAAAATCTTGCGTGTTCTTTTATTTTTCCGCATTGGGTTTATTTGCGCAATGATTTTTTGAGTGTTTATTGTTTACACCTATTCACCCCCCTCTAGGTGTTTTTTCCCCTATTTAGATCCAATTACTTATAACCCAACAAGTGGTATCAGAGCGGGAATAGGGTTGTAAACAATGGTTGAAGGTGGAAACATCAATCGACCCCCTTTCTTTGATGGAACAAATTATGCGTACTGGAAAGTACGGATGAAAGCCTTTTTAATTTCCATCGACGAAAGGGTGTGGCAATCAATTGAATTAGGATGGTCTAATCCAACTGAAATTTTAGATGATGTTCGCACCTTAAAACCTAGGTCGAAATGGACCAAGGAAGAGATAGACTTATCTTCTTACAATGGCAAAGGAATTAATGCTCTATTTAATGCTTTGTCACAAACTGAGTTCTCTCGCGTCTCGGCATGTGAGACTGCGAAAGAAATCTGGGATGTTCTTCAAGTTACGCATGAGGGAACTAACCTAGTGAAGATTCAGAAACTGCAAATGCTTACGAGCAAGTTTGACTCTATCTCTATGGCAGAGAATGAATCTTTCACTGACTATTACACACGATTGCAAGACATCGTAAACTCATGTGCTAACTTGGGAGAGAAGATTCCAGAATTTAAAGTTGTAAGAAAAATTCTAAGAACTCTTCCTGAACGATTTCGCCCGAAGGTCGCAGCCATTGAAACAATTAAACACCCGGACGAAATGCGTGTAGAAGAATTAGTAGGTGCTTTACAAACTTATGAAATGACATTTCCTACTAACTATTCTTCTGGAAAGGCATCCTCTTCTAAGTCTTCAGGTTACGCATTGAAATCAACTAAAGAAGAAGACGCGGATTCATCCTCCTCGGACGACGACGAGAACCTTTCTATGGAGGACTTTGAGAAGCAGCTCGCTCTCTTGACAAGGAAGTTTCGCCGCAACTTTCGAAGGGGAAATTCAAGCAAAACTCCATCCTTCGGAAAGTCGAAGAAAGGCAAGGGTTCTTCAAGCTACAAGTCAAGAAAGCAAGAGAACTTCTCAAAGGATAAGAAAAGTTCAGAGGGACAAGTTCAGTGCTTCAAATGTCGAGGCTACGGCCACATTGCAACGGAATGTCCCAACAAGAATCCGGCAAAGAAGAAAGCGATGCAAGTCGTTACTTGGGATGACAACTCCACGTCAAATGAGTCATCCTCAAGTGATGAAGAAGACAACGCGACAGCTTTCCACGCGTCCACTACATCTTCACCCTTCATGTGCTTAATGGCAAGTACATCCGACTCACTGTCCAACTCCACTGTTGAAAAGATTGCAACGGACGATGAATCAGATGATTCGGAAGGTGAAGATTTTGCTCTAGCCTACCATAAGCTTTTGAGGGATTCAAAGAAACTGGCTAAGCAAAACAAGGGGTTGAAAGGGAGATTGCAGGATCTCGAAGAAGAAGTAAAAAGGTAACCTCTCTCTCAACCGATCTTGAAGTGGAAAGGGATAATCTGATTAAAACAAATGTTTCCCTTCAAGAGTCCAATGAGCAACTCGAGAAGAATTATATGGATATGGTGAACAAAGCGAATTACTTCTTGAAGCTCAACGGCGAGGCTCGACAGGAAAAATTGGAAATGACGGAGACCATACGCCAACTGAAGGATGACTTAAAGAGATTTTCTTCTGGAAGGAGTAAGTTGGACAGACTTCTTGGTCTTGGTCAAAGAAATAAGTTCGGCCTCGGATACACTCAAACTGGAGACATTCCAAGTTCGAGTGGGACAGTATTTGTGCCTCAGTCGGTATCTCCTCCTCCGACACCGGTTCACGACAAGCAACGACAACAAACCTACTACATCCTCCTCGGAATCGACAAGAATCAAGGTATGTTTTCGTTGTGGCATTTCAGGGCACATAAGGAGAAATTGCAAGACGGAAGCCAAACGCACACCTCAAGCACCTCTTGCAATGACTACCAAAAAGAACGATTCCTCGAAAAAAGAATGCAAACTATTTGAAGGAAAAGCGCCTTGGTAGTAACAACCGGCTCAAAACCGACATCATCAAGGAGCAGCAATTCTTCCAAGCAAGAACCTCTCACCCAGGAATCAACTTCACGATCATTACCGACGCATTTCCAAAATGTGTTGGGTGACGCCAAAGGGGGTTAGATCAGAAAAAACATTGTTATGTAGTTCCTCATAAGATTTCTGAAAAATGTAACCTAGCATCTTTGAAAAATGAAACACTTTGGCATGAAAGGCTAGGTCACATAAACTTTAAGGAACTTGCTAGAATTTCGAACAAAGATGTGGTCAAGGGGGTTCCGAAACTTTCTTTTGAACAAAACCTTGTGTGTGGCGGTTGCCAAAAGGGAAAACAGTCTAGGACTGCACACAAGAACTTGAACCACATAGGTACAAAACGGCCTTTGGAACTTTTGCATATGGACTTAATGGGGCCAACTCGTCAACCATCTCTGGGAGGTAAATGGTATATTTTCTTATTGGTTGATGATTTTTCTAGATATACTTGGGTAGCATTCTTAAAAGAAAAAGCTGATACCTTTGATTCTTTTCTCGAAATCTGCAATCGTATTATGATTGAAAAGAATGATAGGATTACTCGAGTTAGGAGTGATAGAGGTGGGGAATTCATAAATTCCAAATTCATTGATTTTTGCACTTCTAATGGCATTAAACATGAATTCTCTGCACCTTACACACCTCAACAAAATGGTGTAGTCGAGCGCAAAAACAGGGTCGTACAGGAAATGGCACGTGTTATGCTTCACAGCCGGAACTTACCTTTTTATTTTTGGGCTGAAGCGGTGAACACTGCTGTTTATGTTATTAATCGCGTGTATTTGCGCCCGGGGACATTGAATACACCATATGAACTTTGGTTTTGTAGAAAACCTAACATCAAATATTTTCGCATCTTTGGGAGTCGGTGTTTTATTTTACGTGATCGTGAGAATCTTGGAAAATTTGACTCTCGAAGTGACGAAGGGATTTTCTTAGGTTATTCTACAAACAGCAGAGCATATCGAGTTTTTAACTTAGAATCTAAGACGATCGTAGAATCGATAAATGTTAAGGTAGATGAAGCTTTTCACTTTGAATCTGAAAAATCTACCCTCGATATCTCTCTTGATGATGATACACCTGCTAATGCATCTTCTTCTAACAATTCTTTCGATAATAATGATGCATCTAACGGTTCTTCAAGCTTATCTGATGTGCAGGAATCATCTCGTGTACCTCCGTCTACTCCTCTACCTCAAACGTTACGCATCTCCAAGGATCACCCTGAATCGAACATCATTGGAGATCCACAAGAAGGAGTTAGAACACGGAGACAATTGGTTTGCGGATTTGCATGCTATGTATCTCAAATCGAACCAAGGAATGTTGATGAAGCTCTCCAAGATGACTATCTGGATTAAAGCAATGCAGGAAGAGCTCCATCAATTCGAGCGAAACAAAGTCTGGGAATTAACGAAGCCTCCGAAGCAACACAATGTGATAGGTACCAAATGGATCTTCAAGAACAAGAAAAATGAAGAAGGTACTATCATCAGGAACAAAGCAAGGTTAGTTGCTCAAGGCTACTCTCAAGTAGAAGGTATAGACTTTGATGAAACTTTCGCCCCTGTAGCTAGACTCGAGTCCATTCGTATATTGTTTGCGATTGCTTGTCATTTTAAAATCAAATTATTTCAAATGGACGTTAAAAGCGCCTTTTAAATGGGTTTTTAAATGAGGAAGTTTATGTGGCTCAACCGAAAGGTTTTGTGGATCATAAACTACCTAACCATGTTTTTCGTCTGAAAAAGGCTCTTTACGGTCTGAAACAAGCACCGCGAGCATGGTACGAAAGGTTGACAAAGCACCTTTTGGAAAAGGGCTACACTCGAGGGGGAGCTGACAGGACTCTCTTTGTGAAGCATTATCAAAACAATTTCATAGTTGCTCAAATCTATGTCGATGACATTGTTTTTGGAGCAACAAGAGATAATGATGCTTCTAAATTCGCGGAGACCATGGAAAGCGAATTTGAGATGTCCATGATGGGCGAATTGACTTATTTTCTTGGATTACAAGTTAAACAAACGATGAAGGAATTCACTTGTGTCAATCCAAGTATGCACTGGAGTTGGTCAAAAAGTTTGATCTTGAAAATTCTAAGGATTTTCCGACTCCAATGGGAACTAGCCATAAGGGACTTGGAAGTGAATCACATAGTGAGAATGTAGACGAGAAACTGTATCGCAGTATGATTGGAAGTCTACTATATCTCACGGCTAGTCGCCCGGATATATCCTTCAGTGTTGGGATTTT
>CM054933.1:19398444-19448545 GCA_029168755.2 Tillandsia fasciculata | reverse complement strand
CCCGAAACACAAACACACACACCTGCACAGAATAGGGGCCCCAATAAGCAGGGGTTCACGACTCGGTCGCCCTCAAACTAAACTCAATCACCCAAGTGGATTGCTCCAGCCGCAAGCCTTAAACAAAAGCTATCCTCTAGGACAAACTCCAACCCTGTACACCAAATGGCCCCACACAGCGCCAATTAATAGAACAACAAGCACAACCCCAAAGCTACTTCTGCTCCAAAGTATCCGTCCACCGAAAAGTGCAAGCACTGTCGGGGTGATACAGATGCTCATTCAAAATCCAAGATAGCCCTACAGCCCCACTATGGGAGGTATCACTATACTCACAAATCCTCTCCCAACCACTGACTAGGTTAAAATCGGCGCTGGTACACCAAACTCGTCATCTGATCATCAGGCTCTGCTAGCACTACCGGTCCAAAAGCTCTCACCCCCAACAATACCCGCGATCTCGGCCAGTCTTAAATAAATCCATTCTGGCCGAATTTCCACAGTCGCCCCTATGGCTTGAATAGGCCATCCAGGAAGACATGCTCCTCGAAGCTAAAACTTGTACCACAACGGCTTGGCATAAAGCTTCTTCCTCACAAACCTTGCCACAGCATCTACAAATGCTCCACAAGCTCTAAATCACTCAGGGAGAGGGTAAAAGCCAAAATTCTTAAAACCGCTGCTATCAATCCGTTCACAGTCCCACTGAAAACAGAGTTCCTCAATCTTAAAGGCACAGGGCATTAGTCATTCCATTGGCTTCACTGTAAATCACAAATCCTTCCCCCATAAACAGGGAGGGCAAGGATTGGAGCGTCATCATCTCTGCTTCAGCTCCTCAATCACGTCTATTGCACCCCAAACATGCCATTAGTAACCACACAGGTAAATCCCCCAGAGATAAACTCACATACTCCATCCACACGGATATCCACCACCAGGGGAGGGAAACAAAATGTCTCTGCCGGCCGATCTATCCTCCACATCTGGCACCAAACCCTCTATCCAGAACATGCCTCTGACGGCAGATACCCATCCAAAAGAACTGCAGCGCCAGCTCCATAAACACTGCCTCCACCATCGAGCACCCCAAAGTCCAAACCTGCAAAAGATGGTCCTAACAACGGAAAGGTATCCTGGCGCAATCCACTCTCAGCCACGCATATCCTATGCGCCTCGTTCCTCAAATCATAGAGCGCGCAGTTTGACAACTGCGTAAACCCTTTGACACGAAGAGGCTCTCAAGCAGTCTCCCAAACCACCAACACACCACGTCCTAGCCTACCCCCAGAGGCTCCAAACATAATCCTAAGGATCGGTGTGGTTTTACTGCCGAAACGGCTCAACTGCTCAATGGTTGTCCCTAACTCCTCACAGCTGTCACTATCCACCCTGCCTCGGTGCCTCGGCACTAAACATTGCACAATGGGGCTACTCACATCCATCAATACCACAGAATCCTCGCCCTTGAGGATACTGCAAGCGGTGTCTCAGAAGGAAGACACTGTCGAGCTCCCGCTGCTAATGCTCTGCTCCGACAACTGTGTCACAAAACCAACGCTCGCTCACTCTGCCGCTGAAAAGCCTCAGACAATCCTGTCACCTGGTCCGGAGCTCTCTGAACTCCAATCTGGTATCCGGCCCGAAACAACTAGCTCAGACCCAACTGCTGCACCATAGTGCACCCGGGTCAGGGCCCAAAGTCGGGGAGACACCGCTCGCCACGACAAACAGCAAATCAGCACATCCCAAACACTCGACCCAATCTAGCGAAAAGTCAAAGACATCCCCCCTATTTTTGTAACTTTATGTGTCTGCAGCCAACATAACTGTCCCACAAAATAGGGTATGTCGATCCCTCTTCACTCACAGGAAGAGTCAAAACAATCACCGACTTTCGCAAATGTCGCGTCTCTCACACCCTAACATCCTAGGGCCCGCCGTAAGCCTAGGGTTTCCTAAGTCCCAACTGACCTATCCCTAAGCTCTGATACCAACTTAATCTGTCACGCCCCGGGTGTAAACCAGAACCCGGGCCCGTCCACAGATCCGCCGTGCATGCGGTATTTCCCCACACACGAAGCGTCGGTAACCTGCTCAGATAAGAAATAATAATAAAAGAGCATAATAATCAGAGCTAAACTAAAACTACTGTATCTCAGACAGATGCTGGAAGTAAAAGGTACAACAGTAAAATAAATACAGATGTCTCTCCCAGCTCACTACTATAATACCAACAGCTGGCAAAAGCCAGTCCCCAAAAAGAAATACAAGAAAACTGTCTGAGAAGTCCTGGTACCCAAAAAAAAATCTCCAGCTACGACCCTCGGTGGCTCTCTATCTAGTCCGCAATTCGCTTACCTCGATCAGTTGCTGACGGCCCAGCAACTCCCACTGAGGACTCTGCAAAACAAGGGGAAAGAAAGGGACAAGAAAAACAATGGGGTAAGTACTACTATAAACAGTAGCCTCCCCTAGTGGGTAAAGCCTCAGCTCAGATATGCCCACCAGGTGATCAGAGGCGAAAAGGGAAAGGAAAAGAAAGGAGATGCAGATAAATAAAGCGACTGATAAAGTGCTATCCCTAATATGCCTCTATATGACCAACCAATAAGGATGGAGAAAGTGATGCATCAGAATCAAGAAGCCTGTCATAATGACCCAATCTGACAGCCAGTGAACACTGGCACTGCCTGCTCTGCTGTCGAACTCAAGAAACCAGCATGGTGCCCGGCGCTCACACCCGTGGAACTCAGAAACCAGCATGGTGCCCGGCGCTCACACCGTGGAAAGCCTACTCCGGAGTGGCACTCGAGGGGAGCGACCCACACGAGTAAAGTATCACTGTATCAAGCACTGCTCTGTATCCACTGTATCAAGTATCACTGTATCAAGCACTGTATCATAATAGACTGGATCGAGACTCAAAGAAGTGGGAACAACCCTCCACTAAAGTAAGCCCGATCCCCGAACACCCAATCTGATGCAATAGAAACAATCCGGTCAACCACCAAGATCCGTGGTCGCCGCAACCCCTGACAAACTCAACCTGTCCCAAATCCCCAATACCTGCCTACACTGTCCAACATACGCTCGAACCTGAGCGATTAAGCCGCTAGTGCCACAATGAAAGAAGAAAAGAGAAAAAGCATGGTTTCTCCTAAGTCAAGTCCCAAAATAGTGTAGCAGTAAAAGATAGCAATAATCATGTGACCAATTTAATCATGCAGTGTTCCAATATTTTGTCCAATTTCCAAGTATAAACAGTTTGAAGTGACATAAGCTAGGGTGACCGTCTCACATGAACAAACATCAGTTTTGCAGTCCTCTATTTCTATTTGTCTCCAAGTATACAATTCCAAATCAATAAGCGATTAAATCGAGTGATTAATCTAACAATAATTTATTAGAGGTCTGATAACCAATAATCAATTTCCTAGAGCATGCAAGTCTACCAATCAACACATTTGGCATTGTCATAGCAAGGGTACTCTGATATTCCTAGTGGGCATACAAAGAGAGGAGTACAACAACCACCCACCTGAAGTGCAACTGTCCAAGTCCGTACAGCTAGAAAATACCAAAACTTCAAATCCTTGCTTCCACAATTTCAGCACACCCGAAATATTCCTGGTACAGTAAAAGTTCACTAATTACACTAGGCTCCCATTATAGCACTAATTATCACATACAACCCCGAATTCAGACTGTCTAAATTATCACCTGCAGAAATTGCCCAGAAAATTCCAATAAAAATATCACGGCGATCCTTGCGTCGATAGCTTCGAAACGGTACCTTGCACGCCCAAATCCGAGTTCTGTACATCAAGATAAAAATTCGGCAAGGGGGCACACTCACACTAAAATCTGGATTAAGGACTGATTACTGTTCACAGAGAAATCATTAATTATCACCTCGAAATAAAATTCACAAAAATCCAATAAAAATACGAGCGCGTTCCTTGCGTTCTGTAGATGAAAAAGTTGTATAAGCTCGTCTCCGTCAGACGCTCGTGCGCGAAGATATAGCCAAAATACTCCGATGCTGTCCTCACATTCCTCACAGAAAAAGGGGACCCTTGTTACCTCGGGATCCGAGCAAAGAAGCAAAATCAGAAAGCGCGATCAAAATCAAAGTGAAGCCCTACCTGTTAGGAGTCTATCGGCGCAAGAATCACAGAAAAGGAGCTCGGGGTAGCCGGGGAGCTAAAATACTGCTGCTGCGCCGAAGAAGAACACAGAAAACGCAACGTCGCGCCGCGCCGTAAAATCGAGATCTCGAAATCCGTGCCCCCGAAAATCTGAAACTTGGTAGGATTGATCCTCACTTCATGGGGAAAAATCATCCTCTCACCTCCCCTTCGAGCTGAGGCCTCGAAGGGGTCGAAATTCCCATTTGAAGAGCCCTCGGATTGCAAATAAGGAAATCCAGAAAAATCCTTTCGCTGCGCCCCGGTGCACGTGAGCCCACCAATGGTGGCGCGCCACGTGGCCCCAACAACCGTGCACCGCCCGTGCACCGCGCACGGCTGCTCCCGCCCCGCACGTCGCGTACGGCACCTGCTCCACCCGTTGCGTGGACCGCGCGCACAACACCGACCAATCACAAGCCGCCACGTGTCCCACCGTCGGTCCACACCGTGCCACCGAAGAACTCCGTGGACCGCGCGCTGTGAGCCGACCAACCACCATCCGCCACGTGGCAGCGCCCTGGTGCACGGCCGCCGCCGTGGACCGCGCGCCTGCCCGCGCGCCCTGCCGCTGCCCGCGCCCTGCCCGCGCCGCGCGCCGCCGCTGCTCCCGCCTGCCCGAGGCCGCGCCGCCGCCGCCGGTGCTGCCCGCCGCCGCCGCCGGCGCCGGCGATCGCCGGAAAGCACTGTTCCGGCCGTGAACAGTAAAAATACTGTAGCAAACTCCGAAAATCCAAGTAAATAGCCCATCTTGACCGTTTTTCGCGCGCTGAATCCAAATACGACGTCCGTTTTGCCAAATTCCAATCCTAAAATTTGCCGGAGGCTCCCGGAAAGGTATTTTCATTCCGAATTTCGCGCCGAGTCCAAATTTGATATCCGATTTGCGCGAAAACTCTTCTAAACATCCAACGGGGTCTTCCGGTTATCCACATGATCTATTTAAGCCCCGAATCCATCACTTGAATCCAAATTGGCGCGCGAACACCGCCGACATGCTCGGTAGGCCTCCCGAAGCTGCCGGTCACACTGTAGAAGCCCTGCAAGGATCCGGGTCACCACAGCCACGTGGCCTCAGAACAGGGAACAGCCAACACAGCCAATGGGAAAGCGCCACGTGGCACCGACCAAGCCTGCCCGCGCGCCCAGACGCGCCAGCTGCCCTCTGCCCACACAGTAACCCGACCAATGGGAATTGCCACGTGTCATCCTCTGCCTAGTGCACCCGGTGCATGAAACTCTGTAGACCGGACCACTAGAAATCTGCCACGTGTCCAAGCCCGGTGCACCATAGACCATGGATGCTCCGTAGAACCGCGAGCTGTGAGCCAACCAATGAAAATCCGCCACGTGTCCCCCCTTTCTGGTGCACGGCCGGCCGCGTGGACCGCGCACCTGCCCGCAGCGCCCCCGCGCGGCTGCCCGCGCCCTGCCCGCGCCGTGCGCGCTGCCCGCCGCCGCTGTGCCGCCTGCCCGAGGCCGCGCCGCCGCTCTCCGCCGCTGCCCGCCGCCGGCGATCGCCGAACACTGTTCCGGCATGAACAGTAACCCATGGCCAAAAATTATCAAGTGGGTAGTCCATTTTGACTGTTTTCGCGCGCGCTGAATCTGAATTTGATGTCCGTTTTGCCAAATTCCAACTCTAAAAATTGCCGAATGCACCCGAAAAGGTATTCTTAGCCCAAATTTTCGCGCTGAGCCCAATTTTAATATCCGTTTCGCGCGAAACCACCTCTAAACATCCGACGGGGTCAACCAATCACCAACGTGATCCATTGAAGCTCGAGGTCCAACACTTGTGTCCAATTACGCCCCAAACACCTTCAACACACCACGTAGGCCTCCAATAGCCACCAATGACTCCACCACAGCCCTGTAGAGATCCAGGTCATCACACTACGACCCAAACTCTCTATCGACTCCTATCACACTTAGCAAATGCTAAGGTGCCACTTAACCAGCTCTTCCTGGCTAAATGGTACCTGTGCTCCATGAGCACCCACAAGATTGAGCGTCCTACGCCTCTATGTCAACTCGTAGAATCCACGGTGTTAAGCGATTTGCTTAAGCACACCCATGGTACTTGTGCACTTCTCCCAACTGGGTTGAGGCACCACAATAATCGATTCACTAATTTCGGTGACTAACACACGAACCCTACGGTGGCAGCCCTTGGCGTTATGCCGATCCATCGGACCGGCGCCACAAGACTCCCGCTCTATTGAGAGGTTCTCACATCTCGAAGCCTACCCTGGACCTCACCAACGCAATTGTGCGGCGATTTAGCCACAATCGACACTTCACATGGTCGCTACTGTCACCAAGAGCGAACTTTCGCTACCAAGTCCATAAGTCTTTCTTTCCCTAAACCTTAAGACATTGCAACTTGGCTCTCGCAATCTAACAATTGCCAACATCTCGAGAGTCGGTCTTTCACCGAGTCATCGTCGGACCTCATCGGTCGCACTTTGCCCAATTTGGCCAAAGTACAAACTGAAGCACTAAATTTCACTCGCTTCACTCGAGCCTAAGCGCTCCGAGGGCTCAACTCGCGTCGACGCGGATCCTGTCCTTCGTCGATCACACGATGCCATTGCCATTCCTGAAGCAACAACACCACAATGAAACGATTAGCCCAAATTTGATAATTTGGACAATGCATGAGCTAAATACCAAACAAAAGGGCTCATCGACCCAATCATGCGAAAGTACATAAGGGCACTCCCTTTCACCCCCGACATTACGTTGTCGGCCGCAAACGTAATATCCGAAGAATGAAAGCTCGTCGCCCTCGATCAGTCCCAACATCCTTTTTGGGAACAACAATATCCAATCAAATACTTTCGCCCAGTAATCCACACACTCTCTCGTGCTAATCCCTAGGGTCTCCCTAAGGTTCACTAACCACCTAGGACTATTCCTAGGCTCTGATACCACTCTAATCTGTCACGCCCCGAGACCGCCAATTTGTACAGTTCGGGCACGTCAACAGACCCGCCAATCGAGTAAGACCTCTCACTACCCGAAAGGAACGGTAACATCCAAATAACACAACAAGTGTATGCGGAAGCTCAATATCAGAGTACTAAAAATCACTACTAATTTAAAACTTTCATTCAATAAACAAATAGTTTAAGCGGAAATGAAAGCATACAAGAGTGAACCATAAATTAAACTTATTACATTTCCATCTCTCAACTTGCAAATGAATAATATTACAGTTCTTTTACATCTTTTCCTCACCATACAAGTTCACTCAAAAAGAAATATAAAAAGGGTACCTCTGCTAGACCCTCTAGGTCTCTATGCTGCTGGGCCCTTGCCCCTGTCGTATGCCTCGCCGTCTGCATCTGAACCGTCTCGACCGCTGCATCCATACCTGAACCTGTGGGGGGTCACCCAAGGGGTGTGAGAACTACGACCGAGTTCCCAGTGGGTTCAACCACCGAGAAAAAGTGTCCTACACCACTTGGTCCAATGGAAGCAATAATAATAGAGTGCTAGGAAACTAAAATCCTCAATATCAAAATGCAGCTATGCAATATATACATCACTACACTATCTGTGTATACTCATCGACCCAGCACTACTCTGTCTAGCCACACTAGGCTGCTAAGCACCAACTCGGCCACTATGCCGCTGTATATAGGGTTCAACTAACCCGGCCACCTTGGCCACTCTATTTTCTCTTATTCTTTAGATTCTGGTGCTTTAGTTCAAGTTAACCCTCAGAAATTCTTATCCAACGGGCCCAGCCCGGTAGTCATGCTACCATAAGATAAGATTTCTAAGGTTGCCGATAACACCCGCAAGTGTTACCCCGTCCTACGGAAGAAAACGTCTCGAACGGGTCTCTACCTGGGAGAGGGGCACTGCCTGCAACTCCACATGGCGCGTTTCACTCCGTAGGTTCGCCCGTTTTATCTTTATATTTTCTTTCTTTTCTTTCTTTTTCTTTCTCTTTTTACTTTAGTTCTTAGCCTCTTTGCCTTTGAACACTTGCTTTTCTTTCTTATTCGAGCTTATAGCTCCCTTTTTGCCACTGGCAAATCTCTTTCTCTTTCCTTTGAGCATTTAGCTCTTTGCTTTTACTTTAAGCCTTTCGAAAGTACCTCGTCCGACAGGTCACTGCCCAGGGAGTCCTGCTCCACTTGACGAGTCTCAAATTCGAAGGCGTCATTTACATTCTCTTAATGCTTTTTTAGCCGCTTTTAGCTTACTTTTAAACTTTGCATTTTTACAACAATTTACCTCTTATCCTAGGTCTTGCCATAAGGATAACTAGAGAGTCACTTGGACTCTAAAACATTTCTTTTTTACTTATTTAACTCAAATTGAAGTTAAAGTTACTGTCCCTTTGCCCAGACACCCTATGACTTTCTAGGGTTATATCTGTTTAACTCTTTAACCATGGGATCTTATCCCACTTTCCTGATTCCTTGCTAAATCCTAGAGTTAACTTAATTCTACTTTCCTGTTCCACTTTTAACTTGGAGTTACACTGACTCTAATTTCCTGTTCCACTTTTAACTTAGAGTTACACTGACTCTAATTTCTTGTCTGTCAGTTTAAACTCCTCTGGATCATCTTAGGTTCCCTTTACCTAAGTTCCATGTCATACTCATCCTAGAGTTCCTTGACTCTATGTCGATCACTAGTTCACCTTAGGTTCCCTTTACCTAAGTTCCATGTCATACTCATCCTAGAGTTCCTTGACTCTATGTCGATCACTAGTTCACCTTAGGTTCCCTTTACCTAAGTTCCATGTCATACTCATTCTAGAGTTCCTTGACTCTATGTTGATCACTCTATCCAGTGTCCTTAGGTTATCTCCTAGGACAATGCCACTCGTCCAATCCTAGGATAACTCTTAAGTTTGATGTCACTCATTAAACCCCGAACCTACGTTTTCTCCTAGTCTTACTACCAACATGTCCTTTTCCCTTATGTCTCACATGATTCCTACGGTTATACCCTAACATGATCACAATCATAAAATAATTAATCCTTTCTTATGCATGCATTTATTTCCATCTCAATCATGAATAATATTCATCATCTATGTAGATAAATCAAAATTACATTTGTTACGGAATTTGAGTTGGCGTATTTCGTGAATGTATTAAGTCTTGAAGATTGAAGATGAAGAAACTTTGGATCGTATACCTCAATCTCAAGAAAGAAGAATTCAAAAGGATCAGGTACGTTTAACTAAAGAATTTTGATGATCCGAATACTTCTTATAGTGTAGAAACACCTGGAAGAGGTTTTAATTGCTTAAACATCAAAAACTGGACATGGGACATGTTCAGGATCCGGATCGAGCTCGGCAATCCGGATCCCGAAGGGTGTTGGTTCATACACTGGTTCAATCCGGATCGCAGCCTTCTCTGATCCGGATCCCGAACATTAGTTTTACCTGCTTGCTTTCTCGATCCGGATCAGAACTGCAATCCGGATCCCGAACATGATGTTTTGGTAAAACTGTATGAACGATCCGGATCGGGGACTACGATCCGGATCCCGAACAAGCAATTTTCTGGAAACCGTCTTTTGTGCTTCTGCAATCCGGATCGCCAAATCCAATCCGGATCGCCGTCGGTAAAACTTTCCAGAAAAGGCTGTTTTTGATCCGTATATTCTTCCTAGGGTTTCTAACCTATAAATAGGCCCTGTATTCATTTCTAGGGCATCCGCTATTACAGAAGAAAATAGCCGAAAAGAAAAAATCCACATATATAGAGAAGAAAGGAAATCAATAGATTTATTCTATGTTTCTTCATCTATATTGATTGATTTGATTCTAGGTTTTCCATACTCACATTTGAGTAGAATCAAATCAATGAATACTTAGATGGTATTTCCGATCTATCTTTAATCTAAGTATTCGGCGGATCATCACCACCCAAACAAACAACGATTTACCCCAAAATCGGCGCGTGGACTCGCGTGGCCTTGTGGATTCAAGGTGCAACCGCTCTCGTGGATTCGGAGCGAGGTACGTTCGTGGATTCGAAGCGTGCCATTGGGTGAAGACCGTGGATTCGGTTGGACGTCGTGGACTCGACGTTGGACGCTGTGGATTCAGCGTTGGGCGCGGATCGTGGATTCGAGAAGCGTCGTGGAGCGAGCGGGAAGATCTACTAGGAGCGTATGGTAAAAGGTTGAGTCGTCTGTGAGTACGTTATATCACCTTGTACGTGTGTTAATTCTAGTGGATTTCGCCGTGTTATCGGTCCCGTGGTTTTTTACTCCGGTTTGGAGTTTTTCCACGTAAAAATCTTGCGTGTTCTTTTATTTTTCCGCATTGGGTTTATTTGCGCAATGATTTTTTGAGTGTTTATTGTTTACACCTATTCACCCCCCTCTAGGTGTTTTTTCCCCTATTTAGATCCAATTACTTATAACCCAACAAGTGGTATCAGAGCGGGAATAGGGTTGTAAACAATGGTTGAAGGTGGAAACATCAATCGACCCCCTTTCTTTGATGGAACAAATTATGCGTACTGGAAAGTGCGGATGAAAGCCTTTTTAATTTCCATCGACGAAAGGGTGTGGCAATCAATTGAATTAGGATGGTCTAATCCAACTGAAATTTTAGATGATGTTCGCACCTTAAAACCTAGGTCGAAATGGACCAAGGAAGAGATAGACTTATCTTCTTACAATGGCAAAGGAATTAATGCTCTATTTAATGCTTTGTCACAAACTGAGTTCTCTCGCGTCTCGGCATGTGAGACTGCGAAAGAAATCTGGGATGTTCTTCAAGTTACGCATGAGGGAACTAACCTAGTGAAGATTCAGAAACTGCAAATGCTCACGAGCAAGTTTGACTCTATCTCTATGGCAGAGAATGAATCCTTCACTGACTATTACACACGATTGCAAGATATCGTAAACTCATGTGCTAACTTGGGAGAGAAGATTCCAGAATTTAAAGTTGTAAGAAAAATTCTAAGAACTCTTCCTGAACGATTTCGCCCGAAGGTCGCAGCCATTGAAACAATTAAACACCCGGACGAAATGCGTGTAGAAGAATTAGTAGGTGCTTTACAAACTTATGAAATGACATTTCCTACTAACTATTCTTCTGGAAAGGCATCCTCTTCTAAGTCTTCAGGTTACGCATTGAAATCAACTAAAGAAGAAGACGCGGATTCATCCTCCTCGGACGACGACGAGAACCTTTCTATGGAGGACTTTGAGAAGCAGCTCGCTCTCTTGACAAGGAAGTTTCGCCGCAACTTTCGAAGGGGTAATTCAAGCAAAACTCCATCCTTCGGAAAGTCGAAGAAAGGCAAGGGTTCTTCAAGCTACAAGTCAAGAAAGCAAGAGAACTTCTCAAAGGATAAGAAAAGTTCAGAGGGACAAGTTCAGTGCTTCAAATGTCGAGGCTACGGCCACATTGCAACGGAATGTCCCAACAAGAATCCGGCTAAGAAGAAAGCGATGCAAGTCGTTACTTGGGATGACAACTCCACGTCAAATGAGTCATCCTCAAGTGATGAAGAAGACAACGCGACAGCTTTCCACGCGTCCACTACATCTTCACCCTTCATGTGCTTAATGGCAAGTACATCCGACTCACTGTCCAACTCCACTGTTGAAAAGATTGCAACGGACGATGAATCAGATGATTCGGAAGGTGAAGATTTTGCTCTAGCCTACCATAAGCTTTTGAGGGATTCAAAGAAACTGGCTAAGCAAAACAAGGGGTTGAAAGGGAGATTGCAGGATCTCGAAGAAGAAGTAAAAAGGGTAACCTCTCTCTCAACCGATCTTGAAGTGGAAAGGGATAATCTGATTAAAACAAATGTTTCCCTTCAAGAGTCCAATGAGCAACTCGAGAAGAATTATATGGATATGGTGAACAAAGCGAATTACTTCTTGAAGCTCAACGGCGAGGCTCGACAGGAAAAATTGGAAATGACGGAGACCATACGCCAACTGAAGGATGACTTAAAGAGATTTTCTTCTGGAAGGAGTAAGTTGGACAGACTTCTTGGTCTTGGTCAAAGAAATAAGTTCGGCCTCGGATACACTCAAACTGGAGACATTCCAAGTTCGAGTGGTACAGTATTTGTGCCTCAGTCGGTATCTCCTCCTCCGACACCGGTGTTCACGACAAGCAACGACAACAAACCTACTACATCCTCCTCGGAATCGACAAGAATCAAGGTATGTTTTCGTTGTGGCATTTCAGGGCACATAAGGAGAAATTGCAAGACGGAAGCCAAACGCACACCTCAAGCACCTCTTGCAATGACTACCAAAAGGCGATTCCTCGAAAAACGACTGCAAACTATTTGAAGGAAAAGAGCCTTGGTAGTACACCGCTCAAGACGACATCATCAAGGAGCAGCAATTCTTCAAGCAAGACGCTCTCACCCAGGAAATCAACTTCACGATCATTACCGACGCTTCCAAAAAGGTTTGGGTGCGCAAAGGGGGTTAGATCAGAAAACAATTGTTATGTAGTTCCTCATAAGATTTCTGAAAAATGTAACCTAGCATCTTTGAAAAATGAAACACTTTGGCATGAAAGGCTAGGTCACATAAACTTTAAGGAACTTGCTAGAATTTCGAACAAAGATGTGGTCAAGGGGGTTCCGAAACTTTCTTTTGAACAAAACCTTGTGTGTGGCGGTTGCCAAAAGGGAAAACAGTCTAGGACTGCACACAAGAACTTGAACCACATAGGTACAAAACGGCCTTTGGAACTTTTGCATATGGACTTAATGGGGCCAACTCGTCAACCATCTCTGGGAGGTAAATGGTATATTTTCTTATTGGTTGATGATTTTCTAGATATACTTGGGTAGCATTCTTAAAAGAAAAAGCTGATACCTTTGATTCTTTTCTCGAAATCTGCAATCGTATTATGACTGAAAAGAATGAAAGGATTACTCGAGTTAGGAGTGATAGAGGTGGGGAATTCATAAATTCCAAATTCATTGATTTTTGCACTTCTAATGGCATTAAACATGAATTCTCTGCACCTTACACACCTCAACAAAATGGTGTAGTCGAGCGCAAAAACAGGGTCGTACAGGAAATGGCACGTGTTATGCTTCACAGCCGGAACTTACCTTTTTATTTTTGGGCTGAAGCGGTGAACACTGCTGTTTATGTTATTAATCGCGTGTATTTGCGCCCGGGGACATTGAATACACCATATGAACTTTGGTTTTGTAGAAAACCTAACATCAAATATTTTCGCATCTTTGGGAGTCGGTGTTTTATTTTACGTGATCGTGAGAATCTTGGAAAATTTGACTCTCGAAGTGACGAAGGGATTTTCTTAGGTTATTCTACAAACAGCAGAGCATATCGAGTTTTTAACTTAGAATCTAAGACGATCGTAGAATCGATAAATGTTAAGGTAGATGAAGCTTTTCACTTTGAATCTGAAAAATCTACCCTCGATATCTCTCTTGATGATGATACACCTGCTAATGCATCTTCTTCTAACAATTCTTTCGATAATAATGATGCATCTAACGGTTCTTCAAGTTTATCTGATGTGCAGGAATCATCTCGTGTACCTCCGTCTACTCCTCTACCTCAAACGTTACGCATCTCCAAGGATCACCCTGAATCGAACATCATTGGAGATCCACAAGAAGGAGTTAGAACACGGAGACAATTGGTTTGCGGATTTGCATGCTATGTATCTCAAATCGAACCAAGGAATGTTGATGAAGCTCTCCAAGATGACTACTGGATTAAAGCAATGCAGGAAGAGCTCCATCAATTCGAGCGAAACAAAGTCTGGGAATTAACGAAGCCTCCGAAGCAACACAATGTGATAGGTACCAAATGGATCTTCAAGAACAAGAAAAATGAAGAAGGTACTATCATCAGGAACAAAGCAAGGTTAGTTGCTCAAGGCTACTCTCAAGTAGAAGGTATAGACTTTGATGAAACTTTCGCCCCTGTAGCTAGACTCGAGTCCATTCGTATATTGTTTGCGATTGCTTGTCATTTTAAAATCAAATTATTTCAAATGGACGTTAAGAGCGCCTTTTTAAATGGGTTTTTAAATGAGGAAGTTTATGTGGCTCAACCGAAAGGTTTTGTGGATCATAAACTACCTAACCATGTTTTTCGTCTGAAAAAGGCTCTTTACGGTCTGAAACAAGCACCGCGAGCATGGTACGAAAGGTTGACAAAGCACCTTTTGGAAAAGGGCTACACTCGAGGGGGAGCTGACAGGACTCTCTTTGTGAAGCATTATCAAAACAATTTCATAGTTGCTCAAATCTATGTCGATGACATTGTTTTTGGCGCAACAAGAGATAATGATGCTTCTAAATTCGCGGAGACCATGGAAAGCGAATTTGAGATGTCCATGATGGGCGAATTGACTTATTTTCTTGGATTACAAGTTAAACAAAACGATGAAGGAATTCACTTGTGTCAATCCAAGTATGCACTGGAGTTGGTCAAAAAGTTTGATCTTGAAAATTCTAAGGATTTTCCGACTCCAATGGGAACTAGCCATAAGGGACTTGGAAGTGAATCACAAAGTGAGAATGTAGACGAGAAACTGTATCGCAGTATGATTGGAAGTCTACTATATCTCACGGCTAGTCGCCCGGATATATCCTTCAGTGTTGGGATTTGTGCGAGATATCAATCAGCACCGAAGGAGGTTCACCTGAAAGCGGTGAAACGGATCATCCGATATATCAAAGGTACAATCAATTTCGGAATTTGGTATCCTATGGGAACGACTTTGGATATTGTTGGATACTCAGATGCCGATTGGGCTGGATCAGTGGATGACCGGAAAAGCACGAGTGGTGCATGCTTCTATCTTGGCCACTGCCTTGTTGCATGGCACAGTAAAAAGCAGAACTGCATAGCACTCTCGACTGCCGAAGCGGAGTACATTTCTGCAGGAAGTTGTTCAACCCAATTGATTTGGATGAAAAGCGTGTTGAGCGATTTCCGGATTTCAACATCTTCGGTAACCATTTTATGTGACAACACTAGTGCTATTAACATTTCTAAAAACCCTGTGTTGCACTCTAGAACAAAACATATTGAACTTAGATATCATTTTCTTAGAGAGCTAGTTGAATCAAACATTCTTCAACTGTCATATATTTCAACTGAGGATCAATTAGCTGATATCTTAACAAAACCTTTGGATCAAAAACGTTTTATTCACTTGCGTAAAGCAATTGGCATGCTTTCCTTGAAATAAACTCTTTTGAAACCTTTGCTTAGGTTAGGTTTTGTTTTTGTTTTTGTTTTGTTCTTTATCTATGTTTTGTACATAGGACATTAATTGAGCATAAATCATAATTGACTTTAATTGCATCCTTTTATGCATTTAGAAATTTATTATGCTTTTGATGTCATAATATTTCAATGTTGCAATGATCATTTACGTTAATTAAACCATCTTTTAAGTGATCAAAGTCAATTTCTCTCTCAATGATCTCTTGGTATAGTCATTATCATATTTGATTGCTTAGTCGAGTATGAATTCGAGATCAATGGTTTGGTTGAATACTTATATATTAAATAATTGATAGCCAATTGAGGGGGAGTCAATGAAATGTAAAATGCTCAAAAGATGTGGAAAGAGTTACATCCCAATGAGGAGTGTGAAAACTACCACCACATGGAGAAAATAAAAAAAATACTCCATGAATGAAAAGCAAATTTTTGTTTTGAAAATTGTTGATGAAATTCATATTGAAATACTTGACTCAGTCGTATTTCATGGTTGGTATAAGGTGGGATTTTTAGTAAAAGATGCTCAAAGAGCCACTCCTTCAACAGATTGTCTAGATATATTATCTAACTTATCTGGGATTTCAAACATCTATTGATCTTGGTACTTCATTTTCTTTACTAAAATTGATGATTTGATAAAGGCATTACACATAAGATCAGGATAGATGTAATTGAAGTTGTTCAACTTTAAGTGTTTTAACTTTCGTAAATTTTCGTTTCATTTTTGGGTATTTTTGATAGATTTTGCATAATCTATTTCTTGTTGTATGAAACGATGTCTTTTGTTTAAAGTTGACATGGTAAAGTGCTTACATACTTTTTCTGGATTTTATGGAATTTTTCTGAATTTTTCTGGAGAAAAAGTTGAAGCCGATCCGGATCGGGGTAAGTGATCCGGATCCCGAACGCAGGATTCTTCCTGCGGGTAGCCGATCCGGATCACATTCTCGATCCGATCCGGATCACGGCTAGGGTTTTTATAAGAACAAAGAGGATTTGATTTCTTTTACCCTAATCTTTTGTTCTAAAATCTCTAGAGCTTCTCTCTCTAGATTTCTTGCATTTTGGAGCATCCAAACTCAAAGTTCTTCGGATTCAAGTAAGTTTTATTGATCAAAACTCGGTTTTTACAGTTTTTCTTCAAACGTGAGTTGAAATCTTGAAACTTTTTCGTTTGTGAATGGTTTTTGATCAAATTTCTTTTGAAATAAGGACTCTGGGTCAATTAGTTTTGCTTTTATGCTGGGTTTTCTCAAGATAAACGAGTTTTTAGGCTTCGATTTCTAAAAATTCTGGTTTAGGGCATAAAAGAGGAATTTTTGAAAATCATGGAATTGATCTATTTTTAAAATTCTTTTTGGAAAACTAATTTGATTCTTGGCTTCTCTACATGATTATGATTGTCTAGGTACAATTTTTCAAATTTTTCAAAATTGACGATTTTTCATATGTTCTTGAGTTGGTTTTCACAGGACACTTTCTCTAAACTCAAAGCACTAACGTCAATGGCACTCTCCTGGTTAATCCTGCTACTGGTCACGATGGTACATACTCGAGCAACCAACAAACTGAAACGAGCCAAGAAACTCCAACGAAAAGGTGAAGTGGAAGTTATAAGTGACATGAACTTGAAGAAAACCCTGATGAAGTACACTGGGATATGTTGACTGATGATGATGATGATGAGGTATTGCCTACTAAATCTAAACAAAAAGGAAAAGCACCCATGGACACTGGGAAAGTTCCTATGTCTGCTCAAACTATCTCTGTGAAACGGAAACGACTTGCTCGACGTTATGGATTAAGACGAGACACTAATATTGACACACCAATAGCTCCTGACTCTCCGCCACGTGTTGAAGAGGTAGTCGTTAATACTGACCGTCTTCGAGCCTTTGAACGACGTGAATGCATCGGAGAACGTCATGTCAACATTGAAGCCCTTCGCAATCATTCACCAGAATTTGGAACCTTAATTGAACAAGCTTCTCTTCTTCAAGTCTGCCGATTCCCTGAACTTCTAGGATATTGTTTGTATCGTGTGAGAACCTTCTACACGAATGCGAGACATCTTCAAGAGGATGAAAATGGGTCTATGCATTTCTATACAAACGTCCAAGGAATGAAGATTAAGATCACACCGCAGTTAATTGGTGAAGTGCTTGGAATGGAATCTAGCACATCGGGGGTTAACTTTTTGAAAGGAAAAAGTTTGACAAGTGCATTGTGGCAAACTGTGGTCGACAGGATCTGTTTGGAGGGGACTCAATCAGTTGATGGCAAAAGTGTCAGATCCAAACATCTACGACTGGAGTACCGATTTTTAAACTTCATAACGTGCTATAACATCCTGCCCAACATGCAGACCAAGGTTGTGAGATGGGAGCGACTGCTATTCCTATATCTCATAGGACATCCCTCTGAGGCTATTGGATTAAACATGAATATTCCCTATATAATTTGGAATAGAATGTCAAGGTACATTGTGCATCCTCATCCCTCTGAGCGACTTCCGTTCCCTCTAATCATCATGAGGATCTTACAAAAGTTTGACATTGATGTAAGCTCAACATCATATCAGCACAGTTGCGGGATGATAGATGAATCAACAATTGTGAAGTCACTTCACAAATTACCTCATGTTATTGGAAAGAAACCTTGTGACGGCACCTCGGCCTCACCGTCTCAACAAGAAACTGGCAATGATGACGAAGCATCATTAACTTCGATCTTCAAGTTACAACAACGACTATCTGTCAAGCAGGAACAAATTTTGAAGGAACAACAAAGAATTGCAAATGAGCTTGAGATCACTACGGCAGCTCACATTACTATCACTAAAAAGGTCAATTCTATGCACAAGCGATTGACAAAGATGTTCTACAAGCTGGGTTGCACAAGTTCTGAAGATTCAGATTCTGACAACTGACTATCTTTGACTCATTTCTTTTTGTGCAGGATTTTTAGGTTTTAGTCTTATTGATTCTTTTAGTTTAGTTCTCAATTTGTGCATATTAATAGAATTTTTTTTACTCTCCTTACATATTGTAGCTCTTGCTACGTTTTGGCTTTGTTTTGTGACAAAAAGGGGGAGAGAGTTAGAGAGAACTTTGAACAATGAACAATGATTGTGAATATCAACTTTGTGAACATCAAGGTAAGTATGACTCCAACTCAACTTTGGTTTTTCTTTGTGATTTGTGACATGCCTCTATACTAACTATTCGACTAACTATTTGGGCATGTAATATGACTAACAAGTTGATGTTGGACTAACATACTTTGACATTTGGTTTTCGACTGCTTAGAAGATATGTTGGCTTTAACTATGATTCTCTTACATATCTGAATTTTTCAAATGTCATGATGAGAATAAACTCTATCTCTGTAGTTGGTTTTGAATGTTTCAATTCTTGAGGTATCTAACGATTTTGTTTGTCAAGAATGCTTTCTGTGTGCAGAGATTACAGATGTCTAAGTCTAGAGTCTGTTCTAGGAGTTTATCTCATGTTTTTAATTTCTGGATCTCTTTTGTAAATTTTTGTTGTATGGTGATAGCAACAAAAATATCTTTTTGAATTTTCTTTTGTGGATTTGTGTTTTGTCACGAAACCGCCAAAGGGGGAGATTGTTACGGAATTTGAGTTGGCGTATTTCGTGAATGTATTAAGTCTTGAAGATTGAAGATGAAGAAACTTTGGATCATATACCTCAATCTCAAGAAAGAAGAATTCAAAAGGATCAGGTACGTTTAACTAAAGAATTTTGATGATCCGAATACTTCTTATAGTGTAGAAACACCTGGAAGAGGTTTTAATTGCTTAAACATCAAAAACTGGACATGGGACATGTTCAGGATCCGGATCGTGCTCGGCAATCCGGATCCCGAAGGGTGTTCGTTCATACACTGGTTCAATCCGGATCGCAGCATTCTCTGATCCGGATCCCGAACACTAGTTTTACCTGTTGCTTTCTCGATCCGGATCAGGAACTGCAATCCGGATCCCGAACATGATGTTTTGGTAAAACTGTATGAACGATCCGGATCGGGGACTACGATCCGGATCCCGAACAAGCAATTTTCTGGAAACCGTCTTTTGTGCTTCTGCAATCCGGATCGCCAAATCCAATCCGGATCGCCGTCGGTAAAACTTTCCAGAAAAGGCTGTTTTTGATCCGTATATTCTTCCTAGGGTTTCTAACCTATAAATAGGCCCTATATTCATTTCTAGGGCATCCGCTATTACAGAAGAAAATAGCCGAAAAGAAAAAATCCACATATAGAGAAGAAAGGAAATCAATAGATTTATTCTATGTTTCTTCATCTATATTGATTGATTTGATTCTAGGTTTTCCATACTCACATTTTGAGTAGAATCAAATCAATGAATACTTAGATGGTATTTCCGATCTATCTTTAATCTAAGTATTCGGCGGATCATCACCACCCAAACAAACAACGATTTACCCCAAAATCGGCGCGTGGACTCGCGTGGCCTTGTGGATTCAAGGTGCAACCGCTCTCGTGGATTCGGAGCGAGGTACGTTCGTGGATTCGAAGCGTGCCATTGGGTGAAGACCGTGGATTCGGTTGGACGTCGTGGACTCGACGTTGGACGCTGTGGATTCAGCGTTGGGCGCGGATCGTGGATTCGAGAAGCGTCGTGGAGCGAGCGGGAAGATCTACTAGGAGCGTATGGTAAAAGGTTGAGTCGTCAGTGAGTACGTTATATCACCTTGTACGTGTGTTAATTCTAGTGGATTTCGCCGTGTTATTGGTCCCGTGGTTTTTTACTCCGGTTTGGAGTTTTTCCACGTAAAAATCTTGCGTGTTCTTTTATTTTTCCGCATTGGGTTTATTTGCGCAATGATTTTTTGAGTGTTTATTGTTTACACCTATTCACCCCCCTCTAGGTGTTTTTTTCCCTATTTAGATCCAATTACTTATAACCCAACAACATTTTCCTCTATGTTCATTTAAACATGTAAATAAATCACCTATTTTCCTTTTTCCTCATTCATAATCATAATTAAAATTACACTACACTAGCATGCTCACTATAATGCTTCAAGATCAAAAACAGAGGAAAAAGTGAAGAGGTCACCCATTTTCGGTAGAATCCCCCACTTCGGTGTTTTTCTTTGTTTTTGAAAGAGACAAAACTTTGCTCTTTTGATCTCCAAGATTTTCCTAAAAGAAAAAGGAGAATCATAATCATTGATTCTTATGATCTAACAATTTCATAGAAATTTAACTAGAAACCTCTTTTCAACACAAAGGGAAAAACCCCTATTTGATCAATTTCCTCCCAAAAGGCACTTTTGGATTGGTTTACAAGAATGGAAGAAGAATAATCCCATCTTGACATGTTGCCAAAGAGAAATTTGCTCTCTTTGGCCATGGGCCAAAATGCTCTAAAAATTTGAGAAAAACTCAATTTGTGCAATCTCCTCCAATTACCGATTTTGCACATTGGCAAAATTAAGAAATTGCATTCAAAAATTTGAGAGAAACTCAATTTGAGCAATCTCCTCCAAATTATCGATTTTGCACATTGGCAAAATCAAGAAATTACATTCAAAAATTTGAGAGAAACTCAATTTGAGCAATCTCCTCCAATTACCAATTTTCATTGGCAAAATCAAGAAATTGCATTCAAAATTTGAGAGAAACTTAATTTGAGCAATCTCCTCCGATTACCGATTTTGCACATTGGCAAAATCGAGAAATTGCATTCAAAAATTTAAGAGAAACTCAATTTAAGAAATTCCCTCCAATTACTGATTTTGCACATTGGCAAAATCGAGAAATTGTATTTTATTATTATTTTTTTTCTTCACATTGGAGAAAAGAGAAGAAGAAGAAATTTTCCTTTTTCTTTTCTTCATTTCTTTTCTTTCTTCTTCCTTCTCTTCTATTCTTTTCTTTCTTTTTCTTTCCTCTTTTTTTTTTTTTTGTCAAATTCCTGCTGCTGGGCAGCAGCTTGCACAGCTGCCCCGGCAGCAAGCAGCAGCAGCAGCAACTGCAGCTGCCCTTGCAGCTGCTGCTGCTTGTAGCAGCAGCAGCTGCTGCAACTGGGCCAGCTGCCAAAGCAGCTGCTAAGGTAGCTGCTTGGCAGCTGCCTACGCAGCAATTTGCTGCTCAGCTGCTACTGCTGGCAGCAGCAGCAGCTGAGCAGCAGCATTGCAGCTGCTGCTGACTTGGAGCAACAGCAACTGCACTTAATGCAGCTGCTACTGGCAGCCTTCAATCCCCTTTTTTTTTTCTTTTTTTTTTCTTTTTTTTTTTTTGTGTTTTCCTTGTTCCTGCGCAAGAAGGAGGAGAAGGAGGGAGAGAAGAGTACCTTCCTTGCCACAGAGAGGGAGAGGAAGAGAGGGATCTTCTACTTCTCCTTTTTTTTCTTCTTCTTCTTCTTCTTCTCTTTCTCTTCTTCTTCTTCTTCTTTCGTTTCCTGCTCCAGCAGAAGAGAGAGAGAGAGAGAGAGAGAGAGAGAGAGAGAGAGAGAGAGAGAGAATTAAATTCCTGCAAGTGGGTGGTTGGGGGAATAGTGAATTTACTAAAATGCCCCAACTTACAAAAGAAATTCCCAATTTATCCCAATTCCTGCAGTTTGTTCCTGCAGAGAGCAAATTTGGATATCCCTCTTTCTACGTGTTTTGCCGTCAACTGGGAAATCGAAATTTCAATTTTTCTTCTCCCATTTATTGTACAAATATTTCTTAAACTCTCCATGATTTCTTTTAAATTTTTGGGCTACTCTAAGCCCTCAAAAGAGAGCCCCGAAAAAGCTTCGCGATAAACTGCCTCCGCAAAAACTGCAGTTTCAGAATTCTTGAAGCATTTTTCTTCGCTTCGTTCTCCTATTTTCCTTTAATTGCTCACCTCGGCACTTCACCCCTTTTAATCAGAAAACTTTTTCGAAACACTCCACGATTTCTTTTAAATTTTTGGGCTGCTCTAAGCCCTCAAAAGAGAGCCCCGAAAAAGCTTCGCGATAAACTGCATCAGCAAAAACTGCAGTTTCAGAATTCTTGAAGCATTTTTCTTCGCTTCGTTCTCGTATTTTCCTTTAATCGCTCACCTCAGCACTTCATCCCTTTTAATCAGAAAACATTTTTGAAACACTCCACGATTTCTTTTAAATTTTTGGGCTGCTCTAAGCACTCAAAAGAGAGCCCCGAAAAAGCTTGCCGATAATAAAATTCAGGATTCCTGAATTTTGCTAAGTCCTTGAGCTTCAACTCACTTTTCGACCCGATGCTCTTCGCATCGGTCCGAAATGCACCGAACTCGACTGTAATCATATTTAAAATATGTTACAAGTCTTTTCGCCGTATTTTGCCATTTTGCGAGTTCGGCGAACGAGGACTAAAGTTTTGCAAATTTGAAGCTTCAAATACTCAACTCCAACTCACTTTTCGACTCGATGACTTTTGCATCGATTCGAAATGCTTCGAACTCACTTGTAATTACATTTGAAATGTGTTACAAGTATTTTTGCTGAGTTTTGCCATTTTGCGGAAATCGGTGTACTACACCGACGGTGCGATCGGATCGGAAATCCGATGTACGGATCTCCCGGAAAAGGGTTTCTAAGATTGCGGTGTTTTGAGCACGCATCGGAATCCGTGCAAAATATCCTGCACACTTTTCGAGGAATTTTGAATTATCCTATATGATTAATTAATTAAGGAATTAATTAATCGGTGACAGAAATTAAAAGGAGGGATTTAATTGTACGTACGAAAGGAAAAATCCCACTTCTCACAAAAAGAAAAACCCTAACCGGAGAGAACGCGAGAGAAAAAGAGAAGGAAAAGGTGGAACCTTAACCGGAGGAGAAGAAAGAAAGAAAGAGAAAAGAGACGGAGGGATCCGATCACTCCGAACCACGTACTGGAAGCAAGAACGCGATCGGTCGACTCCCCCATCGGATTATCCGGTGAGTGATTTTTCGTTCGTAGCATTTTTAGGGTTTTTCGTACTTTTTTTGTTGCCTTCTCCGTCTCCTTCTCCGTCGTCTCTGCCGGCCCGTCGCCGTCGCCGCGCAACCTAGGGCACGATGCGTGCGGGCGGACGACGCGCGGTGGCGCTAGGGCACAGCGCGGGCGGGGGAGACGTGCGGTGCCGCTAGGGCACTGCGCGGGTGGACACCGCGAAGGCGAGCGCCACGTGGGCACCGTTCACGGGCGCGCACCGCACGGCCTCGTGCAGCGCGGGGCGCCCGCGGGCGGGCGGGTGCCGCACGGGCACCGCGCGGTGCCGCCTGCGGGCATGCACCAGCGGGCACCGCGTGGGCCCGCAACCGCGGGCGCCGCCCGCGGGCGTTGCGCGAGCGCCGCGCGGGCCCGCACCCGCGGGCAATCCCCGCGGGCCACGATGCCCGTGGGGGATGCGCATGCGCGCGGGAAGCCGCCGAGTGATTTTGGGGCGCCGTTTTGGGGTTTTCTGTGATGATACAAACTTTTGTAGAAGCTTTTGCAGCTTTAGCAGTGATTACAGGAAGCCTACACAGTGTATCGGAGCTCGTAGTGTCGAAAACGGATCTCAGAAATGGATTCGACGCGAAAAACGGATCCAGCGGCTTTTCTGTGGGCTTTCGGCAAAATTTTGGATTAGAATTTGGCGAAACGGACGGCGGATTTGGACTCAGCGCGCGAAAACGATCAAAATGGTGTATTTACTTGTTTTCGGCGCAAAAGTACTGTTCACGTCGGAACAGTAACTCCGGCCGCCGGAAATACTGTTCCGGCGACCGGCGGCAAGCGGCGGGCGGCGGAGCAAGGCGGCGCGCGGCGGCGCAGAGGCAGAACGCGGCCGCGGGCAGCCGCAGGCAGGTGCGGGCAGGCGTGGGGGCTGTCGGTCCACAGGATTGGCGTGCACCGGGAGCACCGAAGATCCCGAAGGCCACGTGGCAGCCCCTGATTGGCTGGACGGCGTCAAGGGAGGCGGCTGGTCTGTGACACGTGGCATCACCCCATTGGCCGACATTTTTCGGAAGACCCGGCGCGTGGACCGGGCTCGTGCGCCCCGTGGACCACGTGTGACACGTGGCCACTGTTCATTGGCGGGCGCAAAGCCGCCCACGTGCGCCGGGCGCGTGGAACACGTGGGCGGCGGGGACACGTGGCGATTTATGATTGGCCCTGTATGGATGTTTCGTGTTCTGGGACACGTGGCGCATTCTGGTTGGCCGGATTTAGTGTTTCCTGTTTGGGCCCGGATTCAGTGTGGAGCCCGAATGAGATTTGGCCCATTATATAAGACCCCTCCCTCTCTCTTTGCAATTTTCAAATTTTAGAGAGAGAAAGTGAGGTTGAGGCCTTAAGGAAAGTTGTTCCTCTCTCTGTCCTCTACCTCTACAAAAAGTTTTAGAATTTTTAGAGTCGCCGACAGAGAGTTATCTGCGACGCGGTGTACTGCGACGATTTTCAATTCCGGCCCATTTTCCGTCGCAGTTCAGTCGGAAAATCCCTGTGTGCTAACCAGGAGGAATTTTTGAACGATTTCTGCGGCAGCGCATTCCTAAGAGGTAAGGCTTCGTATTTCGTGTTGATCACTTTGCTTCTTTTCGCACTTTTGGCACGGTTCCCGAGGCTTCTTTGACCCTCCTTTTTGCTGTGGTATTTTTTGGACAGCACCTACTTCTCCGATTTATATCTTAGCCTAGGAGCATCGGATCAAGGCGTATAAGTAGTCGTTTTTGGCCTACTCTTCGCGAGGAACGCAACCATGAATTTTCTGGGATTTTTTGAGCTCGGCACAAAGGTGAAATGCATCATTTTCCGTGCTATTTGAAAAACAGCAAGTGTGGATTTTTAAGTGTTTGTATTTACACTGTATGAGTTGTTTTAGTGCAGTGAGACACGGTTGGCTGTGGTTAGTGGTTTGTGAGGACTGTGGATAGCAAGAAGGCTTTTTGGGTGTGGATTGCGCTTTTCGAGGTGGGTGGTTGTTGCTTACCTTACTTTTGACTTGCTCACTAGGATTATTAGAATCCTCCTAAATTAAATCTGACAATTGATATCCTATTTGAGAACCATACATGTTGACCCCACAAATTATATGACAGCTCATTTATGTTAAATTTGGACACTATTGTTGGGACAAAGGCTAGATCATAATCTCGCATGCAAAATGACTTATCATGTTGGGACATTTAAACCATCCTTTTTCAAATAAATATCAAACACTTTTCTTCAGTTTTAAAAGAGGATAATTGCATGCTTGTGTGGACATCTAGTTAGGCCATTATTTATTGCTACACTATTATATTGGGACTTGACTTAGGAGAAACCATGATTGCTTCTTTCTCCTTTTCATTTCGACTGTGGATTCATGTTGCTCAGATTCGAGCATAGGTTTGGGATAGTGTAGTCGGGGCTGTACTAGATTGTGGGCTTGTGGGGTATTGCGGTGACCGCGGACAATAGGCGGTCGACCGGATGTTTATTCTTGCATCAGATTGGGGTTGAGTCTGGTTTATTTTGCATCAGCTGGGGATTGGGTTTTCTTTAGTGGATGGCTTTTCCCACTTTGATCATAGTCGTGATCCAGTCCTGCTATTTTATGGCACTTATGTTACTGGTTACTAAGATACTTTACTCGTGTGGGTCGCTCCCCTCGAGTGCCACTCCGGAGTGTGCAACAGGCAGGCTTTGAGTCCGTGAGACTCCTTCATTTCATCGGTGTTATGCGTCGGCCAGCATACCCGATACGGCAAGGCACAGCAGGCAGTACCAGTCCTTACTGGTTCATTGATTGGGTTATTTCAGGCAGGCATGTTAGATATTGATGCATACATTCAGTCACTTCGTTCGGCATGGCATTTAGAGGCTTAGTAGTGGTAGTTTCCTTTTTATTAGCAGCCTTTACAGCTTACTACTATTCTTTCCTTTTTGCCTCTAGTAGTCCTAGTGGGTACGTCAGTGGTTGAGGCTTTACCCACAGGGGGAGGCTACTGGTTTACTAGTGGTTCTCACCCCCACTGTTGTTCCTCTCTTTCTTCTCCTATGTTTTGCAGAGTCGTCTGCGGGAGCTGCTAGGCCATCGGCAGCTGATCGAGGTAAGGGGATCGCTGAGTAGATAGATCTCCTGTGAGGCTCAGAGTTGCTGTTGGATAAATGTTGTACCCTCCACTCGAACTGTAGTATTTCCCTTTTATTTTTGGGTCTGGCTTTAGCCAGCTGGTTGTACTATTTTGGTGAGCTGGGAGATTGTTGTATTTATTACAGCTTTATTTTATTTCCAGTCTGGGATACTATGTGGTTCTTCTATTTCAGCTCTGTATTATGCTCTTTTATTGTACATCTTATTTCTGAGCAAGTTACCAGCGCTTCGTGTACGCGGAAAATTCCGTGTGCACGACGGATCTGTAGACGGGCCCGGGTTCTGGTTTACACCCGGGGCGTGACAGATTTAGTTGGTATCAAAGCTTAGGGATAGGTCAGTTGGGACTTAGGATACCCTAGGCTTTTGGCAGACCCTAGGAAGACAGGGCATGAGTGACGCGACATTATACGAAAGTCGGCAATTTAATTATGTATTTGTTTGACTCTTCCATAGAGTGAAGAGGGATTGGCATGTCCTATTTCTGGCGAACTATTATGTTGGCTGTAGACAACATAAGGTTACAGAAATAGGAGGATGCCTTTGACTTTCGCTAGATTGGGTCGAGTGTGGTTTCGTTTACTGATCCGTGGTTCCTGGTGTGACAGGATGCCTCCTAGGCGGCGGATTCCTACCCGGGGTACTCCTACACCCCCGGAGGAGCCGGAGCAGTCCGGGCCTTCAGAGATTAGCGAGTTGAGGGCCATGGTGGCCCAGCTGGCGGAGAGTCACCGCCGGCAGGAGTAGAGGATTGAGCAGCTGCTCGCTCAGGCAGGGGCACCTCCCCCTACTACTGTTGAGGCCCCCGTTGTAGAATACCGGGATTTCGGATAGCGCACCGACCTCGCAGGATGGCGTGACGCGGAGAAACGCCTCGAGCATGTCCCGTATGTGACTTCAGATGAGTTCGAGTTGTTTCGGATCAACGCGGAAGCCCCAGCCTGATTCGGAGTTTTTCGGGCCTTGTGCGCCGATTGAGGACTGGTTTCGGGGTAGCGTCGACTCCACAGTGGAGTGCAGAAAATTTGGAAATACTTGGAACTGGTATACTTTGAGTTTACAGCGGGGTTCGGGAGGTTTCGGTCTGGAGCGGAGGCCCCGAGGGCAAAAAGTGTCTTGGAGTTGGCAAAAAGGGGGTTAATTAATTATTTTAATTAGTTAATTGTGGAATTGTTGCCTGTGAAGGCATTAGTGAAGTGATTTAATTAGAAGAAATTGGATTAATGGAAAGTGAATTAATTGGTTTAGATTAATTGGAAAGTGATTTAATTAGAAGAGATTGGATTAATGGAAAGTGAATTAATTGGTTTAGATTAATTGGAAAGTGAATTAATTAGAAGAGATTGGATTAATGGAAAGTTAATTAATTGGAAAGTGAATTAATTGGTTGAGATTTTTTGTTGAGGTGCATTTATTATAGCCAACTACCCCCACTGTTGCTATGCCTCCCTTAATTAATTTGCTCCCACGTCGTCTTCATCTCCTCCACCTATGAAACAGAGGATTGGGAAGAAAGCAAAAGAAGAAAGAGAGGAGAAAAAGGAGAGAAGAAGAAGAAGAAGAAAATAAGGAAAAGAGAATCGGGGTTTGAGTTTTGATGTTGGAACTCCCTCCTTGAGCCGTGAGGGTCGAGCGATGAGCGCGGCGAGCGGCGGGCGCGACGGATTTTAGAAGAGGTAAGTGCAGTTTTTCCTTTGGGTTAGGTTGTTTTTATTGGAGATTAAGCTTGGTTTTAGTTTGATTTTTGGTAGTTTTTTTTAGTGTTCTTGTTTTTTTTTTTTTTTCTTGTTGTCCATGAGCAGCAAGGAGGGCCGCTAGCTGGGGGCTGTGCGCAGGGCACGCATGCGGGCGCGCTGGGCACAGCGCGCAGCGGCAGCGAGCTGCGCAGCCGCAGCGCGCTACGCACCGCGCGCGCCGAGCGCGCGCTGCGCAAATCGCGCAGCAGGCCGCGCGGCGGGCCCGGGCAGCGCAGCAGCAGCTTCTGCAGCGCAGTGGCTGCGGCGACAACGCCGTTCGTAGCGGCGCAAGCGAGGGCATTTTCTCGCGTGGGCGGCGCGCCGTTTCCGACTGTCGGTGGGCCGCGTGCGCGCACGCCGAGGCCGTGGGTTGCCCGGGTGTTGCGTGGACCTTTTTATTGACCGTTTTGACGTGGCTTTTGTTTCTTTGCTCTCGCAGGACGACACCTTTGCGGCGGTTTTCGACCTGGTGCTGTGCGGAGCCGGGTCAATTGCGTGGCTCGCGTTCTTCTAGAGTTGGATGTTTTAGTAAATGTGATTGTGGGTCTGACTGTGCTTTTGGATGAGCAACTGTGCTTGCAGGGGTGTTGTGGGTGTGAGTGAATTAAGAGTTGTATTTAAGTGAACTTTATTCTTTAGTGTGCAGATTATGATTTGGTCTTTTGGGGGCTGCAAATGCTGGGGAATTAAGTGAGGTCCTAATGTGAGCATTAAATTAATGGTATGCTTAGAGCTTGTAGGGAAGGTTGTGGATTTAGGTTCTGCTTGTACGCTTGTATTATTTATGTGTAAACTTTGATTTGTTGTGGACCTTTTGGCGAATAGAGTAGAGATTGTGTGAGGGTTATATGTTTATTTATGATGGTTTTGAATTTATGTGAATTGGTAGTGTGTGAAAGTGGAATTAAGAGATTGTGTATATGTGGACTTATGCAATTGAGGTATATGGATGTAAATATTATTTTAATTATGTTGAAGCTTAGAGTAAGTGCTGAGGAGGACTTATTGTGATGACCCGGATCTCCGCAGAGCTGCTACAGTGCGTTGGGGTGGCTATTGGAGGCCTACATAGTGTGTTGGAGGTGTTTGGGGCATAATTGGACATAAGTGTTGGACTTCGGGCTTCTATGGACCATGTGAGTGATCAGAGTACCCCGTGGAGGGTTTAGAAGTGGTTTCGCGCGAATCGGATATTAAATTTGGGCTCCGCGCGAAATTCGGGCTAAGAATACACTTCCGGGAGCCTTCGACAATTTTTAGAGTTGGAATTTGGCGAAACGGACGTCAAATTCGGATTCAGCGCGCGAAAACGGTCAAAATGGACTACCTACTTGACTTTTTGGGCACGGGTTACTGTTCACGCCGGAACAGTAACTCCGGCGATCGCCGGCGGCGGCCGGCGGCGGCGGAGAGCGGCGGCGCTGCCTCGGGCTGGCGGCAGCGCGGCGGCGGGCAGGCGCGGGCAGCGCGCGGGCAGGGGCGCGGGCAGGTGCGCGGTCCACGCGCCGGCGTGCACCAGAGCGGGGTGCCACGTGGCGGCTTCCCATTGGAGGGTTTACAGGTCGCGGTCTACGGAGAAGCGTGGTGTACGGTGGATTGGGCGGGAAGACACGTGGCACGATGTCATTGGTTCGGTTCTTGAAGTCGGGTGCACCGGGTGCAGCGAGTGAGAGGGCTGACACGTGGCGCGCGGGGATTGGGCGCGCCACTGTGCGTGGCAGGCGCGGGCGGTGCGCGGTGTACGGTGGACCGGTTAGGGACACGTGGCAGAGGTTGTTTGGTTCGGTGTTTGAGATTGTTGTGCACCGGGTTCAGCGAAATTATGGCTTGGACACGTGGCAAGCGAGGATTGGGCGAGCTACTGTGTGCGTACGGACGGCAGGCGGCGGGGCAGGCGCGCAGGCGGCAGGCGGCGGCGCCGGCGGGCGTGGCGGCCACGGCGCCGACGTGGCGCACGCGTGCGCCACGTGGCGGCCGCCCATTGGCCAGCGCCAACTACCCGTTGACCAGAGGACGGCCACGTGGCGCGAGGGAAGCGGCCGGGTTGCCTGTTCGGTGTTCGGGGACACGTGTCAGCACGTGGAGCGGGTCGGACGGTCACGCGGTCCGACCGGATCGGGTGTGCGGGCGTGGGCCGTGTGGGCCGGGCAACTGTGCGCGCCCGAATGTCTGGGCCGGGCCGCACTGTTTGCGCCCGAAACATTTCGGGCGCCCGAAAAAAAGGACACAGTGGGCATTTTTCTTATTGTTTGGAATGGCCTTTATATACCAACCCGAGCCCCTTCTTTTCGAGTTTTTCTCCCCTTTCCGAGCCTCTTCTGCCCGAGCCACCTTAAGGAGATTTGTTCACCTCTTGATGCTTGATCTTCCTGCCAAGTTCTAGGATTTTAGGAGGCTCGAATCCCGAGGTTCCCCATTTTACGGCGCGGCGCGACGATGCATTTCCTGTTTCCTTCTTCGGCGCAGCAGTGATGTTTTGGCTCCCCTGGGCTACCCCGAGGTCCCTTTTCTGTGATTCTTGCGCCGGCTGACTCCTTACAGATAAGGCTTCAACTTTCATTTTGATCGCGCTTTTCGGTTTCGAGGTTTTGGCATGGATCCCGAGGCAAACAGTGACCCCTTTTTGCTGTGTGGATTTCCTTGACAGCAGCGGAGTATTTCAGCCATATCTTCGCGCACGAGCGTCAGACGGAGACGAGCTTATACAACTTTTTGATCTACTCGTCGCGAGGAACGCAATGGTGATTTTTCTGAGATTTTAGAAAAATTGTTTCGAGATGATAATTACTGTTTTCTCAGTGTACAGTGTGCAGTTTTTCTTCACAGTTTGTTGATTGGATTACCGCCTTGACGAATTTATAACTTGGCTTACCGAACTCTGATTTGTGCGTGCAAGGTACCGTTGCGAAGCTATCGACGCGAGGATCGCCGTGATATTTTTCTGGGAATTTTCTGGGCACTTTCGGCAGGTGATAATTTAACAGTTTCGGGACTATTGTTGTATGGGTTAATTAAAGCTATATTTGGGAGCCTAAGTGTATTTAGTGGACTTTGTGTTGTGCCAGGAGTGTTTCGGGTGTACTGTACTTGTTGGAGCGCAGGATTGGAGTTTTTGGTATTTTCAGCTGTACGGACCCGGACAGTCAGCGCTTCAGGTGGGTGGTTGTTGCTCGCCTCTATATCTGACTTACTCACTAAGTTTATTAGAAAATCCCCCTTTGAGCATATTGATTGATTAATATGCATGATTGACTGATATACATGTGAACCTTCTATCTGTGGTTAATTTAGTGGATAAAGCATGTTGGGGATATTATTGGGATAATATTGCTGTTGGAACATGGTCTTTGGAATAATTTAATAAGTGATGATTAACATGCCACATTAGCACCTAGAATTGTATGAAAGAGGATTAAATAGATTAACTGTTGGGACATAATGATATATCAATGTGCGGGTTTCACTCTGGGAATTTATTATGGAACAGGGATCTTATACATGTGTAGTCCACTGATGATTTTAGCCTGATGGTGATATTTATCTGGATATTATTATGTATTACACTGTAAAACTGTTATTTGATATATTCTCTCTTTCACATTGCTGAGGACTTTTGCATGCTTATTTGGACATCTAGATAGGCCACTATTTTATTGCTACACTATCATATTGGGATTTGACTTAGGAGAAACCATGATTGCTCTCTTTCTCCTTTTTATTTAGACTTTTGAGTCATGTTGCTCGGGTTCGAGCAGAGGTTTGGGATAGTGTAGCTGGGACCTGAGGGTCAGTGATAGGGTGTACCTGATGTTGGATTGTGGGCTATTGCGGCAACCGCGGACAGTAGGCGGTTGACCAGATCTTGATTATTTCACCCAATTGTGGGTTGGGGGTTATTGCGGTGACCGCGGACTTTGGGCGGTTGACCGGATGTTTACTATTGCATCAGATTGGGTATTAGATTTCTCTAGTGGATGGTATTTCCCACTTTTGAGTATTATTGTATCGGATCGGGGTTTCATTAGTGGACGGAGTTTCCCACTTTGATCATTGTCATGATCCAGTCCTGCTATTGTGAGATATTGGTTACAGAGATGCTTGATACAGTGATACTTTACTCGTGTGGGTCGCTCCCCTCGAGTGCCACTCCGGAGTAGGCTTTAGACCGTGTTGGGTTCCGGTCAGTTGGTGAGTTGTGAGTGATGGCAGAGCAGGCAGTACCAGTTTACTGGTGGTACCAGATTGGGTCTATTTGGTCAGATACTGTTCCCTGATGCATTCATACCGTCATTTCCTTCGGTATTGCATTTAGAGGCATACTTGTTGTGGTTTCCCCTTTTATTCAGTAGTTCTGTTACAGCTTTACCCCTTGCCCTTTTCTTGCCTCTAGTAGACTTAGTGGGTACGCCGGAGCTTGAGGCTTTACCCACAGGGGGAGGCTACTGGTTTACTAGTGGTTCTCACCCCCATTGTTGTTTTCCCTTTCTTTTCTTCCCCCTGTTTTGCAGAGTCCTCTTCGGGAGTTGCTGATCTTCGGTCGTTGTTCGGGGCGAGGGAGTCACGAGCTAGATCTTACCACCCGAGGAGTGTAGCTGTATCCCCTGGTTGGAGATTCCTCGTAGCTGTTGGCTGGTTTTACTGTTATCTGGAGGGAGATCTTTTGTATTTGGAGAGACAGAGTTGAGACTGATGTACTATAGTTTTAGTTTATCTCCTTTTATAGTTGAGAGATGCTGTACTGAGGACATTGTATGATGATTATCTGTATTTGAGGAAATGGATATTGTACTTTATTTCATGTTGTACAATGATTGGATTTTATTTTACAGCATTTTATTTCAGCTCTGATATTTGTGTAGCTATAGTACTATCTTTTGCAGGTTAGACGCTTCGCCTATGCGGGTTTTGGCATAGGTGGCGGATCTGTTGGCGAGCCCGGGTCGCAGTTTCGACCCCGGGGCGTGACAGATTAAGTTGGTATCAGAGCTTAGGGATAGGTCAATTGGGACTGTAGAAACCCTAGGCTTATGGTTGGACCCTAGGATGACTTCGAGAGAGTCGTGAGTTTTGCGAGAGTCCTGATTGAGTTTTATACCTCTCCCGAGTGACGGGATGGGTGATTGGCATGTTTATTCTCCTAAGCAATTATGTTGGCTGCAGACAACATAATGCGGCGGAACGGTTGACATGCTCTAGACTCTCGCCGGATTGGGTCGAGTTTTGTTTTGTGCTGTGGTGCAGTTGGTCGTGGTGAGCGGTGTCTCCCCGACGCGTTGTGCGGATTGGTGTGCACTCGTCGCAGCGGTGGAGCTTGAGCGGATTGTTTTGGGGCCGGATACCCGGATTGAGGTTAGAGAGCTTCAGGCCCCGATGGCAGGATTGTCTGAGGTTTATCAGCGGCAGAGTGAGCCGCTGGTCTAGGTGACACAGTTGTCGGAGCAGTGGGCAGCCCGACAGTGTTTTTCTCCTGAGACCACCTGGTTATTGTATCCTCAGCGGCAGTGATTTCTGAGGCGCCGATGGAGCGAGCGGCCCCGTGCCAATGTTTGGTGTTGCGGCACCGAGGCAGGGTGGATTGCTGATAGTGGGGAGCTGTGGGACATCATTGATCGATGGAGCCAGTTTTGGCAGATGAACCACCCCGATTCATGGATTTGAGTTGGAGCCCTTGGAGGCAGAATCATGGTTGGTGGTGATGGAGTGATCAATTGAGAGTCTCCCTGTGATAGAGAGTTGATGCAGTTGTTGAACTGTGCGCTCCAGATTTCGAGGGACGAAGCGCGTAGGACGCGTGCGACTGGGAGTGGATTGCGCCAGAATACCCTTTTAGTTTATCTGATCCCTCTGTTTTGGATTTTAGATTTTGGATGCCTCGATGGAGTAGGCATTGTGTATGGAGCGTACTGTTGCAGTTCCTTTGGATAGGAATCTGCCGCCAGAGGCGAGTTCTGGATGGAGGCGCCTGGCGCTAAGTGTTGGGGGACAGATCGGCTGGCAGAGGCACTTTCGTATTCCTTTTCTGGATGGTGGACATCCTTGTGGACGGATTATGTAAAGCTTACCCAAAGGAAGGTTACCCTTTGTGATTGATAACATTTGTGTTTGGGGCACAATAGATGTGCTTGAGGGGTGAGCTGAGTAAGGATAATTGAATGAGGAATTGCAGGAATCAATTGTGTTTTGTCATATGACGATTGCAATAGTGGATTTTCTGAGATGTCAGAGGTCAGGTGGACCCCGGTGACAGCATCTGCATCGTTATCAGAGTGGCGCAGCGGTAGCGTGAATTTATTGTCTGCGGAGGACCGTATTCCTTGCCTCCGTGTGAGCAAAGGCGGAGAATTGTGCTCCTTTTGAGGATAGCCTTGATTTTCAGGCAGATTAAGTGACGACCACCTGCATTGAGCGGTTGAGACTGTACTGCATGGGTGGAGGGCACCAAGGCAGTGGATCGGGTCGTCGCAGGTGTGATTTCATCACAGCAGTCGAAATTAGAGTAGGTTGCATTCTTGCATGGACTAGAGGTAGATTTGTTACCACATGCACTTGAGGTACAGGTTCCTGTTGGGGTGGTGCATGTGGGGGAGGCTTGTGGATCATGACCAGTGCAGTTGAGACCTCGAGTGGTATCGGCAGACTTATTGGTAATTATACCTGGTCAGTGTTGGACCCAGTGCGTGGGATTAGTTGGCACCGTGCCACTTGGTGTATGACTGCGGAGAAGGAAGGTTATGATCTTCTGCAAGCAGACATTAGAGACTTGTTCATTGAGACAGTCAGAGCACACAGGTTGCAGCGACAATGCGCGAGGTGCTTACGGCGGCACCGGGACACGAGGATATCTCTGTTATCGTGAGATCCCGGGTGTGATTCCACCGGAGCTGATAATGATGCTGCCGATTAGGGAGACTGAGATTGCGGTTGACGTGGTTCAGGGAACCACGCCAACCCCGATAGCACCTCATTGGATATCACCTGTAGAGCTGAGAGAGCTGATGGCGCAGTTGCAGGATCTGATGGGTCGAGGGTCCGTTCGACCTAGTGCCACCCCGTTGTTATACGGTGGTGATGCCATACCGTTGATACACGGTGGTGATGTCACGTCGTGGACACACGACAGTGAGGGTCCTTGTGTGGTGGGACCGCAGGCAAGTTTGCATATTGTTTAGGACCTTTTTATGGAATTATACTCCGGCAGTTGTTGCTGATGATACATGTATCTTTTTGGAATCATACAGCTGAGTGTTTAGCCAAGATGGTATTCAGGACATGGTAGGGGCATTATGAGTGCAGTGAGATAATGGAATGACTAATGCCCTGTCGTCTTTAAGATCTGAGGAATTGTGTATTCTTGCTGCACTTGGAAGAATTATTTGAGATATTCTTCGGGGATATTTTGATTTTACCCCATCTCTGTATGGTTTAGAGCTGGTGGAGCACTGGTAGATGGTGTGGCAAGGTCTGTGAGGAAGAAGCTATGCCAAGTTGTTGTGGTACAAGTTTTAGCTTCGAGAGCATATCTTCTTGGATTACTTAGTCTAGCCATGAGGCGGTGGTGGAAATCCGGCCAAAATGGATGCTATGCGAGAATGACTGAGACCGGCAGTTATTTGTTGAGGTGAGGAGCTTGTGAGCCGGATAGTGCCAGCAGAGCTTGACGAATTGGTGATGAGATTGATACCAGCCCTGATTTCAGCATCGCCAGTGTTGGGAGATGGATTTGTGATATACTGTGATGCCTCCCATAGTAGCTATGAAGTTACAGTTGGATTTGTGGCAAGCATCCACTATCACCCTGATAGGGCCACTGTGGTGGCGGATACCCGGAGCAGGAGAGCTATTTGGGGTTGAGTTTGTTGACTCCGCAGCTGGCGCTGTGTGGACTGTCGAGGCAGACGTGGCCTATGATGGTGACACTGAGGGCTCTTTTTCTCTCGGAGTTGCTTTGCATGTCACTGGTTTGGGAGTTGAGGATACAACTCCCGAAATTTGATGAGGTGACCGTCTGGAGCAGTTACCCTTTCTCGAGCCTGGAGGATTGGATTTACCATCTGCAAGGGTACTGGACCTTCTCGAAGATTGATTTGCGATCTGGTTCTCCCAACTGCTTATTGTTGTGTGCTGATGCCCGAGAGTTGGGGAGGTGTTGCTACACCCTGATGGTTTTGGATTAGAGATCAGAGTTATGTGATCAGTTGGAGGACTTATATCGGATGTCTCGGGAGTACAGAGGTATTGGATCGAGCTTGTGTGCCGATGGACTTGTGGTTGGATTATCTGAGGCCCTGGGAGGAGCGGAGGCTTGTACCGATGCAGATTACTTGGTAGCTCGAGCGGTTAGCCCAGCTGTACTTGGTTGAGTTGGTACGGTTTTTCTGGAGTGCCCGCCTTTACTTTGTTCTAGTTGGAGACCCGAGGACCGCATCGCGTCTTTGGAGGAGGTACTTGTCAGCCTTGGGAGCTTGAGTGGTGGATGATTGGATGTTTACCCCCTTTATTTGGTTGAGATTCCGTGTTGAGGAACGACTTTAGTTTCGAGGACGAAACTTTCTTTTAGTGGGGGAGGATGTGATGACCCGGATCTCCGCAGAGCTGCTACAGTGCGTTGGGGTGGCTATTGGAGGCCTACATGGTGTGTTGGAGGTGTTTGGGGCATAATTGGACACAAGTGTTGGACTTCGGGCTTCAAATGGATCATGTGAGTGATCGGAGGACCCCGTGGAGGGTTTAGAAGTGGTTTCGCGCGAATCGGATATTAAATTTGGGCTCCGCACGAAATTTGGGCTAAGAATACACTTCCGGGTGCCTTCGGCAATTTTTAGAGTTGGAATTTGGCGAAACGGACGTCAAATTCGGATTCAGCGCGCGAAAACGGTCAAAATGGACTACCTACTTGACTTTTTGGGCACGGGTTACTGTTCACGCCGGAACAGTAACTCCGGCGATCGCCGGCGGCGGCCGGCGGCGGCGGGCAGCGGCGGAGAGCGGCGGCGCTGCCTCGGGCAGGCGGCGGGCAGGCGCGGGCAGCGCGCAGCGCGCGGGCAGGGGCGCGGGCAGGTGCGCGGTCCACGCACCGGCGTGCACCAGAGCGGGGTGCCACGTGGCGGCTTCCCATTGGAGGGTTTACAGGTCGCGGTCTACGGAGAAGCGTGGTGTACGGTGGATTGGGCGGGAAGACACGTGGCACGATGTCATTGGTTCGGTTCTTGAAGTCGGGTGCACCGGGTGCAGTGAGTGAGAGGGCAGACACGTGGCGCGCGGGGATTGGGCGCGCCACTGTGCGTGGCAGGCGCGGGCGGTGCGCGGTGTACGGTGGACCGGTTAGGGACACGTGGCAGAGGTTGTTTGGTTCGGTGTTTGAGGATTGTTGTGCACCGGGTTCAGCGAAATTATGGCTTGGACACGTGGCAAGCGAGGATTGGGCGAGCTACTGTGCGCGTACGGACGGCAGGCGGCGGGGCAGGCGCGCAGGCGGCAGGCGGCAGGCGGCGGTGCCGGCGGGCGTGGCGGCCACGGCGCCGACGTGGCGCACGCGTGCGCCACGTGGCGGCCGCCCATTGGCCAGCGCCAACTGCCCGTTGACCAGAGGACGGCCACGTGGCGCGAGGGGAGCGGCCGGATTGCTGTTCGGTGTTCGGGGACACGTGTCAGCGCGTGGAGCGGGTCGGACGGTCACGCGGTCCGACCGGATCGGGTGTGCGGGCGTGGGCCGTGTGGGCCGGGCTACTGTGCGCGCCCGAAAGTTTGGGCCGGGCCGCACTGTTTGCGCCCGAAACATTTCGGGCGCCCGAAAAAAGGACACAGTGGGCATTTTGGAATTGTTTGGAATGGCCTATATATACCAACCCGAGCCCCTTCTTTTCGAGTTTTTCTCCCCTTTTCGAGCCTCTTCTGCCCGAGCCACCTTAAGGAGATTTGTTCACCTCTTGATGCTTGATCTTCCTGCCAAGTTCTAGGATTTTAGGAGGCTCGAATCCCGAGGTTCCCCATTTTACGGCGCGGCGCGACGATGCATTTCCTGTTTCCTTCTTCGGCGCAGCAGTGATGTTTTGGCTCCCCTGGGCTACCCCGAGGTCCCTTTTCTGTGATTCTTGCGCCGGCTGACTCCTTACAGATAAGGCTTCAACTTTCATTTTGATCGCGCTTTTCGGTTTCGAGGTTTTGGCACGGATCCCGAGGCAAACAGTGACCCCTTTTTGCTGTGTGGATTTCCTTGACAGCAGCGGAGTATTTCAGCCATATCTTCGCGCACGAGCGTCAGACGGAGACGAGCTTATACAACTTTTTGATCTACTCGTCGCGAGGAACGCAATGGTGATTTTTCTGAGATTTTAGAAAAATTGTTTCGAGATGATAATTACTGTTTTCTCAGTGTACAGTGTGCAGTTTTTCTTCACAGTTTGTTGATTGGATTACCGCCTTGCCGAATTTATAACTTGGCTTACCGAACTCTGATTTGGGCGTGCAAGGTACCGTTGCGAAGCTATCGACGCGAGGATCGCCGTGATATTTTTCTGGGAATTTTCTGGGCACTTTCGGCAGGTGATAATTTAACAGTTTCGGGACTATTGTTGTATGGGTTAATTAAAGCTATATTTGGGAGCCTAAGTGTATTTAGTGGACTTTGTGTTGTGCCAGGAGTGTTTCGGGTGTACTGTACTTGTTGGAGCGCAGGATTGGAGTTTTTGGTATTTTCAGCTGTACGGACCCGGACAGTTAGCGCTTCAGGTGGGTGGTTGTTGCTGCCTCTATATCTGACTTACTCACTAAGTTTATTAGAAAATCCCCCTTTGAGCATATTGATTGATTAATATGCATGATTGACTGATATACATGTGAGCCTTCTATCTGTGGTTAATTTAGTGGATAAAGCATGTTGGGGATATTATTGGGATAATATTGCTGTTGGAACATGATCTTGGAATAATTTAATAAGTGATGATTAACATGCCACATTAGCACCTAGAATTGTATGAAAGTGGATTAAATAGATTAACTGTTGGGACATAATGATATATCAATGTGCGGGTTTCACTCTGGGAATTTATTATGGAACAGGGATCTTATACATGTGTAGTCCACTGATGATTTTAGCCTGATGGTGATATTTATCTGGATATTATTATTATTACACTGTAAAACTGTTATTTGATATATTCTCTCTTTCACATTGCTGAGGACTTTTGCATGCTTATTTGGACATCTAGATAGGCCACTATTTTATTGCTACACTATCATATTGGGATTTGACTTAGGAGAAACCATGATTGCTTTCTTTCTCCTTTTTATTTAGACTTTTGAGTCATGTTGCTCGGGTTCGAGCAGAGGTTTGGGATAGTGTAGCTGGGACCTGAGGGTCAGTGATAGGGTGTACCTGATGTTGGATTGTGGGCTATTGCGGCAACCGCGGACAGTAGGCGGTTGACCAGATCTTGATTATTTCACCCAATTGTGGGTTGGGGGTTATTGCGGTGACCGCGGACTTTGGGCGGTTGACCGGATGTTTACTATTGCATCAGATTGGGTATTAGATTTCTCTAGTGGATGGTATTTCCCACTTTTGAGTATTATTGTATCGGATCGGGGTTTCATTAGTGGACGGAGTTTCCCACTTTGATCATTGTCATGATCCAGTCCTGCTATTGTGAGATATTGGTTACAGAGATGCTTGATACAGTGATACTTTACTCGTGTGGGTCGCTCCCCTCGAGTGCCACTCCGGAGTAGGCTTTAGACCGTGTTGGGTTCCGGTCAGTTGGTGAGTTGTGAGTGATGGCAGAGCAGGCAGTACCAGTTTACTGGTGGTACCAGATTGGGTCTATTTGGTCATTTACTGTTCCCTGATGCATTCATACCGTCATTTCCTTCGGTATTGCATTTAGAGGCATACTTGTTGTGGTTTCCCCTTTTATTCAGTAGTTCTGTTACAGCTTTACCCCTTGCCCTTTTCTTGCCTCTAGTAGACTTAGTGGGTACGCCGGAGCTTGAGGCTTTACCCACAGGGGGAGGCTACTGGTTTACTAGTGGTTCTCACCCCCATTGTTGTTTTCCCTTTCTTTTCTTCCCCTGTTTTGCAGAGTCCTCATTGGGAGTTGCTGATCTTCGATCGTTGTTCGGGGCGAGGGAGTCACGAGCTAGATCGTACCACCCGAGGAGTGTAGCTGTATCCCCTGGTTGGAGATTCCTCGTAGCTGTTGGCTGGTTTTACTGTTATCCTGGAGGAGATCTTTTGTATTTGGAGAGACAGAGTTGAGACTGATGTACTATAGTTTTAGTTTATCTCCTTTTATAGTTGAGAGATGCTGTACTGAGGACATTGTATGATGATTATCTGTATTTGAGGAAATGGATATTGTACTTTATTTCATGTTGTATAGTGATTGGATTTTATTTTACAGCATTTTATTTCAGCTCTGATATTTGTGTAGCTATAGTACTATCTTTTGCAGGTTAGACGCTTCGCCTATGCGGGTTTTGGCATAGGTGGCGGATCTGTTGGCGAGCCCGGGTCGCAGTTTCGACCCCGGGGCGTGACAGATTAAGTTGGTATCAGAGCTTAGGGATAGGTCAATTGGGACTGTAGAAACCCTAGGCTTATGGCTGGACCCTAGGATGACTTCGAGAGAGTCGTGAGTTTTGCGAGAGTCCTGATTGAGTTTTATACCTCTCCCGAGTGATAGGATGGGTGATCGGCATGTTTATTCTCCTAAGCAATTATGTTGGCTGCAGACAACATAATGCGGCGGAACGGTTGACATGCTCTAGACTCTCGCCGGATTGGGTCGAGTTTTGTTTTGTGCTGTGGTGCAGTTGGTCGTGGTGAGAGGTGTCTCCCCGACGCGTTGTGTGGATTGGTGTGCACTCGTCGCAGCGGTGGAGCTTGAGCGGATTATTTTTGGGGCCGGATACCCGGATAGAGGTTAGAGAGCTTCAGGCCCCGATGGCAGGATTGTCTGAGGTTTATCAGCGGCAGAGTGAGCCGCTGGTCTAGGTGACACAGTTGTCGGAGAAGTGGGCAGCCCGACAGTGTTTTTCTCCTGAGACCACCTGGTTATTGTATCCTCAGCGGCAGTGATTTCTGAGGCATTGATGGAGCGAGCGGCCCCGTGCCAATGTTTGGTGTTGCGGCACCGAGGCAGGGTGGATTGCTGATAGTGGGGGAGCTGTGGGACATCATTGATCGATGGAGGATCTGTTGGCGAGCCCGGGTCGCAGTTTCGACCCCGGGGCGTGACACTTATCATTTTATGTGGGCATTTAATTATAGTGTGCAGAATGTTAGTGGCCGCCGTGAGCTGAGGATTTGTGAAATGTGTGTTTAGAGTGTATGAGTGAATGAGTGTTTTTGTGTTAAAGTGAGTATGCTGTTAAATTGGGGTGGACTTGAGGTGGGCTGAGGCTGATGCTGGAGCTGGGTGTGTGATGTGTGCGTGCGGGGGTGTTGAAATTTTGAGTTGGCTGTGGAGCTTGTGGTGGGAGTTGAAGCTACATGTAGAGTGTGGGTGTTTTAATTAAATGGTGATGAGCTTAAATTGTGTAATTGGGTGGACCTGTAAAGTGCAAGAGGAATTTTGGAATATTTTGGTTATGTAAATATTATTATTAATGTGCCTTTGGAGCCCTTATTTATGCTGGATCTTTGGTGAATTTATGTTGTGGATGGTTAGAGCTACAGAGTGTATATGTGCTGTGGTTTTGGAATGTCTAAGAGCATGTTATGTGGGAAGTGTGTATGTGTTGCTTGTTGGTTATGTTTGAGGATGTTGAGGACTTATGGTTGGACTTATATAATTTGCTTATGAGAACAAGTGATTTTGTCACGCCCCGGGGGTTTATTTTAGCGGAAACGGTTTGCAAAAGTCGTGCATTTTTTTTTTTTTTTTGATAAAAGAAAACCTTTATTCCCCGGCGCATGCCCAGACCCGCCGCATATACAGAATCTCTCTGCAAACGGACAGAGTCTCCTCTGTATATGCACGGCGTAGCGTTTAGTACAAGTTCCAACACAACCAACCATTCAATCACAACAGTCACTAACACACAACTAGGTACCATAATTTATTAAAATGCACGGCCGATCAGTTTGAAAGGATAAATCCACAGTCGTTGAAAAAGCGCCTACCCGGCACTCAGATTTTGAAAACGCATTTCGAAAACAGCATAAATCCACAGGGTTTGAAAACAGTGCCCACACGACACTCGGGTTTTGAAATTCATTTTCGCAATCCATAAATCCACAGGGTTTTGAAATCGGTGCCCACACGACACTTAAATTTTAAAAACGGTTTTCGCAGTCTTTTCTTTGGTTTTGTTTTTCTTTTTTTTTTTTTTTTTTTTCAAACGGCCAACAGAACAAAGGGAAAATAAATGCATAAGAAGAGAACCAAAAGTAAACCATGCCGACATCCACACCGACCCCACGAGGGTATCGAGAACCTCACAAATAACTACAAACGTAAATGAAATGTAAAAATGAAAGAGGAAATACAGTCCAGGGTCCCCAGCGACCCAGAAGCTCCTGCCCCGTCCTCACCGTCGCCTACCGCTCCCCCCGTCTGGACCCTGTCACGATATGGGAAGTCAGTGACGAATAATAACAATAGAGCAGGAAAAGTAGTAAATCAAACCGTAAAGCAAACCGGAGTAACCACCCTCCCAAGCGTGGAGAGATAACCTGTGCCCCTGTATCCTGCAATACCCGGCCCCGTCGGACAACTAAACCGGCGGGCCGTACCGTACCTGTAATACCTGGCCCCGTCGGACAACTAAACCGACGGGCCGTGCCGTACCTGTAACAAACCCGACCACGTCGGACAACTAAACCGACGGGTCGCACCGTACCTGCAAAAACCCGACCACGTCGGACAACTAAACCGACGGGTCGCACCGCTCGCACCTCGGCGCCTCAAACCCCACAACTAATAAGGGGCCCCACTACGTCACCTCGTGGGTATACACGGGTCATAGACCACTTTTCCGGAAAAGCGCACCCTTGCGGTGGCCAAACCGCGGGTGCGCGTGCTGCAGCCTCGAGCCAAGTAACCATAACCACCATCATGTTAGCATCATAATATATAACAAAAGTAAAACGGCAACATGTATAATTAAAAGTAAAACAGCAACATGTGTGATCGAAGGTAACCCGCTGACATGCATACTCAACAATAACCACAAGGAACACCATGTTAGCACAATTAGATATTTATTTTAAACAAGATACAATTGCCGACCACCCGACGCCGAATCCCAAACCAGACCCCACAATAATGAACCAGTAACCAAACGTAACCAACAATAGTGAGCCGAGCACACACCACACGATAATCATGACAGTAACGAAAATGGGCAATAAAGGGGTTCTAAGGATGTACCCACCTGAAACGCGAAGGAGAAGGTTTGCTGAACTCCCGCTAAAACACTCCCACCCTGTGCCCGAAAAAGTTACAGTAAGTAACAATGTTAAAAACATCGTCGCGGTCGAAAACACTCAAAAACGGGGCGAAACGGACTGAAAACGGAGCTCCTGGGCCCTTTTTCTGGAAGCGGGTGCACGGTCCAACCGTGGACCGGGTCCACGGCGGCGGCGGCATGGGCGTGGGCCGGGAGCACGCGGCGCGGTGGACCAGCGCCGTCTTGGGCCGGGCCGCGCACGGGTGCGGGCGCGCGCCGGGTCCACGGCCCCGCGTTGCTGTGGCGTACGCCGGGTGCACGCCCGGGCGTGCACCGCGCGGCCTGGCGCACCGGGCCGTGCGCCGGGTCTGCGTCCCCGGGCCGCAAGGGCGTGCGCCGGGTGCACGCCGGCCCGGTGGACCGCGCGGCCTGGCGCACAGCTCCGTGCGCCGGGTTCGCGGCCCCGGGCCGGTGCGGCGTGCACCGGGTGCACCCGGACGGGTGGACCGCAGCCAGAAAACCCCAATATCGCATCCGTTTTCGGCTCCGGTCGCGACCCCGCGATCACGGCGGCTCCGGCGATGACCTCGTGAACACGGTGACGGCGGCGGCGGCCTCCCGTTTAACCACGGCGGCGGCGGCCTCCCGTTTGGTCCCCAAATTGCCTCGCTCGCGGTACAAGACGAAGGGAAATCCCGCCCGACGATTCCAAGGATTTCCCCTCCCTTGCCCGGATCAAGAACAAAACAAGAAGCGTGCGTTCCCTCCTCGCCGAAGGGACGATCAAGAACCCCAAGAAGACAATTAACTGAAGAACTTCGTCTCACCTCGGTTTCGACGACGATGGTTGAGAGGAGGAGGATCGTCCGTTCTTGCGTGCCCGGTTCCGGTAGAAAGCGTGCGGTGTTCTTTCCCCCTCTCGGTGGCTTCGTCGCGATGCTCCACGCCGATCAAAGAGAAGGGTTTGGGGAGAGCGTTCTTCGTCCACCTCGGGCAACTCACGCCAAAACCAGAGAGAGGAGGGAAATAGGGTTCCCAAACCTAAACCCCCAACCCTTATTAAATCGACGATTTGGCGCAATTGGGTCTGAACCCAAACGAATGTAAATTAAGTTTAGATTAGATTAAATTACCAATTTAAATAAATTAGATTAAATTAAATTCCCCAATTAAAAGATTAAATTAAATTACCCGGTCTGGTTTACCTCTAATAAGACGTGCTGAACACCCGAGCTGCTACAAACTTCAGAAATTTATTCCGGGAGATTCCGGGGTCGAAATCAGATCCGATCGCACCGCCGCTCTCATTTTGCGGCCCCTACCACCTAAAAATATCCACAAACCCGACGATCAGCCCAAAAATTCTCGAATCTCAATCCCCTTCTCTAACAACTAAGCAGATTCAGTTAAGACCAAAACGGAAAACTGGAAGGTTGAGGTACTACAAAATAAATAAAACAACCCACTGACAGAAATAAGATGAGACGTCCGATCGTAGAAGTATCCAGTCCGATCACCTCGAAAAGTGTGCCGGCCACTTAGCACGGATTCTACTGCACCACTCGAAAGCAAACGCTTTGACCCCCATTCCGGGAGATCCGTAATTCGGAATTCGAATTCGATCGCTTTGCCATTCTCTGTTTTCCGAGCTCAAACACAGAAAAATACCCGCAGTCCAGGCCGGTCCATTGCAGAAAACACCGTGAACAGTTTTCCCAACACTCCCGTCATGAAAAGAAGGTATACAAAGGTATTGGAACGCCAGGACTCTACATCACTCACCACTTAAAAGAAGTTTCGTCCTCGAAACTTGATCCTGGCCCGCGATGAATAAATCTGGGCAGCGCTCGCTCATCTTCGACTCCAGTTCCCGAGTCACTTCACGTTCTTCCTGGTTGCTCCACCGCACCTTCACATAGGGGATCGTCCGGTTGCGCAATCCCTTTTTGTCCTCTCGTGCTAAGATCCGCACCGGTGTTCCGTCGAAGCTCAGGTCCTCTCTAAGTTCAAAAGCAGTGACCATCCATCACCCAAATCAAGTACGCAGGCTCGGAGCGCATCATCGAGAATTCTGGTTCACTTGTTCGGACTGTCCGTCGGTCTGGAGGTGAAAAGCCGTGCTGATGTGTGGTTTAGTCTCTAGGGCTCATTGTAGACTCTGCCAAAGGCTCGACACCAGCCGAGTGTCTCTAGTCCACGTCGTACGGGTGGGTGGAAGGAGAGTCGATTTCGTCCGTCGATCCACTGTGACTCACACTGCATCGTGCTCTTGATGCGACGCAGAAAACCCATGACGAATTCCATGCTGATTTGCTCCCATTTCCATTCTGGTACCGGTAGAGATTGTAGTTTTCCCTGCTGGGCGCTGAAGTTCGAATTTTACTTGTTAACCATCTAGACAGCGAGCAGTGAACAGTGTTACATCCCCCTTTGGTTTAGTCCACCAAAAATTTTGCTTGAGGTCCTTGTACATCTTCTTGTCACCTGGATGCGCCGCATAGGGAGCGCAGTGCGCCTCTGATAGTATCTCTTTCTTCAACTCTGGCAGCTCGGGCACGCAAACTCGCCCTCGAAACGTACTGTGTCGTTCGCACTCGCCGAAAAGTCGCTCGTGTGGTCCGGGGGTCTTGTCTCGAATAAACTGTATCCGCGCACCCATTTTCTAACCTTCTAGGGTTTCTCTAAGAGGGTTGGCTTGACCATCAAGGACAAAAGTCGCGCGACAATACCGGTCCTGCTGAGTGCTCGTGCTCATCGGTTTCCCCCCTCGATTTGACCCTTCCTGCTCCAAACATCCGCTACTACACTGCCCTTCCCGGGGTGATACTGAATGGACAAGCCGAGTCCTTCAGTAACTTCAGCCAATGTTTCTGCCGCAAAAGTCAAATCCTTCTATGTGAACAAAACTTAGGACTCTGGCGATCCGAAAGCACATCGCGATGAACTCCAAACGGTGGTGTCTCCAAAGCTTTAAAACGAAAACAACTGCTGCCAGTTCCGGATCGTATGTCGGGCAGTTCCGCTCACATTCTCTGTGATTCCCGTTGCTGACACAGCGTGCCCCAAAAAGTCCACTTCGCGAAGTCAGAACTCACATTCTCGAACTTAGCAAACAGCTTCCGGTCCCTGAGATTCCGGAGAGAATCCGTAAGTGCGCCTCGCAATCGATTAGAGAGGTCGTCAATCCCGGACTCGTTCTTTACTGCAACCTTGTTTATCTCCCGGTAGTCGTTGCGTAGACGTAGGCTCCCGTTCTTCTTTCGCACGAAGAGCCCGGGTGTGCCCCAAGACGACACACTCGGTCTGGTGAACCCTTTAAGGTCTAAAACAACTAACCCGACGACAAGGAAAACTAACCACACTAACGCCCTCACAAGGCTCCAGGAGGTGCCAACAAAATAGGCTGGGTTATTAACTATCCGAAATTTTCCCCCAAAAACAACGAACTCCCCTGTCACCCACACGGACCACCTCCCTACGTCACCAACACGGGCCACTTCCACCCGTCACCAGCACTGGCCACAAGCTCGGAGCATAACCACCATCCCGGACCACTCGTTCCGACTATCCATCCTACCGAGGCGACGGTCAAGACTAACGTTAGGTTTCAGCTCTAAGACCTACCACAAGGTCTACCCTACAAAAAGGGCTGCATACAGGGCCTCCTAGCCGAAGGTGACCAGTACTAAAACTCCGAGTAGTCGCCAGATCCCCCCCCTTGACTCACACCAGCCCCAAAAGATCACAATCCACAACGCTCCCAACCAAGCCTCAAGGCTATGCGTTAGTCATAGGAAGCTGGCGACAAAACCCACAAGGTAAGGTTCTACTTCCGTCCTGGCACCGACGGGGCGGGGTGCGACGCTCCAAAACGCAACTAGCTCTCGGTCCCAAACCGTTGCCCCACCAAGCACCGGGCATCTAATCAAGCGGCAACTTCTAGGCCAACACTGACATTCCCAACTAGAAGAAAATCTAAGCTCTAGGTTCGTTCTGCAAAGATCTCCAGGTACTGAAGACTATCCATCTGAAATCTAAGGGTCGGAAGAAGACAAACAACGAAAACAGCGAGAAGAACCGTGTCAAAAGTTGCCTAGGTTCACTAAACGCACTCGAGGGATCACACGCCCAACCCACCAGCAGGACAACCGAACCGACGCACTTGTGCAGAAAACAGAAACCCAACCCAAAGCTTTACCACCACAACCCCACTAAAAAGAGCCACCCGTGAACCAACACGACGATCTCTACAACCAATCGCAGTGGTTACGGTGAAAAGCCGAACTATGGGTAACGATCATAGGGGAGGAATCCTCATTCCCACCAGTACCTAGCCCATGGTGCAAAAGGAATCGACCGACTACCCGCTGTAACTTAACACCAGGAAACCCAGAAGGTACAAGTTTAGACAAACAGCTATCCGGTTACCCATGGCCGACAGACGGCCAACAAACCAACAACCACCGGTGGGTTGTGCTACCACCCGAGCCATGAAGAGAAAAGAACTCGATAGTCCCCGCACTCTCGCATTTGTTGCCGCAGGAGCTAGTTTTTCGTGGCCGTCGACGTCGTCGTATCTGCCTCCGCGTCCCCGGCCGATGATCTGGTACGGGCCATATCTGTACACACACAACAAGAGTCAGCCCTAGACTTCACTTACAAAACAACGAACCACCTAGCGAGAGAAAAGGACTCGGACTCTTCCCCCCCTCGATCACTCGCGTTCTACCTTCCTATGCCCTACCCATTTCATTCACCTGTAGGCAAGTGAGGTATCCCCACGGATGTCGGCATTATCTGTTGTGATTGAAAGAACCTCTCTGATACCATCTTAATCTGTCACGCCCCGGGGGTTTATTTTAGCGGAAACGGTTTGCAAAAGTCGTGACATTTTTTTTTTTTTTTGATAAAAGAAAACCTTTATTCCCCGGCGCATGCCCAGACCCGCCGCATATACAGAATCTCTCTGCAAACGGACAGAGTCTCCTCTGTATATGCACGGCGTAGCGTTTAGTACAAGTTCCAACACAACCAACCATTCAATCACAACAGTCACTAACACACAACTAGGTACCATAATTTATTAAAATGCACGGCCGATCAGTTTGAAAGGATAAATCCACAGTCGTTGAAAAAGCGCCTACCCGGCACTCAGATTTTGAAAACGCATTTCGAAAACAGCATAAATCCACAGGGTTTGAAAACAGTGCCCACACGACACTCGGGTTTTGAAATTCATTTTCGCAATCCATAAAATCCACAGGGTTTTGAAATCGTGGCCCACACGACACTTAAATTTTTAAAAACGGTTTTCGCAGTCTTTTCTTTGGTTTTGTTTTTCTTTTTTTTTTTTTTTTTTTCAAACGGCCAACAGGAACAAAGGGAAAATAAATGCATAAGAAGAGAACCAAAAGTAAACCATGCCGACATCCACACCGACCCCACGAGGGTATCGAGAACCTCACAAATAACTACAAACGTAAATGAAATGTAAAAATGAAAGAGGAAATACAGTCCAGGGTCCCCAGCGACCCAGAAGCTCCTGCCCCGTCCTCACCGTCGCCTACCGCTCCCCCCGTCTGGACCCTGTCACGATATGGGAAGTCAGTGACGAATAATAACAATAGAGCAGGAAAAGTAGTAAATCAAACCGTAAAGCAAACCGGAGTAACCACCCTCCCAAGCGTGGAGAGATAACCTGTGCCCCTGTATCCTGCAATACCCGGCCCCGTCGGACAACTAAACCGGCGGGCCGTACCGTACCTGTAATACCTGGCCCCGGATCGGACAACTAAACGACGGGCCGTGCCGTACCTGTAACAAACCCGACCACGTCGGACAACTAACCGACGGGTCGCACCGTACCTGCAAAAACCCGACCACGTCGGACAACTAAACCGACGGGGTCGCACCGCTCGCAACTCGGCGCCTCAAACCCCCACAACTAATAAGGGGCCCCACTACGTCACCTCGGTGGGTATAACACGGGTCATAGACCACCTTTTCCGAAAAGCGCACCCTTTGCGGTGGCCAAACCGCGGGTGCGCGTGCTGCAGCCTCGAGCCAAGTAACCATAACCACCATCATGTTAGCATCATAATATAACAAAAGTAAAACGGCAACATGTATAATTAAAAGTAAAACAGCAACATGTGTGATCGAAGGTAACCCGCTGACATGCATACTCAACAATAACCACAAGGAACACCAGTTAGCACAATTAGATATTTATTTTAAACAAGATACAATTGCCGACCACCCGACGCCGAATCCCAAACCAGACCCCACAATGAAACAATAGATGAACCATTAACCAACGTAACCAACAATAAGTGAGCCGAGCACGATCACCCCATACGATAATCATAGGACGAGAACAGAAAATAGGGGCAATAAAGGGGTTCTAAGGATGTACCCCACCTGAA
>CM054933.1:19353138-19398344 GCA_029168755.2 Tillandsia fasciculata | reverse complement strand
ACGAAGTACCCAAACGAAATCAACCATAATGAACCAAGTACCCAAAACGAAACCAAACAATAATGAACCGAGTACCCAAAACAAACCAACCAATGACTATCACAATACGCGGTTAATTGCATAAATAGAGTTACTCAAAGTGTTGGAAATGCCATGCTAGGTCTCCAAATAAAAACCACAGACGTATACATACTATAGAGGCACGCGCGACACTTTGGTCGCATACTACCAAAAAAGGTGACAATGAAACATAAAAGTACAAGATACGCACAATAGGGGTTCGTAAGGGTCCCCACCTGAAACGCGCGCAGAATAAGTTTGCGAAACGTCCCAGTTAACACACTCCCACCCTTGTTCCCCCCCCCCCGAAAGAACTACAGTACGAATATCGTTAATAACTCATCCGCGTGTCAAAAACAAACCTCAAAACGGCTAAACAGGCCAAAAACGGAGCTTCTGGGCTTCACGGGCTGGGGGCTGGTGCACGGGCAGAGGCGTGGACCGATCCACCCAGGGCTGCACGGCGCGGACCGGGCTCACCCCGGGTGTGATGACCCGGACACCGCAGAGCTGCTCAGTAACGTGGTGGCTACTGAGGTCTACATAGTTGTGTTTGGAGGTGTTTGGGGCAATAATTGGACATAAGTGTTGGACTTCGGGCCTTTTGGATCACTGGGTGATCGTATGACCCCGTGGAGGGTTTTGAGGTGGTTTCCTGCGCGAATGCGTATATCAAATTTTGGGCTCCGCCCGAAATTCGGGCTAAGAATACACTCCGGGAGCCTCCGGCATTTTTAGAGTTGGAAGTTGGCAAAATGGCCGTCAAAATTTTGATTCAGCGCGCGAAAAACGTCAAATGGACTACCTACTTGACTTTTTGGGCACGGGTTATCTGTTCACCCCAGGAACATAACTCGGGCGAATCGCCGGCGGCGGCCGGCGGCAGCGCAGCGGTCTGTGAGAGCGGCGGAACGCCTCGGGCAGGCGGCTGTTTTAGCTTCGAGAGCATATCTTCTTGGATTACTTAGTCTAGCCATAAGAGGCGGTGGTGGAAATCCGGCCAAAATGGATGCTATGCGAGAATGGCTGAGACCGGCAGTTATTTGTTGAGGTGAGGAGCTTGTGAGCCGGATAGTGCCAGCAGAGCTTGACGAATTGGTGATGAGATTGATACCAGCCCTGATTTCAGCATCGCCAGTGTTGGGAGATGGATTTGTGATATACTGTGATGCCTCCCATAGTAGCTATGAAGTACAGTTGGATTTGTGGCAAGCATCCAATATCACCCCGATAGGGCCACTGTGGTGGCGGATACCTGGAGCAGGAGAGCTGTTTGGGGTTGAGTTTGTTGATGCCGCAGCTGGCGCTGTGTGGACTGTCGAGGCAGACGTGGCGTATGATGGTGTCACTGAGGGCTCTTTTCCTTTCGGAGTTGCCTAGCACGTCACTGGTTTGGGAGTTGAGGACACAACTCCCGGATTTGATGAAGTGATCGTCTGGAGCAGTACTTTTTTCGAGCCTGGAGGATTGGATTTACCAGCTGCAAGGGTACGGATCTTCTCGAAGATTGATTTGCGATCTGGTTCTTCCAACTGCTTATTGTTGTGTGCTGATGCCCGAGAGTTGGGGAGGTGTTGCTACACCCTGATGGTTTTTGGATTAGAGATCAGAGTTACGTGATCAGTTGGAGGACTTATATTGGATACCTCGGGAGTACAGAGGTACTTGGATCGAGCTTGTTGTGCCGATGGACTTGTGGTTGGATTATCTGAGGCCCTGGGAAGAGCGGAGGCTTGTACCGATGCAGATTACTTGGTAGCTCGAGCGGTTAGCCCAGCTGTACTTGGTTGAGTTGGTACGGTTTTTCTGGAGTGCCCGCCTTTAGTTTGTTCTAGTTGGAGACCCGAGGACCGCATCGCGTCTTTGGAGGAGGTACTTGTCAGCCTTGGGAGCTTGAGTGGTGGATGATTGGATGTTTACCCCCCTTTATTTGGTTGAGATTCCGTGTTGAGGAACGACTTTAGTTTCGAGGACGAAACTTTCTTTTAGTGGGGGAGGATGTGATGACCCGGATCTCCGCAGAGCTGCTACAGTGCGTTGGGGTGGCTGTTGGAGGCCTACATGGTGTGTTGGAGGTGTTTGGGGCATAATTGGACACAAGTGTTGGACTTCGGGCTTAAATGGATCATGTGAGTGATCGGAGGACCCCGTGGAGGGTTTAGAAGTGGTTTCGCGCGAATCGGATATTAAATTGGGCTCCGCACGAAGTTTGGGCTAAGAACGCATTTCCGGGTGCCTTCGGCAATTTTTAGAGTTGGAATTTGGCGAAACGGACGTCAAATTCGGATTCAGCGCGCGAAAACGGTCAAAATGGACTACCCACTTGACTTTTTGGGCACGGGTTACTGTTCACCGCCGGAACAGTAACTCCGGCGATCGCCGGCGGCGGCCGCGGCGGCGGGCAGCGGCGGAGAGCGGCGGCGCGGCCTCGGGCACGGCGGCGGGCAGGCGCGGGCAGCGCGCAGCGCGCGGGCAGGGGCGCGGGCAGGCGCGCGGTCCACGCGCCGGCGTGCACCAGAGCGGGTGCCACGTGGCGGCTTCCCATTGGAGGCTCACTGGTCGCGGTCTACGGAGCTGCGGGGTGCACGGTGGACCGGGCGGGAAGACACGTGGCACTTTCATTGGTTCGGTTCATGAAGTCGGGTGCACCGGGTGCAGCGAGTGAGAGGGTTGACACGTGGCGCGCGGGGATTGGGCGCGCCACTGTGCGTGGCAGGCGCGGGCGGTGCGCGGTGCACGGTGGACCGGGTTGACACGTGGCGGCCTCGTTTGGTTCGGTGTTTGGGTTGTTGTGCACCGGGTGCAGCGATTTTGGCTTGGACACGTGGCGCGCGAGGATTGGGCGAGCTACTGTGCGCGTACGGGCGGCAGGCGGCGGGGCAGGCGGCAGGCGGCAGGCGGCAGGCGGCGGTGCCGGCGGGCGTGGCGGCCACGGCGCCGACGTGGCGCACGCGTGCGCCACGTGGCGGCCGGCCATTGGCCAGCGCCAACGGCCCGTTGACCAAGGGCGGCCACGTGGCGCGAGGGGAGCGGCCGGATTGCTGTTCGGTGTTCGGGGACACGTGTCAGCGCGTGGAGCGGGTCGGACGGTCACGCGGTCCGACCGGATCGGGTGTGCGGGCGTGGGCCGTGTGGGCCGGGCTACTGTGCGCGCCCGAAAGTGTGGGCCGGGCCGCACTGTTTGCGCCCGAAAATTTCGGGCGCCCGAAAGTGAGGACACAGTGGGCATTTTTGGATTTGTTTGGAATGGCCTATAAATACCAACCCGAGCCCCTTCTTTTCGAGTTTTTCTCCCCTTTTCGAGCCTCTTCTGCCCGAGCCACCTTAAGGAGATTTGTTCACCTCTTGATGCTTGATCTTCCTTCCAAGTTCTAGGATTTTAGGAGGCTCGAATCCCGAGGTTCCCTATTTTACGGCGCGGCGCGACGATGCATTTCCTGTTTCCTTCTTCGGCGCAGCAGTGATGTTTTGGCTCCCCTGGGCTACCCCGAGGTCCCTTTTCTGTGATTCTTGCGCCGGCTGACTCCTTACAGATAAGGCTTCAACTTTCATTTTGATCGCGCTTTTTCGTTTCGAGGTTTTGGCACGGATCCCGAGGCAAACAGTGACCCCTTTTTGCTGTGTGGATTTCCTTGACAGCAGCAGAGTATTTCGGCCATATCTTCGCGCACGAGCGTCAGACGGAGACGAGCTTATACAACTTTTTGATCTACTCGTCGCGAGGAACGCAGTGGTGATTTTTCTGGATTTTAGAAATTGTTTCGAGGTGATAATCACTGTTTTCTCAGTGTACAGTGTACAGTTTTTCTTCACAGTTTGTTGATTGGATTACCGCCTTGCCGAATTTATAACTTGGCTTACCGAACTCTGATTTGGGCGTGCAAGGTACCGTTGCGAAGCTATCGACGCGAGGATCGCCGTGATATTTTTCTGGGAATTTTCTGGGCACTTTCTGCAGGTGATAATTTAACAGTTTCGGGACTGTTGTTGTATGGGTTAATTAAAGCAATATTTGGGAGCCTAAGTGTATTTAGTGGACTTTGTGTTGTGCCAGGAGTGTTTCGGGTGTACTGTACTTGTTGGAGCGCAGGATTGGAGTTTTTGGTATTTTCAGCTGTACGGACCCGGACAGTTAGCGCTTCAGGTGGGTGGTTGTTGCTGCCTCTATATCTGACTTACTCACTAAGTTTATTAGAAAACCCCCTTTGAGCATATTGATTGATTAATATGCATGATTGACTGATATACATGTGAGCCTATCATCTGAGATTAATTTTGTGGATATAGCATGTTGGGGATATTATTGGGATAATATTGCTGTTGGAACATGATCATTGGAATAATTTAATAGTGATGATTAACATGCTACATTAGCACCTAGATTTATGAAAGTGGATTAAATGATTAATTGTTGGGACATAATGACATATCAATGTGCGGGTTTCACTCTGGGAATTTATTATGGATCAGGGATCTTATACATGTGTAGTTGACTGATGATTTTAGCATGATGGTGATATTTATGTGGATATTATTATTATTACACTGTAAAACTGTTATTTGATATATTCTCTCTTTCACATTGCTGAGGACTTTTGCATGCTTATTTGGACATCTAGATAGGCCACTATTTTATTGCTACACTATCATATTGGGATTTGACTTAGGAGAAACCATGATTGCTTTCTTTCTCCTTTTTATTTAGACTTTTGAGTCATGTTGCTCGAGTTCGAGCAGAGGTTTGGGATAGTGTAGCCGGGACCTGAGGGTCAGTGACAGGGTGTACTTGATGTTGGATTGTGGGTTATTGCGGCAACCGCGGACAGTAGGCGGTTGACCGGATCTTGATTATTTCACCCAATTGTGGGTTGGGGGTTATTGCGGTGACCGCGGACTTTGGGCGGTTGACCGGATGTTTACTATTGCATCAGATTGGGTATCAGATTTCTCTAGTGGATGGTATTTCCCACTTTTGAGTATTATTGCATCGGATCGGGGTTTCATTAGTGGACGGAGTTTCCCACTTTGATCATAGTCATGATCCAGTCCTGCTATTGTGAGATATTGGTTACAGAGATGCTTGATACAGTGATACTTTACTCGTGTGGGTCGCTCCCCTCGAGTGCCACTCCGGAGTAGGCTTTAGACCGTGTTGGGTTCCGGTCAGTTGGTGAGTTGTGAGTGATGGCAGAGCAGGCAGTACCAGTTTACTGGTGGCACTAGATTGGGTCTATTTGGTCAGATACTGTTTCCTGATGCATTCATACCGTCATTTCCTTCGGTATTGCATTTAGAGGCATACTTGTTGTGGTTTCCCCTTTTATTCAGTAGTTCTGTTACAGCTTTACCCCTTGCCCTTTTCTTGCCTCTAGTAGACTTAGTGGGTACGCCGGAGCTTGAGGCTTTACCCACAGGGGGAGGCTACTGGTTTACTAGTGGTTCTCACCCCCATTGTTGTTTTCCCCTTCTTTTCTTCCCCCTGTTTTGCAGAGTCCTCTTCGGGAGTTGCTGATCTTCGATCGTTGTCCGGGCGAGGGAGTCACGAGCTAGATCGTACCACCCGAGGAGTGTAGCTGTATCCCCTGGTTGGAGATTCCTGTAGCTGTTGGCTGGTTTTACTGTTATCTGGAGGGAGATCTTTTGTATTTGGAGAGACTGATGTACTATAGTTTTAGTTTATCTCCTTTTATAGTTGAGAGATGCTGTACTGAGGACATTGTATGATGATTATCTGTATTTGAGGAAATGGATATTGTACTTTATCTCATGTTGTACAGTGATTGGATTTTATTCTACAGCATTTTATTTCAGCTCTGATATTTGTGTAGCTATAGTACTATCTTTTGCAGGTTAGACGCTTCGCCTATGCGGGTTTTAGCATAGGTGGCGGATCTGTTGGCGAGCCCGGGTCGCAGTTTCGACCCCGGGGCGTGACAGATTAAGTTGGTATCAGAGCTTAGGGATAGGTCAATTGGGACTGTAGAAACCCTAGGCTTATGGCTGGACCCTAGGATGACTTCGAGAGAGTCGTGAGTTTTGCGAGAGTCCTGATTGAGTTTTATACCTCTCCCGAGTGATAGGATGGGTGATCGGCATGTTTATTCTCCTAAGCAATTATGTTGGCTGCAGACAACATAATGCGGCGGAACGGTTGACATGCTCTAGACTCTCGCCGGATTGGGTCGAGTTTTGTTTTGTGCTGTGGTGCAGTTGGTCGTGGTGAGAGGTGTCTCCCCGACGCGTTGTGTGGATTGGTGTGCACTCGTCGCAGCGGTGGAGCTTGAGCGGATTATTTTTGGGGCCGGATACCCGGATAGAGGTTAGAGAGCTTCAGGCCCCGATGGCAGGATTGTCTGAGGTTTATCAGCGGCAGAGTGAGCCGCTGGTCTAGGTGACACAGTTGTCGGAGAATGGGCAGCCCGACAGTGTTTTTCTCCTGAGACCACCTGGTTATTGTATCCTCAGCGGCAGTGATTTCTGAGGCATTGATGGAGCGAGCGGCCCCGTGCCAATGTTTGGTGTTGCGGCACCGAGGCAGGGTGGATTGCTGATAGTGGGGGAGCTGTGGGACATCATTGATCGATGGAGGATCTGTTGGCGAGCCCGGGTCGCAGTTTTCGACCCCGGGGCGTGACACTTATCATTTTATGTGGGCATTTAATTATAGTGTGCAGAATGTTAGTGGGCCGCCGTGAGCTGAGGATTTGTGAAATGTGTGTTTTAGAGTGTATGAGTGAATGAGTGTTTTTGTGTTAAAGTGAGTATGCTGTTAAATTGGGGTGGACTTGAGGTGGGCTGAGGCTGATGCTGGAGCTGGGTGTGTGATGTGTGCGTGCGGGGGTGTTGAAATTTTGAGTTGGCTGTGGAGCTTGTGGTGGGAGTTGAAGCTACATGTAGAGTGTGGGTGTTTTAATTAAATGGTGATGAGCTTAAATTGTGTAATTGGGTGGACCTGTAAAGTGCAAGAGGAATTTTGGAATATTTTGGTTATGTAAATATTATTTATTAATGTGCCTTTGGAGCCCTTATTTATGCTGGATCTTTGGTGAATTTATGTTGTGGATGGTTAGAGCTACAGAGTGTATATGTGCTGTGGTTTTGGAATGTCTAAGAGCATGTTATGTGGGAAGTGTGTATGTGTTGCTTGTTGGTTATGTTTGAGGATGTTGAGGACTTATGGTTGGACTTATATAATTTGCTTATGAGAACAAGTGATTTTAGTTGAGCCGTGGGGTGGATTGTGTATGTGAGCAATTTGTTGGAGAGCAGTCATTGAGCTGCGCTTGTGGAATGTTGTGAGCACCTTGTTGGTGGTGTACTGGAGCCCTGTTGCATTGTCTTTAGGCCATGGAGTGAGCCGGCTGTGCGCGGATTTTTGTGCGGACTTGGGATATTTGTTGGAGCTTCCGAGGTTTTTTTCGGATTCGCGGTAGTGTGCGCGCGCGTGGCACGATTTTCGAGGTTCCATCTGCTTGGGGATCCAGCACTTCACCGACTTCAGCGGTTGCCTGCGGAATGCGTTCCAGGTGGGTTGGAATTTCTTTGAGATTTATGGAATGCCCTCTAATGCTTCTGTAAGCATATTGATCATGTTTAGTTTATTTATCATATATTGATCATGTTTAGCTTATTTCCTTATATTGATAAATCTGATAGTTGCCTAGAAAATTATAGAATGACATTCTTGAGCCCCAGACATTTTTAGTATGATCTAGAAGTTATTTGACACTAGACTGCATGTTCATTTGAGATTCAGGCTGCATCTGGACCTTCATATATTTTTAGTACCCCGTTTTAAATAAAACTCCATTTTTTTAAAAGGGTTTATTTTAATTATTGAGAACATTATGAATGGTCCAGATTGTTTGAGTTGCATGTGTACTTACGCCAGAGGGCCGAGTGTATTTTTTTAGCGCATTGACGGTCGAGTCCTAGTGTCATGAGAGTTCTTCTTCCTTGTTGGGATTGATGAGGTTATTCTAGATCATGGGTTGTGTTTCTGATTTAGAGGTGGAGATGACTCTCCCACTTAGCCTTGAGAGTTTTGGGGGTTCTGGCAGATCGAGTCGTGGAGGTTTCCCGACTCAGCCATGGGTCGTGCATTATCAGATTGAGTCGTTGAGGGTTCTCCGACATAGCTGTGAGAGTGTTTGGGTCTTCCTGTTTGAGTCGTGGAGTCTTTTTCCGACAGAGTTGCGCTTCGGGGCATCGTGTTGCCGATCTGTTTGATCGTGGACTATAGCCTGCATGTGCCGCTTATGAGACAGTGATACAGATGAGATACTTGAGTTCGGTGGGGTCGCTCCCCTCGAACTACCACCCGGGTGTGTGTGATGATACCGAGCCTGACGAGGCTGCGATGATGCGACTAGTTGATACACTAGAGTTCGCTTGATATAGTCCGTGTGGGACGCCCTACGTAAGTCCCGTCCCAGTGAGGATGAGGTGGCAGTAGGTTTGGCGCAGGCTTGACTGGACCCTATGAGGCAGTCATTGAGATTGGGTGATATGAGAGAGTGATGGCATAGCATGTTCATAGATGGGCTTTCCTTTGAGCATGGTACTTGAGGCATATTATTGTAGTGAGAGTGTATGCATAGCAGGATCAGAGTAGTGTTTTCTTGAGCATGATATTGGTTCATATTAGCTATAGTTCCTTTCCTGCTTTCCTATTATCTTTTTGCATACCTATTTGTTGTGCCTCCAGTGGACTTAGTGGGCATACCGTGGATGTTGATGACGGTACCCACTGAGATCTACCTTCTGTAGTAGATCTCACACCCGCTGCGGTGACAGGTTTTCTGAGGCTGCTGTTCCGGCTTAGCTCGCGCGGAGACAGCTCATCGAGGTGAGGACGTGGCCGAGTAGTTCCTTACCAGCATTTGAGTCAGAGGTAGATGTACCCTGTTGTTTTATGATTCTACTTTTGTACTAAGAGATTTGGATATTTGTACTGAGAGGGTGAGGCTTGTATTTTGTTTTTCATTTGAGAGACCTGTATTGAGGATTTTTGTATTAGTGGAGCTTTATTTATTTCAGTTTTCCAGTGTAGTTTTCTTCAGCTTTTGATTTATAGTTCAGCTCTGATACATGTTTTTAGTTTTAGTTCTGACTTGCAGGGTAGACGCTTCGTCTGTACGGCAGTTTCCGTACAGATGGCGGATCTGTTGGCGAGCCCGGGTCGCAGTTTCGACCTCGGGGCGTGACAGATTTAGGTGGTATCAGAGCCTAGGTGTATAGGTCGTTGAGGACTTAGAGACCCTAGGCTATTGGTTGGACAGTAGGATGACTGTCGTGAGAGACGTGACTTTAGCGAGAGTCCTGATTAAGTTTGTACCTCCCCCAGAGGATTGGGGCGAGTGATCTTACATGTTATTTCTCTAAAGATGATTATGTTGGCTGCAGACAACATAATGCTTTAGTATAGGTAACATGTTTTAGACTTTCGCTTGATTGGATCGAGAGAGTTTTGGTCCTAATGTTTGTTATGTCGCAGTGATTTGATGCTTCCGAGGCGCCGTGCAGCGGCGAGGGCGTGTTTGACCTTGGATGAGGAGCTCGTATAGCGGGAAGCTAAAATGGACAGAGCAGAGTGAGGTCTGGGGGTTACGGGCCCAGCAGCCCAGACTTTGTGGCGATGCAGCGCCAGGAAGAGGACAGGACGCGCGTAATGCGCATGCTTGAGTTGAGTGTATCTCCTGGGGTATCGCTAGTAGTACTTCCGGACGCGACATCATCGATTTCTACCCTGATCGCACCCCGATTGGTGTAGAAGCAGCGAGAGGTTGCTGACCGGTTGTTTTATTTCATCCAGTTCCATCCCCTGCAGATTTCGGGACCGAGCTTGGAGCCTTGGAAGACCGTGGACTGGATCGCTGCTATGGAAAAACAAAAAAATTATTTGAAATTGTTCATCCAGGAAAAGCATCTGGTGCACTTGGTTATGCACTTTTGGATAAGGACGCTGAGAGTTGGTGGCGTCGAGTTCGTCCTGTTGGACCATCGAGAGCTCAGTTGATGACCTGGAGCGAGTTTCTACCATTGATGAGCAAAAGTACCCCTTGTCGCCCAGGATGAGGTTTAGAGGTTGATATTGATTGAGAGGAGATTACATCGAGACATCTATGAATCGAGGTATTTGCGGCCAGTGCCGACTACAGATGCAGCGATCGTGCGTACTTGATGGATCGTTGAGGATCGGTGATCACGTTCGCGAGGGACGAAGAGCGAGTGACCAGCTCCAGTGAGAGATGTCCAGCATCGTCGGATTGTGGGATGGTTGAGTGGAACAATGTTGCCATGATTCTAGTCTTAGGATCACGAGCCTCGGGAGAGACAGAGACTAGAAAGTTCTCGACAGTAGAGGCACCTGCATCAGTGCCAGGATGAGTATGTCAGAGCCGTGACGCCGAGGCAGATTGAGCGATGGCCACCAGAATCTAGTGGATGAGTTTGTGCAGCCGGTTAGAGGATGCAAAAATAGTGGTTTATATCTCACCTGGTGCGGTTTTCATGGTGGTCATCAGAGTTGGAGCATGTTGATGCCGACACCGCTTGCGTGTGCTTCAGTAGAGCAGGGGTAGCTTCGCTTGGACCAAAGATGAGATTATTGGCTTGTGCACGTGAGGATCAGGTTCCAGATCACGTTCAGCTCATGGATGAGTGTTGCCAGTCCTGCCCAGTGCAGCTAGGACCTTGGATTTGATTCCCTGAGTTACTAGTTCTACATCAGCTTCGGGATGTTGTTATGAGATTTGATAGAGATTGGTTATCCCAATGCTGTGCTACCCTGGATTGCCGAGAGAGGACAATGGCCCTCCGTGGACCTGGTCAGGATGAGTATGTTTCTAAAGGGAGCTTGAGCACGACAGAGGCTGAGTCGTGGTTTTATCGCTTTGCTAGCGACTGTAGAGGAGGTGCCTACGGCGGCACCGGGACTAAAGGATATCCTTATCGCCGTGTGATCCCGGGTGAGAGTCTACTTGAGCTAATTTTGAAGTCGCCGTTTAGCGAGATTGAGATCAAGATAGTGGTTAGCGTGGCTTGGAAACCACGCTGACTTCGGCAGCACCTCTTAGAGTATCACTTAAGACAGAGAGTGGAAGCTGTTAGCGCAGCTGCGAGATCGGATGGATCGTGCGGGTCTGAATGACCCAGTACCACGTCGTGGGAACACGACAGTGAGGATCCGAGTGATGGATACTGGAGTATGATGCCATGCCGTTGGTTCACGGCAGTGATGCCCCGTTGTGAGTACACAACGATGAGAGTTCTTGGTTGGTTCGGACACAGACAGATTTGGATCGTGTTTTGGCAGATGCCTTCGAGAGATTGATAGCATTATGGAACCTTACAGCCGAGGGCTGTGCCCTGATAGTGTTCAGGAACCAGTAGGGGCTTTCTGAGCTTGCCTTGCGGTCGAGTGGATTGACTGAGGCCCTGCGGCCTTTTGAATTTGAGTGAGTATGTTTTTGGCGTCGGAAGGTTTTGTTGTTAGGCCTGTGTTTACTGCTGCAAGAGCGACTGAGGACCCAACGAAGGGTGATGCCGTTTGGGGATTTGCCTTAGCCCGTGATGTGACAGAGGTCAAAGGCTTTTGCACTATGCAAGGCCAGTGTAACTGAGAGAGTTAAAGCTGAGGATGATATCAGCATTGTGTTTGGATGAACGCCGGTGGACAGAGTTTTCAAGATGCATGATTGAGATCACAGTGTTATCCCGGCAAGGTCTTTTGGTCAGTAATGCCTTGAATATGTGAGCAGTGCAACCTTGGAAATAAGATGATCGCTCTAAGGGTGCCCCTTTGGAACTTGGAATTGAGAGCTAAGGGTTGAGCTAGCTAGAGCGACCGATGCAAATCTGGCTTGTGAGACAAAGGAATTTTGCAGTCGAGTTATACCTTGGTAAGGTTCAGTGGAGCCATCGTGATGAGTGAGAACGTCCACCTCGATGATGAGTGAGAACGTCCACCTGAGAGCCTGAGGATGAGTTGAGTGTTTCCTATCCCCATTTGATTGAGGCACCCTCCTAAGTTATGGATTTATTCTGGTTTCGAGGACGAAACCCTTTTAAGGAGGGGAGAGTGTAGAATACCGGGATTTCGGATAGCGCACCGACCTCGCAGGATGGCGTGACGCGGAGAAACGCCTCGAGCATGTCCCGTATGTGACTTCAGATGAGTTCGAGTTGTTTCGGATCAACGCGGAAGCCCCAGCCTGATTCGGAGTTTTTCGGGCCTTGTGCGCCGATTGAGGACTGGTTTCGGGGTAGCGTCGACTCCACAGTGGAGTGCAGAAAATTTGGAAATACTTGGAACTGGTATACTTTGAGTTTACAGCGGGGTTCGGGAGGTTTCGGTCTGGAGCGGAGGCCCCGAGGGCAAAAAGTGTCTTGGAGTTGGCAAAAAGGGGGTTAATTAATTATTTTAATTAGTTAATTGTGGAATTGTTGCCTGTGAAGGCATTAGTGAAGTGATTTAATTAGAAGAAATTGGATTAATGGAAAGTGAATTAATTGGTTTAGATTAATTGGAAAGTGATTTAATTAGAAGAGATTGGATTAATGGAAAGTGAATTAATTGGTTTAGATTAATTGGAAAGTGAATTAATTAGAAGAGATTGGATTAATGGAAAGTTAATTAATTGGAAAGTGAATTAATTGGTTGAGATTTTTTGTTGAGGTGCATTTATTATAGCCAACTACCCCCACTGTTGCTATGCCTCCCTTAATTAATTTGCTCCCACGTCGTCTTCATCTCCTCCACCTATGAAACAGAGGATTGGGAAGAAAGCAAAGGAAGAAAGAGAGGAGAAAAAGGAGAGAAGAAGAAGAAGAAGAAAATAAGGAAAAGAGAATCGGGGTTTGAGTTTTGATGTTGGAACTCCCTCCTTGAGCCGTGAGGGTCGAGCGATGAGCGCGGCGAGCGGCGGGCGCGACGGATTTTAGAAGAGGTAAGTGCAGTTTTTCCTTTGGGTTAGGTTGTTTTTATTGGAGATTAAGCTTGGTTTTAGTTTGATTTTTGGTAGTTTTTTTTAGTGTTCTTGTTTTCTTTTTTTTTTTTCTTGCTGTCCATGAGCAGCAAGGAGGGCCGCTAGCTGGGGGCTGTGCGCAGGGCACGCATGCGGGCGCGCTGGGCACAGCGCGCAGCGGCAGCGAGCTGCGCAGCGGCAGCGCGCTACGCACCGCGCGCGCCGAGCGCGCGCTGCGCAAATCGCGCAGCAGGCCGCGCGGCGGGCCCGGGCAGCGCAGCAGCAGCTTCTGCAGCGCAGTGGCTGCGGCGACAACGCCGTTCGTAGCGGCGCAAGCGAGGGCATTTTCTCGCGTGGGCGGCGCGCCGTTTCCGACTGTCGGTGGGCCGCGTGCGCGCACGCCGAGGCCGTGGGTTGCCCGGGTGTTGCGTGGACCTTTTTATTGACCGTTTTGACGTGGCTTTTGTTTCTTTGCTCTCGCAGGACGACACCTTTGCGGCGGTTTTCGACCTGGTGCTGTGCGGAGCCGGGTCAATTGCGTGGCTCGCGTTCTTCTAGAGTTGGATGTTTTAGTAAATGTGATTGTGGGTCTGACTGTGCTTTTGGATGAGCAACTGTGCTTGCAGGGGTGTTGTGGGTGTGAGTGAATTAAGAGTTGTATTTAAGTGAACTTTATTTATTCTTTAGTGTGCAGATTATGATTTGGTCTTTTGGGGGCTGCAAATGCTGGGGAATTAAGTGAGGTCCTAATGTGAGCATTAAATTAATGGTATGCTTGGAGCGTGTAGGGAAGGTTGTGGATTTAGGTTCTGCTTGTACGCTTGTATTATTTATGTGTAAACTTTGATTTGTTGTGGACCTTTTGGCGAATAGAGTAGAGATTGTGTGAGGGTTATATGTTTATTTATGATGGTTTTGAATTTATGTGAATTGGTAGTGTGTGAAAGTGGAATTAAGAGATTGTGTATATGTGGACTTATGCAATTGAGGTATATGGATGTAAATATTCTTTTAATTATGTTGAAGCTTAGAGTAAGTGCTGAGGAGGACTTATCATTTTATGTGGGCATTTAATTATAGTGTGCAGAATGTTAGTGGGCCGCGGTGAGCTGAGGATTTGTGAAATGTGTGTTTTAGAGTGTATGAGTGAATGAGTGTTTTTGTGTTAAAGTGAGTATGCTGTTAAATTGGGGTGGACTTGAGGTGGGCTGAGGCTGATGCTGGAGCTGGGTGTGTGATGTGTGCGTGCGGGGGTGTTGAAATTTTGAGTTGGCTGTGGAGCTTGTGGTGGGAGTTGAAGCTACATGTAGAGTGTGGGTGTTTTAATTAAATGGTGATGAGCTTAAATTGTGTAATTGGGTGGACCTGTAAAGTGCAAGAGGAATTTTGGAATATTTTGGTTATGTAAATATTATTTATTAATGTGCCTTTGGAGCCCTTATTTATGCTGGATCTTTGGTGAATTTATGTTGTGGATGGTTAGAGCTACAGAGTGTATATGTGCTGTGGTTTTGGAATGTCTAAGAGCATGTTATGTGGGAAGTGTGTATGTGTTGCTTGTTGGTTATGTTTGAGGATGTTGAGGACTTATGGTTGGACTTATATAATTTGCTTATGAGAACAAGTGATTTTAGTTGAGCCGTGGGGTGGATTGTGTATGTGAGCAATTTGTTGGAGAGCAGTCATTGAGCTGCGCTTGTGGAATGTTGTGAGCACCTTGTTGGTGGTGTACTGGAGCCCTGTTGCATTGTCTTTAGGCCGTGGAGTGAGCCGGCTGTGCACGGATTTTTGTGCGGACTTGGGATATTTGTTGGAGCTTCCGAGGTTTTTTTCGGATTCGCGGCAGTGTGCGCGCGCGTGGCACGATTTTCGAGGTTCCATCTGCTTGGGGATCCAGCACTTCACCGACTTCAGCGGTTGCCTGCGGAATGCGTTCCAGGTGGGTTGGAATTTCTTCGAGATTTATGGAATGCCCTCTAATGCTTCTGTAAGCATATTGATCATGTTTAGTTTATTTATCATATATTGATCATGTTTAGCTTATTTCCTTATATTGATAAATCTGATAGTTGCCTAGAAAATTATAGAATGACATTCTTGAGCCCCAGACATTTTTAGTATGATCTAGAAGTTATTTGACACTAGACTGCATGTTCATTTGAGATTCAGGCTGCATCTGGACCTTCATATATTTTTAGTACCCCGTTTTAAATAAAACTCCATTTTTTTAAAAGGGTTTATTTTAATTATTGAGAACATTATGAATGGTCCAGATTGTTTGAGTTGCATGTGTACTTACGCCAGAGGGCCGAGTGTATTTTTTTTAGCGCATTGACGGTCGAGTCCTAGTGTCATGAGAGTTCTTCTTCCTTGTTGGGATTGATGAGGTTATTCTAGATCATGGGTTGTGTTTCTGATTTAGAGGTGGAGATGGCTCTCCCACTTAGCCTTGAGAGTTTTGGGGGTTCTGGCAGATCGAGTCGTGGAGGTTTCCCGACTCAGCCATGGGTCGTGCATTATCAGATTGAGTCGTTGAGGGTTCTCCGACATAGCTGTGAGAGTGTTTGGGTCTTCCTGTTTGAGTCGTGGAGTCTTTTTCCGACAAAGTTGCGCTTCGGGGCATCGTGTTGCCGATCTGTTTGATCGTGGACTATAGCCTGCATGTGCCGCTTATGAGACAGTGATACAGATGAGATACTTGAGTTCGGTGGGGTTGCTCCCCTCGAACTACCACCCGGGTGTGTGTGATGATACCGAGCCTGACGAGGCTGCGATGATGCGACTAGTTGATACACTAGAGTTCGCTTGATATAGTCCGTGTGGGACGCCCTACGTAAGTCCCGTCCCAGTGAGGATGAGGTGGCAGTAGGTTTGGCGCAGGCTTGACTGGACCCTATGAGGCAGTCATTGAGATTGGGTGATATGAGAGAGTGATGGCATAGCATGTTCATAGATGGGCTTTCCTTTGAGCATGGTACTTGAGGCATATTATTGTAGTGAGAGTGTATGCATAGCAGGATCAGAGTAGTGTTTTCTTGAGCATGATATTGGTTCATATTAGCTATAGTTCCTTTCCTGCTTTCCTATTATCTTTTTGCATACCTATTTATTGTGCCTCCAGTAGACTTAGTGGGCATACCGTGGATGTTGATGATGGTACCCACTGAGATCTACCTTCTGTAGTAGATCTCACACCCGCTGCGGTGACAGGTTTTCTGAGGCTGCTGTTCCGGCTTAGCTCGCGCGGAGACAGCTCATCGAGGTGAGGACGTGGCCGAGTAGTTCCTTACCAGCATTTAAGTCAGAGGTAGATGTACCCTGTTGTTTTATGATTCTACTTTTGTACTAAGAGATTTGGATATTTGTACTGAGAGGGTGAGGCTTGTATTTTGTTTTTCATTTGAGAGACATGTATTGAGGATTTTTGTATTAGTGGAGCTTTATTTATTTCAGTTTTTCAGTGTAGTTTTCTTCAGCTTTTGATTTATAGTTCAGCTCTGATACATGTTTTTAGTTTTAGTTCTGACTTGCAGGGTAGACGCTTCGTCTGTACGGCAGTTTCCGTACAGATGGCGGATCTGTTGGCGAGCCCGGGTCGCAGTTTCGACCTCGGGGCGTGACACCCGTACCACCAGTTATACCGTCGGCTATACCGCTAGTGCCTGCGGCACCCTCTTCGAGCAGCGGTGCTCAGGGAGCGATCCGGCCATTGACCCCTGCGGAGGAGCAGGAGATTGCTAACAAACTCACCCAGTTCTGTTAGCGGGGACCGCCTAGGTTTTCAGGGAGGAGTTCTCAGCCTTGGGAGATCGGGACTTGGCTTTCAGCAATGGAGAAGTTATTTCGGGACTTCTTTATTGACTAGAGGTACAGGGTACTTATGGCTGTACATTGCTTGGACGGGGATGCAGATGCGTGGTGGCGTCGGGTAGAGCCTCTGGAGTTTCAGATCACTCGACAGCTACCCTGGTCAGAGTTCAGGAGGATGATTCTGGATACGTACTTTTCCACGAGTGTGAAGAAAAAGCTAGAAGATGATTTGAAGAGTCTTCAGCAGGGCGACCGGACAGCATTGGACTACTTTCAGGAGTTCACGCGATTGCTCAACTGCGTACCCTATGTCGCCAGGGACGGACCGCACCAGGTGGAGCACTTTGAGTCGGGGCTGCGCCCAGAGATCTATACTTTAGTGCATGCTAAGAGGCTACAGACCTTGGAGGATGCAGCAGAGCATGCACAGTGGGTTGAGAGAGGAGACCACGTCGTTGCCAGACGTGGGGGCTTGGTCTCTCAGAGCTCTGACAGGAAGTGACCAGTGCAGGACAACGGGGGACAGGCCAGTTCCTGGAGGCCGCCCCGACCGCCACCGCCTCAGTTCACGGGCCGTGGGCGTTCGGAGCGGCGAGGGCCTGGTAGATCCCAGAGGCCCCAACAGCACTCACAGCAGCAGAGGCCGCAGCCGAGACAACAGAGGTCTCAGCAGCTGTCTCGAAGGTCGCAGCAGCAGTCCAGGCGGACCCAGCCATTGGAGAGGCGTGTCTTCTGTGGGGGTCAGCATCCGTCAGACACGTGTGATATGAGATTTGGCCGCTGTTATCGATATGGACAGCCTGGTCATGTTCGAGCTATGTGCCCATTTTCGACACCAACAGCACCTTCTTCAGCATCTGTCCCTTTTTCATCCCAGCAGCGATCGACAGCTCAACAGCCATATGCCCCAGCGAGCAGGCCATCTTCTTCCCATCCCCCTGACTATCGGCCTCCAGCTCAGAGTGGGCGAGTGTATGCTGCACAGGTAGAGGACTCTTCGGCAGCAGATCATGTGGTGGCAGGTATCACCTTACTTTCTGGCATTAGGACTCGTACTTTATTTGATACTGGAGCATCACATTCTTTTATCAGTAGATCATTTGCATCATTACATGGGTTAGAGGTAGGACTTTTGCCACGTGCACGAGAGGTTCAGATTCCTGATCACACTTTGCATGTGGAGGAGTGTTGTTGGTCCTGCCCGATTCAGATCGAGTCCTGAATTATGCCAGCAGACCTGTTGGTCTTGAGACAGCTGAGGGACTTTGATGTGGTTCTCGGGATGGACTGGCTGGCTCGGTATTTCGCGACCATTGATTGTGCCGCGAGGACTGTCACTTTTAGAGAGCCAGGCCAGGAGATACTGGTATACCGGGGATGTCAGAGTGCTTTCTTTGCCTCTATGGTTTCGGCTTCCCGAGCAAGGCAGATGATCCATCGAGGATGTGTAGCCTTTTTGGCTAGTGTTGTTGAGGGGTCTACGGCGGCGCCGGGACTCGGGCATATTCCTATTGCCCGCGAGTTTCCGGATGTTTTTCCACCTGAGCTGACTAGCATGCCGCCAGAGAGGGAGATTGAGTTCGTGATTGACGTAGTTCCAGGAACTGCGCCAATCTCTAAGGCTCCTTACCGGATGGCACCGGCTGAGCTGCGAGAGCTTAAGGCGCAACTCCAGGATTTAATGGATAAGAGTTTTATTAGACCAAGTGTGTCACCCTGGGGAGCGCCGGTGCTATTCGTGAAGAAGAAGGATGGGTCACTTCGATTGTGTGTGGACTATAGGGAATTGAATAAAGTGACCATCAAGAACAAGTACCCTTTGCCGCGCATTGATGATTTATTTGATCAGCTGCAAGGGTCTTGTGTCTTCTCCAAGATCGATCTACAGTCTGGTTACCACCAATTAAAGGTGAAGGCCGAGGACATCCCAAAGACGGCATTCAGGACACGGTACGGGCATTATGAGTTCACCGTCATGCCTTTTGGATTGACTAATGCCCCTGCCGCATTCATGGATTTAATGAACCGGATCTTCCGACCATACTTGGATCGATTCATAGTAGTATTCATCGATGATATTCTGGTTTACTCCCGAAGTGATGCTGAGCATGAGGAGCACTTGAGGATTGTGCTGCAACTTCTACAAGAGAAGAAGTTGTATGCCAAGCTGGTGAAGTGCGAGTTTTGGCTTCGGGAGGTAGTTTTCTTGGGCCATGTGATTTCTGCCGCAGGTGTGGCAGTGGACCCGGCGAAGATTGAGGTAGTCCGGGATTGGCCCCGACCGACGACCGTTTCTGAGGTGCGCAGCTTCATGGGCTTAGCTGGTTATTATCGTCGGTTTGTGGAGGGCTTTGCGAAGCTCTCCACACCCCTCACTCGTTTGACGCGTAAAGGGATTAAGTTTGTCTGGAGTGAGGACTATCAGAGGAGCTTTGAGGAGCTGAAGAGCAGATTGATGACCGCTCCTATCATTTCCCTCTTTGTTATGGGGAAAGGATATGTGATCTACAGTGACGCATTGCACAGTGGACTTGGTTGTGTGCTGATGCAGGAAGGGAGGGTGATTGCTTATGCATCGAGACAGCTCAAGGATTATGAGAGGAATTACCCTACCCATGACTTGGAGCTTGCTGTCGTGGTGTTTGCACTGAAGCTTTGGCGCCATTATCTGTATGGGGAGCACTGTGAGATCTACACCGACCACAAGAGCCTAAAGTACCTGTTCACACAGAAGGAGCTAAATTTGAGGCAGCGCAGATGGTTAGAGCTATTAAAGGATTATGATGTGGATATCCTTTACCATCCAGGCAAGGCCAATGTGGTTGCTGATGCTTGAGTAGGAGGGCGGTGCAGAGTTTGTCCATGATGATTACAGGTCAGGCACCCTTATTAGAGGAGATGAGACGACTCGAGATAGAGGTTGTGTCCCCTGGGGTCTCTGCTAGACTGACATCTTTAGTCGTACAGCCCACTCTATTGGACAGTATCAGGGAGAAACAGAGTGAGGACCCCAACTTGACCAGGATTAGAGATCAGATTTCGAGTGATCAGTCAGGGGACTTTACAGTAAATGCTTTGGGAGTACTGAAGTACAGGGACCGAGCATGTGTGCCAGTGGATGCTGAGATCAGAGAGCAGATATTGCGAGAGGCCCATTATACACCTTATACCCTATATCCTGGTGGGACTAAGATGTATAAGGACCTCAAGGCACACTTCTGGTAGAATGGCATGAAAAGAGATATTGGGAGATTTGTGGCTCAGTGTTTAACTTGTCAGCAGGTGAAAGCTGAGCATCGAGTGCCAGCTGGCAAGTTACAGAGTCTCCCAATTCCCGAGTGGAAATGGGACCACATTACGATAGATTTTGTGGTCGGATTGCCGAGGGCACAGGGAGGAGCAGATGCTATCTGGGTAGTTGTAGATCGACTTACCAAGTCAGCGCACTTTTTGCCTATGCAGACTACTTGGCCACTCGAGCGACTAGCCCAGTTATATCTAGATGAGATAGTGAGATTACATGGAGTACCAGCCTCCATAGTATCAGATAGAGACCCGAGATTTGTTTCGCGTTTCTGGAGGAGCTTGCAAACAGCCTTGGGAACTCAGCTCAGGTTCAATACAGCTTTTCATCCACAGACGGATAGGCAGTCAGAGCAGACCATACAGGTCTTGGAGGACATACTGAGGGCTTGCGTCTTGGATTTCGGCGGAGGGTGGATTCGACACTTATCTTTGGCTGAGTTCGCGTACAACAACAGTTTTCAAGCGAGCATTCAGATGGCTCCATTTGAGGCGTTGTATGGACGCAAGTGTCGATCACCGCTATATTGGAGTGACGTGGGCGAGAGACGGACCTTGGGTCCAGATGTATTGTTAGAGGCAGAGGAGAAGGTCCGAGTGATTCGACAGCATCTTCAGACCGCCCAGAGCCGACAGAGGAGCTATGCTGATGTTCGGCGACGAGACTTAGAGTTTCAGGTTGGAGATCATGTATTCTTGAAAGTCTCGCCATCCAAAGGAATCAGGAGGTTCAGCATTCGTGGAAAACTGAGCCCTCGTTATATTGGTCCTTTCGAGGTATTAGAGCGCATAGGGCTAGTTGCCTACAGGCTTGCACTTCCTCCGAGACTTGCTGGTGTCCATGATGTATTCCACGTTTCTACTCTGAGGAGGTATGTCTTCGACCCGTCGCACGTCATCGACTTCACACCACTCGAGATTAGCGAGGATTTGAGGTATGAGGAGCGCCCATTGCGAATTCTGGATCGGGAGGTGAGAGAATTACGCAGTCGGGCCATTCCCTACGTGAAGATCCTATGTAGCAATCATGACGAGCGCGAGGCTACGTGGGAGCTCGAGTCATAGATGAGGGATACCCACCCCTACTTATTTGAGACATCGGGCTGAGGGATATTGTTTAGTTTGTTTCGAAGACGAAACTCTTTTTAGTGGGGGAGGATGTGATGATCCAAACTTTTGTAGAAGCTTTTGCAGCTTTAGCAGTGATTACAGGAAGCTTACACAGTGTATCAGAGCTCGTAGTGTCGAAAACGGATCTCAAAAATGGATTCGGCGCGAAAAACGGATCAAGTGGCTTTTTCGGGGGCTTTCGGCAAAATTTCGTATTAGAATTTGGCGAAACGGAGGCGGATTTGGACTCAGCGCGCGAAAACGATCAAAATGGTGTATTTACTTGTTTTCGGCGCAAAAGTACTGTTCACACCGAAATAGTAACTCCGGCCGCCGGAAATACTGTTCCGGCGACCGACGGCAAGCAAGGGCGGCGGAGCAAGGCGGCGCGCGGTGGCGCAGAGGCGGAACGCGACCGCGGGCAGCCGCGGGCAGCCGCGGGCAGGCGCAGGGGCTGTCGGTCCACAGGATTGGCGTGCACCGGGAGCACCGAAGATCCCGAAGGCCACATGGCAGCCCCTGATTGGCTGGACGGCGTCAAGGGAGGCGGCTGGTCTGTGACACGTGGCATCACCCCATTGGCCGACATTTTTCGGAAGACCCGGCGCGTGGACCGGGCTCGTGCGCCCCGTGGACCACGTGTGACACGTGGCCACTGGCGTGACCGCGCGGGCCCCAGCCCCGCGCGGTGCAAGCCGCGGCCGCGTGGGCACTAACCCCGCGTGGAACTCTCCGCAACCGTGCGGGCCTTAGCCCCGCACGGTGCGAGCCGCGGCCGTGCGGGCACTAGCCCCGCGCGGCACTTACCGCAGCCACGCGGGCGGCCACCCCGCCTGGCACGCGCTGCAACCGCGCGGGCGCCCGCTCGCGCGGCATTAGCCGCGGCCGCACGGGCATGGGCCCGGCGCCGCTGCTGCCGCCGCGCGGGCGCTCGCCCGTGCGGCACAGATCGCAGCCGCGCGGGCATGGCCCCGCGCGACATGCGCCGCCGCCACCACGCGGCACCATTCGCGCACTAGCCGCGGCCGCGTGGGCATGGGCCCCGCGCGGCGCGCACCTCGGCCGCGCGGGCGCCCGCCCGCGCGGCACCGGTTGCGGCCGCGCGGACATGGGCCCTATGCGGCGCGCACCTTGGCCGCGCAAGCGCACGCCCGCGTGGCACAGGTTGCGGCCGCGCCGGCATGGGCCCCGCGCGGCGCGTGCCTTGGCCGCGCGGGCGCCAGCCCCGCACGGCGTTTACCCTATCCTCGGCCACGCGGGGACCTTGGTCCCGCGCGGCACTAGTCGCGGCCGAGCGGGCACCGTCCCCGTGCGGCGCGTATCACGGTCGCGGCGGCGATGCCCTAGGTCCGTGCGGCGGTGTCCTAGGGCTTCGTGGCGGCGACGCGTAGGGTAGCAACGGCCACTCCTAAGACTCCGCAAAAGACCGAAAACCCAAGACCGAGCGAAACCATACGAAAATAAATCTAGCTTACCTCTAATCGTCGGAGACGGTAATCCATTCACGCTCCCGGCTTAGGCACGTTCGTCGGGAGAGTTTGGGTCCTTTCGCCTTCTCCTTCTTTTCCACCATTTCCCTCCGATTAGGGTTTCGCCTTTTCCCTTTTCTTTCGCTCGTTCCTTCCTCTCGTTTCCTTTCGGTTAGGGTTTCGCTTTTTTTCTTTTCTTTTTCTTTCTTTCGGGAGAAGTCCCAACTTAATCTTTAATTGTACGATAAAACACCGAATCGGGTATTTTAAAATCCTAATTAATTAATTCCTTAATTAATTAATTCCTCAGATAAAATCCTTCGGGATAATTCTTTAAAGATAAATCCCTCCTTTTTCCTCGGAAAGCGTGCCAAATCACTTACGTGGATTTTGATGCACCCCCGGCCATTGCGATCACTTTCTACCCCTTTCAGGGAGTTTCGTAAGTCGGAATCCGGATCCGATCGCACCTTCGTTCTCCGTTTTTCGAGCTCTATCGCAGAAAAATACCTGCACCTCTAAATTATCGATTTAAGTAAACCCGTTATATTAATTACTTTAAATGAAAACTTTATTAGCAGGAGGTATAAAGTGTTACAAAAATCTATGATATTACACCACTCACCTCTTAAAAGAAGTTTCGTCCTCGAAACTTAACCTCAACCCTCGCTAAAAAAAACTCGGGGTAACACTCTCTCATTTTCGTTCCAAGTTCCCACGTCGCCTTGCGCTCCTTGTGGTTACTCCATCGTACCTTTACGTAGGGGATCGTCCGGTTACGAAGTTCCTTTTCTTTTCTTGCCAAGATCCATACCGACGTTTCCTCACAGCTCAAATCCTCCCGCAATTCAACGGCCGGAGCATTGAGGACGCGCGACGGGTCGGGGAGGTACTTCTGGAGCATCGAGACGTGAAACACATTATGCACCTGTTCAAGATTTGGCGGTAAGGCCAACCGGTATGCCACCGGGCCCACGCGCTCCAAGATCTCGAACGATCCCACGTACTGTGGGCCCAACTTTCCTCTTATGCCGAACCATCTTGTCCCCTTTGACGGTGACACACGTAGCAGCACATGGTCCCTTACCTCACAATCCCATTCCCGTCGCCTTTGGTCCGCATAACCTTTCTACCGGCTCTGGGCGGTCAACAACCGCTGCCTGTTAAGGCGCACCTTTGCTTCCGTTTCCCCAACGAGGTCTGGCCCCAATGGCTTCCGCTCCACCAAGTCGTCCCCGCAAATAGGCGATCGACATCTGCGTCCATACAAGGCTTCGTACGGGGCCATCTGAATACTAGCTTGATAGCTATTATTGTAGGCAAATTCCACGAGGGATAGGTAGCGTGACCATCCCTCACCTAGATCTAGCACACCGGCTCGAAGCATATCTTCGAGAATCTGGATCACTCGTTCCGATTGCCCGTCCGTCTGCAGGTGGAATGACGGGCTAAACTGCAGCTTGGTCCCTAGTGCCTGCTGCAGACTCCGCCAGAAGTTCGACACGAAGCGCGTGTCCCTACCAGAAGTTATCGATGGCGGTAATCTATGTAATCTCACCACCTCGTCGGTATAGGTCTGCGTCAGCCGATCTCTGCTCCACGTCGCGTGAGTTGGTAGGAGGTGGGCCGATCTCGTTAGACGGTCCACAACAAGCCAGATCGCATCATGTCCTTGTTGCGATCGCGAAAAAACGGTTACGAAGTCCATACTAATCCATTCCCATTTCCACTCCGGTATGGGCAATGGTTGTGGTTTTCCCGCCGGTCGCTGATGTTCTGCTTTCACCTGTTGGCACACCGGACATCGCGCCACAAATTGAGTCACATCACTCTTCAATTTGGGCCACCAGAAGGTCTGCCTCAGGTCTTGTACATTTTTGTACCCCCAGGATGTGCAGTATAGGGTGCATTATGCACTTCCGTCAGAATTTGTTTCCTCAATTCTGGCACGTCGGCCCCGCCAACCTGTCCCTGGAACCTTATTGCATTATCCATGTCAATCGTGGAATCCCCACTTTGCTCCGAGGATATTCTGTCCCGCACCAGTTGTAGTTACGTGTCCGTTGTTTGGACTTCCACGATCCTCTCTGTCAGCGTAGGCTTTATCACTAAGGACAGAAATTTTTGCAACTGCTCCTGCTGGCTCTACCTCCCGTCTCAGTTGCGAAAATTGTGCAATTAGCTGATCCTGTTGGGTAAGGGCGCCCAATGCTGTTTCTCCCGCCTGCCCCTTCCGGCTCAAGGCCTCGGCCACCACGTTTGCTTTTCCGGGGTGGTAATGGATGGACAAATCGTAGTCCTTTAATAGTTCTCGCCACCGCCTTTGCCATAGGTTCAGTTTTTTCTGCGTAAACAGATCTTTGATGCTCTGGTGATCGAAAAACACGTTATAGTGCGCCCCTTAGAGGTAATGTCTCCAGAGCTTTCAGGCAACCACGGCTGCCGCGAGCTCCAAGTCGTGTGTAGGGTAGTTCTGCTCGTAATCCTTGGGCTACCTGGATGCGTAAGCTACGACCCTCCCTTGTTGCATCAATACGATTCCAAGGTCGCTTCGAGATGTACCACAAAAGACCTCGTAGTCCTCACCGGGCTTTGGCAATGTGAGTACCGGTGCCCGCGTGAGTCTGTCTTTAAGTCCCTCGAAGCTCTTCTGGCATTGAGCCAAACAGACAAACTTCTCCTCTCTCCGAGTTAGTCGAGCTATCTTTGAGAGGCCTTCCTCAAAACGTCTGTAGTTTCTCGCCAATTCTAGAAGGCTTCGGATTTCTGTCCCAGTCGTTGGCCGAGCCCAGTCGGTCACGGATTCTATCTTCCTCGGGTCCTCCACTATTCCCGACACTGAGACTATGTGTCCCAATAAGTCCACCTCGCGGAGTTAGAACTCACCCCTTTGAGTTTGGCACGCCCTTTCTGGTACCGAAGGGTCTGGAGGATCACTCGCAAGTGTTCCTCTTGCTCTTCTGTCTGTGCGAGCGTGGATCGGGATGTCATTTATAGAGACTACTACATTTCGGTCTAAGAAAGGTTCCCATGATCCTGTTCATCACTTTCATGAACACTGCTGGAGCGACTATGAGTCCAACGGTATAACCATAAACTCGTAATGACCATACCGAGTTCGAAGGACTGTTTTCGGTATGTCATTACTCCGGACTCTAACCTAGAGATAGCCGGATTGCAGATCAATTTTTGAAGACGCCGTCGCTCCTGCTAGTTGGTCGAATAGGTCATCAATCCAAGGCGAGGGGTATCGTTATATACTATGAACTTATCTATTCCCCGATTGTCGATGCACAATCGTAGTCTCCCGTCCTTCTTCCGCACAAATAGAACAGGTGTGCCCCAAGACGGCACGCTCGGTGTCTCACAATCCACTAGCACCTATTACTCGGTAAGCCCATCCCTTCTGAGTATCCCTTCGAATTCTCTTAGTAGTGACACCACTAAGTCACCAATGTCTGATCGTTGGCGCCAACCATTAACCCCAAAAGCTCAAGCTTTTAGGGGTACGCAATCGATTCACTTAAAGCGTACATACACAGCGCCACAGATCTCGACCGGACTCAACCCACCTGGTCGTTGGGTCTATTGTTTGGCCTCTTGCCATTAGGTCTATTGTGGACCGCAGCCCACTCAACCTATTGGGCTCACCCAACTCAACTTACGAGTCCCCTGGGCCTATTGTCTCGTGGCAGGAAGTTGGACCTATTTGACCCATAAATAAATGGCCAACACCAAACACAACTACGTCTTCGCATCCTTATTGGGATGGTACTAATTATTTGCTTCTAAGGGTTCTCCTGGGGTCAAGACCTACATTACTCTTCGTAAGGGGTCTTTCCTGCTACCACTTCCCTCGGGTAGTGCGTCCTTTATCGTGTCGTCGCATAAGACCTCTCATACGTATCGCGACTCTGAAGAATTGTTCCCGGGTTCGGGGCAGTTAAAGCGGAACTGTCCCAGTTTGTCATATCAGAAGCAATGGTCGTGCTTTCGAAAACGAACAATCCCCCGGGGTGCCCCTCTGTAGGTGGTGTATGACCGGTCCCTCCTAGGAAATCCCCCTCTGGAGAAGGGCTGGGGTCGTTTCTTGTCCTTGTCGTACTCCAAGTCCTCTCGTTGGGCGCGCGTCACCACGAATCCGTGCTCCACTATGGTGGCCCTATCCACCACTCTCTGGAAGGTGTGAAGTTCCACTACTTACATGACTTCGAAAGTATTGCTCCGCAATCCATCTATAAAGAGGCGGGCTTTATGTGCTTCATCCCTTACAACAAGGAAACACAATTGGCCAACCATACATATTCTTGTCGATACTCCATGACGCATCGATTTCCTTGTCTGATGTGCTTCAGGTTCCTTGCGGCGTCTTCAGATACTGGGGTGGTCGGCTCCCGTTGGGAAAGTCATTCCCAGGTTATGGCTGGGGTCGTTATTGGCCCTCCGGCCGGCTCATGATCCTTCTGCCGGGTGCTGGAACGACCAATTCCCGTCCCACCCCAGTGGTCCTATCGATCACTTCTCGGTAAGCGGGTAGACCCAGCGTCGGTATTCCCCGAATAGTGTTGCTATGTGGACCACCCTTGTGAAGGCGAGCCGGGTGGGGTTCATCTTTGCTAACAAAAATGAGGAAAGCGCTAAGCCATGTCGCGTAATCCGTTGTTGGAGTAGCCGATTCTCCACTGTTGCCGAAACCGTCGTATCCTCTTCTGCACCATCGATTGAAGAGCGGCTTCGGGCCATTAACTGTGCAAACAAAGAAACCAAGTTAGCCCTAGACTTAATTGGTCTAGCACCTTGACCTACAAACACTGGGACTCTATCCTTTTTTCCCCGCGCTCACGCTTGTACTTTACACACCTACGGCTTGGTTATCGAATTGGTTAGTAACTTGTGTTATTACACTCTGTGGATGTTGGTCATTATCACCTTGGTTAAAGTCGTTTTCTCTGATACCATAAAATCTGTCACGCACCGGAGGTTCTAAAAGAGCAGAAAAACGTGTTCTTTTTTTTTTCTTTAATATATTTAAAAGAACCTCGCCTCCGGTGCGTACCAGACCCGCCGCATATACAAATTCACTCCCCAAACGGGCGGAGTCTCCCTTGTATATGCACGGCGTTCCCAACACGACAAATACTTTAACCATTCCAACCATGACAAACAACGAGGAGAGAAAACAGGTAAACATACAATCACTATTATCACATACAGGCTATAGCATAAACCCAGAGGTTTTAAAATCGGTGCCCACTCGACACCTAGTTTTCCAAACCGTTTTCACAAACTCTTTTGAGCGGCTATTGTTTGAAAGGATAAATCCACAGGTTTTGAAATCGGTGCCCACACAGCACCCTTTTGAAAACGCCTTTTTGAAACCAGGTTTGGATTGGAAAACATGCCGCAATTATAAATCCTAACATTCACCATAATTAGTCAAGAAGTCGTCGTTCAAACGTCCATAAGAAATCAAACACAAGTAACCACAGCTAGACTATCCAAACACAAAAGAAGATAACCATACACTGTAAAGTTTAATAGCCCCCAAGGGCTAAGGTCCTCTAATCGTTGCCTCACCGTCGTCCCGGTTCCCACCCCTGCTCGGACCTGTCACAGTGTGGGTGGTCGGTGACTAATAAAGTAGAAAACAATTAAGTAAATGCAAAAGCTGAAAAGACAAACCGATACACCGGAGCATTTACTTCCCCCTCATGTATCGCTAAATGTCTGTCATGCAACAAGTTGGGCACCAACCTCAGAATACCGAAACAAGTTGGGCACCAACCCCAGAATATCGAAATAAGCTGGGCACCAACCCGAGAATACCATACTCATCTTCTTGGTGCCTCCAACCCCTCGACTGCCCAAGTAGCAGCCGCCTCCCCTTGAGGGGTCCCCATCACACGAGTCGTAGGGTACACGGGTAAACTTACCATCTTTCCGAAAAAATACACCCTGCGCAGTGGCCAAACTGCCGGTGTGCGTGTAAGCAATATGAGTGTAAGAATAGCATAATTAAAGGGATTCACATGCTACGGGGTTAGTCCAATTACCAACAGATCTACTTTATCAAAACGCGCATTCGGGAAACGACACTACACCGATAATAACCAAAAGTACCCACCTCGATTATGCGAAAACTGTACTCCGGAGACCGAACCTTGCTGTCTGTTGACACCCGGACCTAGAAGTGTTACGGAATTTGAGTTGGCGTATTTCGTGAAATTTGGTTTAGTCTTGAAGATTGAAGATGAGAAGCTTGGAACATATACCTCAATCTCAAGAAATAAGAATTCAAAAGGATCAGGTACGTTTAATTAAAGATTTTTGGTGATCCGAATACTTGTTATAGTGTAGAAACACTTGGAAGAATTTTTAATTGCATAAAAATCAAAAACTGGACATGGGACATGTTCAGGATCCGGATCGTGGACCTCAATCCGGATCCCGAACGTAGGTTTGTTCATGCGCAATTCCAGTCCGGACCGTGGGAATTTCAGTCCGGATCCCGAACATGGAATTTGCTGGAATTGTATGAACGATCCGGATCGTGGGATTTCGATCCGGATCCCGAACCCTTTTTCTGGAAATCGTCTGTTTCGCTGAGACATCCGGATCGCCATTTCCAATCCGGATCGCCGTCCTGTAAAATTCCAGAAAAGGTTAGTTTTTGATCCTTATCTTCTTCCAATGGTTTCTAACCTATAAATAGACCCTATGATTCATTTTCTAGGGCACATCGGTAAAAGCCGAAAAAGAGAAAAATCCACATATAGAGAAGAAAGGAAATCAATAGATTTAATTCTATGTTTCTTCATCTATATTGATTGATTTGATTCTAGGTTTTCCAAACTCAGATTTTGAGTAGAATCAAATCAATGAATACTTAGATGGTATTTCCGATCTATTTCTAATCTAAGTATTCGGCGGATCATCACCACCCAAAAACAACGATTTACCCAAAATCGGCGCGTGGACTCGCGTGGCCTTGTGGATTCAAGGTGCAACCGCTCTCGTGGATTCGGAGCGAGGTACGTTCGTGGATTCGAAGCGTGCTACTGGGTGAAGACCGTGGATTCGGTCGGACGTCGTGGACTCGACGTTGGACGCTGTGGATTCAGCGTTGGGCGCAGATCGTGGATTCGAGAAGCGTCGTGGAGCGAGCGGAGAAGATCTACTAGGAGCGTATGGTAAAAGGTTGAGTCGTCTGTGAGTACGTTATATCACCTTGTACGTGTGTTAATTCTAGTGGATTTCGCCGTGTTATCGGTCCCGTGGTTTTTTACTCCGGTTTGGAGTTTTTCCACGTAAAAATCTTGCGTGTTATTTTTTATTTCCGCATTGGGTTTTATTGCGCAATGATTTTTTGAGTGTTTATTGTTTACACCTATTCACCCCCCTCTAGGTGTTTTTTCCCCTATTTAGATCCAATTATACATAACCCAACAAGTGGTATCAGAGCGGGAATAGGGTTGTAAACAATGGTTGAAGGTGGAAACATCAATCGACCCCCTTTCTTTGATGGAACAAATTATGCGTACTGGAAAGTACGGATGAAAGCCTTTTTAATTTCCATCGACGAAAGGGTGTGGCAATCAATTGAATTAGGATGGTCTAATCCAACTGAAATTATTGCTGATGTTCGCACCTTAAAACCTAGGTCGAAATGGACCAAGGAAGAGATTGATTCATCTTCTTACAATGGCAAAGGAATTAATGCTTTATTTAATGCTTTGTCACAAACTGAGTTCTCTCGCGTCTCGGCATGTGAGACTGCGAAAGAAATCTGGGATGTTCTTCAAGTTACGCATGAGGGAACTAACCTTGTGAAGATTCAGAAACTGCAAATGCTTACGAGCAAGTTTGACTCTATTTCTATGGCAGAAAATGAATCTTTCACAGACTATTACACACGATTGCAAGACATCGTAAACTCATGTGCTAACTTGGGAGAGAAGATTCCAGAATTTAAAGTTGTAAGAAAGATTTTAAGAACTCTTCCTGAACGATTTCGCCCGAAGGTCGCAGCCATTGAAACAATTAAACACCCGGACGAAATGCGTGTAGAAGAATTAGTTGGTGCATTACAAACTTATGAAATGACATTTCCTACTAACTATTCTTCTGGAAAAGCATCCTCTTCTAAGTCTTCAGGTTATGCATTGAAATCAACTAAAGAAGAAGACGCGGATTCATCCTCCTCGGACGATGACGAGAACCTATCTATGGAGGACTTTGAGAAGCAGCTCGCTCTCTTGACAAGGAAGTTTCGCCGCAACTTTCGAAGGGGTAATTCAAGCAAAACTCCATCCTTCGGAAAGTCGAAGAAAGGCAAGGGTACTTCAAGCTACAAGTCAAGAAAGCAAGAGAACTTCTCAAAGGATAAGAAAAGTTCAGAGGGACAAGTCCAGTGCTTCAAATGTCGAGGCTACGGCCACATTGCAACGGAGTGTCCCAACAAGAATCCGGCAAAGAAGAAGGCGATGCAAGTCGTCACTTGGGATGACAACTCAACGTCAAATGAGTCATCCTCAAGTGATGAAGAAGACAACGCGACAGCATTCCACGCGTCCACATCTTCACCCTTCATGTGCTTAATGGCAAGTACATCCGATTCATTGTCCAACTCCTCCCATGTTGAAAAGAATGCAACGGACGACGAATCGAGTAATTCTGAAGGTGAAGATTTTGCTCTTGCCTACCATAAGCTTTTGAGGGATTCAAAGAAACTGGCAAAGCAAAACAAGGAGTTTGAGAGGGAGATTGCAGGATCTCGAAGAAGAAGTAAAAAGGGCAACTTCTCTCTCAACGCTCTTGAAGTGGAAAGGGATAATCTGATTAAGACAAATGTTTCCCTTCAAGAGAAAAATGAGCATTTCGAGAAGAACATGTAAAAATGGTGGATAAAGCGAATTACTTCTTGAAGCTCTACGGCGAGGCTCGACAGGAAAAAATGGAAATGACGAAGACCATTTTCCAACTAAAGGATGACTTAAAGAGATTTTCTTCTGGAAGGAGTAAGTTGGACAGCTTCTTGGTCTTGGTCAAACAAATAAGTTCGGCCTCGGATACACTCAAACTGGAGACATTCCAAGTTCGAGTGGGACAGTTTTTGTGCCTCAGTCGGTATCTCCTCCTCCGACACCGGAATTCACGACAAGCAACGACAACAAGCCTACTTCATCCTCTTCGGGATCGTCAAGACTAAGGTATGTTTTCGTTGTGGCATTTCAGGGCACATAAGGAGAAATTGCAAGATGGGAGCCAAACGCACACCTCAAGCACCTCTTGCAATGACTACCAAAAGGGTGATTCCTCGGAAATCAAATGCAAATCATTCAAAGGAAAAGAGCCTTGGTAGTTCACCGCTCAAGACGACATCATCAAGGAGCAGCAATCTTCAACAAGACGCTTTCACCTAGGAGAATAACTTCACGATCATTACCGACGCATTCCAAAAAGGTTTGGGTGCGCAAAGGTGAAATTTTCCCTTGTCTTGTTACTAATGTTTCCTTGCATGCATATGATAGTTCGTCTTGGTATCTGGATAGCGGGTGTTCCCGTCACATGACCGGTGACAAAAACTGTTTTCAAAATTTTGAGAAAATCTCCGGAGGACTTGTTGTTTTCGGAGACGGTCGGTCTTCCAAAATTGTTGGAAAAGGAACGGTAGCTATTCCAGATGGCCCGGTTCTGAATAATGTGTTATTTGTTCATGGCCTTAAGACTAACCTCATAAGCATAAGTCAACTTTGTGATAATGGTTATTCAGTTAATTTTTCATCTGATGAATGTACTGTAACTGATAAGAACCATGTTTTCTTTTTAAAGGGGGTTAGATCAGAAAACAATTGTTATGTAGTTCCTAATAAAATTTCTGAAAAATGTAACCTAGCATCTTTGAAAAATGAAACACTTTGGCATGAAAGGCTAGGTCACATAAACTTTAAGGAACTTGCTAGAATTTCAAACAAAGATGTGGTCAAGGGGGTTCCTAAACTTTCTTTTGAACAAAACATTGTGTGTGGCGGTTGCCAAAAGGGAAAACAGTCTAGGACTGCACACAAGAACTTGAACCACATAGGTACAAAACGGCCTTTGGAACTTTTGCACATGGACTTAATGGGGCCAACTCGTCAACCATCTTTGGGAGGTAAATGGTATATTTTCTTATTGGTTGATGATTTCTCTAGATATCTTGGGTAGCATTTTTAAAAGAGAAAGCTGATACTTTTGATTCTTTTCACGAGATTTGCCATCGTATTATGATTGAAAAGAATGAAAAGATTACTCGTGTTAGAAGTGATAGAGGTGGAGAATTCATAAATTCTAAATTCATTGATTTTTGCACTTCTAACGGCATTAAACATGAATTCTCAGCACCCTATACACCTCAACAGAATGGTGTAGTCGAGCGCAAAAACAGGGTCGTACAGGAGATGGCACGTGTTATGCTTCATAGCCGGAACTTACCGTTATATTTTTGGGCTGAAGCGGTGAACACTGCTGTCTATGTAATTAATCGAGTGTATTTGCGCCCGGGGACTTTAAATACACCATATGAACTATGGTTTTGTAGAAAACCTAACATCAAATATTTTCGTATCTTTGGGAGTCGGTGTTTTATTTTACGTGATCGCGAAAATCTTGGAAAATTTGACTCTCGAAGTGACGAAGGGATTTTCTTGGGTTATTCTACAAACAGTAGAGCATATCGAGTTTTTAACTTAGAATCTAAGACGATCGTAGAATCGATAAATGTTAAGGTAGATGAAGCTTTTCACTTTGAATCTGAAAAATCTACCCTCGATATCTCTCTTGATGATGATACACCTGCTAATGCATCTTCTCTAACAATTCTTTCGATAATAATGATGCATCTAACGGTTCTTCAAGTTTATCTGATGTGCAGGAATCATCTCGTGTACCTCCGAGTACTCCTCTACCTCAAACGTTACGCATCTCCAAGGATCATCCTGAATCGAACATCATTGGAGATCCACAAGAAGGAGTTAGAACTCGGAGACAATTGGTTTGCGGATTCGCATGCTATGTATCTCAATCGAACCAAAGAATGTTGATGAAGCTCTTCAAGATGACTACTGGATTGAAGCAATGCAGGAAGAGCTCCATCAATTTGAGCGAAACAAAGTCTGGGAATTAACGAAGCCTCCGAAGCAACACAATGTGATAGGTACCAAATGGATTTCAAGAACAAGAAAAATGAAGATGGTACTATCATCAGGAACAAAGCAAGGTTAGTTGCTCAAGGCTACTCTCAAGTAGAAGGTATAGACTTTGATGAAACTTTCGCCCCTGTAGCTAGACTCGAGTCCATTCGTATCCTATTTGCGATTGCTTGTCATTTTAAAATCAAATTATTTCAAATGGACGTTAAGAGCGCCTTTTTAAATGGGTTTTTAAATGAGGAAGTTTATGTGGCTCAACCGAAAGGTTTTGTGGATCATAAACTACCTAACCATGTTTTTCGTTTGAAAAAGGCTCTTTACGGTCTGAAACAAGCACCGCGAGCATGGTACGAAAGGTTGACAAAGCACCTTTTGGAAAAGGGCTATACTCGAGGGGGAGCTGACAGGACTCTCTTTGTGAAGCATTATCAAAACAATTTCATTGTAGCACAAATCTATGTCGATGACATTGTATTTGGTGCAACAAGAGATAATGATGCTTCTAAATTCGCGGAGACCATGGAAAGCGAATTTGAGATGTCCATGATGGGCGAATTCTTTTTCTTGGATTACAAGGACCGCGATGAGGGTTTATATAGAACAAAAGGGTTTTTGATATTTCTTTACTCCAATCTTTTGTTTCTAAGCTTCCAAACTTTCTCTCTCTAAAAGGCAAGGATCTTGGAGCCCTCCAAACTCATTCTCTTCAATTCAAAGTAAGTTATCTTGATCAAAATCTCGGTTTTTCACAGTTTTTCATATTTTTGCTCAAAACGTGAGGGAAATTTCATATCTTTTTCGTTTGTGGATGGTTCTTGATCAAACTTCTTTTGAAATAAGAACTCTGGGTAGATTAGTTTTGATTATATGCTAGGTTTTCTCAGGATAAACGGATATTTAGCCTTCGATTTCTAAAAATTCGGTTTTAGGGCATATAATGAAGAATTTTTGAAAATCATGAAATTGATCTATTTTTAAAATTCCTTTTGCAAAACTAATTTGATCCCTAGTCTCTCTACACGATTATGATTGTTTGGGTACAATTTTCCAAATTTTTGAAAATTAACAATTTTTCGTGTTCTTGAGTTGGTCTTCACAGGACATTTCTTTCTTTAAGCACAAGCAGCAATGGAGTTTTTATGGATAATCTTCTTTCTGGTCACAATGGTGCACACACGTGCGACTGTTAAAAAGGAACAAGATGACTCAGCTCGAGACGAGACAAGAACTGTTGGTCAAGACAGCTCTGAGTCGGCACATGCGGCCAACTCGAGAGCTGTCTTGACCATGCGGCCCATGCGGCCAACTCGAGACGACACACGTGCATCAGATTGGAGGTGTGAGGGATCGGGCTTCCTTAGTGGATGGTCTTACCCGCTTACTTAGAGTCTTGATCCAGTCCTGCTATATCAGATACTTATGGTTACATACTTTACTCGTGTGGGTCGCTCCCCTCGAGTACCACTCCGGAGTAGGCTTAGGGCCGAGCCGTGTGCCGGTCGATTGGATACTTTGGGATCGTGGTGCCGTGTGCCGATCAGATACTGGGTTCTTGAGTTGACAGCAGAGCAGGCAGTACCAGTGTTTACTGGTGTATTGATTGGGTTTGGTCAGGCAGGCTTTGACATTCTGGTGCATACTTTTAGCTATTCTTTTAGCTGGGCATTTTAGAGGCATATTAGTGGTAGCTTTTCATCAGTAGTTCTACTTATAGCTTACCACCTTTGTTTTTATTTTCACCTCTGGTAGTCCTAGTGGGCATGTCTGAGTTTGAGGTCTACCCACTAGGGGAGGCTACTGTTTTTATAGTAGTTCTCACCCCCCACTGTTTTCCCTTTTCTCTCCCCTTTATTTTGCAGAGTCCTCTGCGGGAGTTGTGGGACCCTCTTCCCAGGATCGAGGTAAGAGGATCGCTGATTAGATAGCTACTTCCCCGATCTCGAGTTTAGCAGTTTTGATGTATCCCCTATACACTCAGACGGTTGTACTTTTCCTTTATTTTGGGTCTGGCTCCGGCCAGCTGGTTGTATTTATTTCGTGAGCTGGGAGAGACACATGTATTATATTTGAGAGTTTTATTGTACTTTTATTTTCAGCATTTGTCTGAGATGTATTAGTTTTAGTTTAGCTCTGTTTTATGCTCCTTTATTATATTTCTTATATCTGAGCAGAATACTAGCGCTTCGTGTATACGGGAAATACCGTGTGCACGGCGGATCTGTGGACGAGTCCGGGTTCTGGTTTACACCCGGGGCGTGACACCAACAGTATCAAATACTTGTTACTATTGATAGTATAAGTAGCGGGAGTCCTATTTCTAATACTTTTATTCGAAAATTTGGTATCATTCTATGCTAACTGTAAATTATAAACTACAAAATAGTTAATAGAAAATCAATTTTTATAAGTTATAGCATTCCTAACAGTAAATATCCACTAACTATAGTAAATTTGTAGGGATAAATTTGAATATTTTGAAGCTTTAGAGTGATATATTTAATTATATAAATTTTATAGGGATAGATTCATAATTTATAAACCTTGTAGGGATACATATAAGATTTTGTGATAAATAGTTCTTCTAAATATTGTAGAACATAATATTTAATTTAAAATTTGTAAAGAGAGTTTTAAAATCTAATGCAATGCGTATCCGGTAAATCATGTGGCCACACTGGATAGTAAAAAGAAAAAAAGAAAAAAACTTAAAAAAAATTAAAAGTTTAAAATATGGAATTTCACTTTGTTATAATATTATAATCTGTGATAAGAATTTAAAGTAGTATTTATACATTTTAATCAAATAATAATAATATAAAACCCAAAGCAAAGCCTTGGAAGATTTTACTAGCTGCTCTCTCTCTGAGATATAGGACATTTTTCTTAAATAATCTTTAAAGAAATTTTAATTTGCAAAAAAAAATTTCTAAAATTTTATTGGGCCAACTGACCATCTTCTTACTAACTCAATATATAAAAATAAAAAAGACAGTAAATCTTTCATGGTCTTTAAAGAATGGTTATTTTTTTTTTATTTTTTGTATAGATTGCATGAATATTTGTGAGGTTATTAGAATTGTTTGTGGATTATTATAATTTTTGTTTGATTGTTAGAATTATTATTAGGATTGTATGAATAGATTGTTAGAAATTTTTGGATTGTTAATTTTGTATGTGATTTATTAAAATTTTTATATAGTTAATATGATTTTATGTACGAAATAGAAAAAAATAGTAAATTGTTTATTATTATTATTATTATTATTATTATTATTATTATTTTTAAGGATTCATTATTTTTTAGACAGTTTATTATTTTTTAATTATTCTTCTATTCTAATGCTTAGTTGGACAAATATATATATATATTTTAATAGAATTATTTCAAAAAATTATAAATTTTTTTAATTTTTTTTTTTTTTTTTTTTTTTTTTTTGTAAAAAAAGTAGGAGGTATATTTTAGACTAGACTCAATTTTCGCTGGAGCAGCTTCCTTCGGAAGCCTCTCTCACAGACCAAATCCTATAAAAACCTTTTGGGGGTTCTCGTGCGTCTTCGCTGCTACCGCTTCCGAGTTCGAATGGAGGACTCGGGGGCCATTCTTCGTCAGATTTCTTCCTTGAAGGACATGCTCGACCAGGTTCGCTACTTTCTGAATTCCAATCTACTTTAATGCCCTCTCTATCTGTGACACCCCCGGAATTTGAATTAGTCCTCTATATAAATGATATAATAGGACTAAATCTCTAACCCGGCTATAGCATTTTGGATGGTAGCAAGATCCAAGAGGAACATGAGAGTTAAGCGTGCTAGAGCTAGAGTAGTTCTAGGATGGGTGACCCCCTGGGAAGTGGGGCGTCACAGTTGTATCAGAGCTGAAATAAAACTACTGTATCTCAGACAGATGCTGGAAGTAAAAGGTACAACAGTAAAATAAATACAGATGTCTCTCCCAGCTCACTACTAAAATACAAACAGCTGGCAGAAGCCAGTCCCCAAAAAGAAATACAAGAAAACTGTCTGAGAAGTCCTGGTACCCAAAAATCTCCAGCTACGACCCTCGGTGGCTCTCTATCTAGTCCGCGATGCGCTTACCTCGATCAGTTGCTGACGGCCCAGCAACTCCCACAGAGGACTCTGCAAAACAAGGGAAAAGAAAGAAACAAGAAACAATGGGGGTAAGTACTACTATAAACAGTAGCCTCCCCTAGTGGGTAAAGCCTCAGCTCAGATATGCCCACCAGGTGCTCAGAGGCAAAAAGGGGAAGAAGAAAAGAAAGGGATGCAGATAAATGAAGCAACTGATAAAGTGCTATCCCTAATATGCCTCTATATGACCAACCAATAAGGATGGGAAAAGTGATGCATCAGAATCAAGAAGCCTGTCATAAAGACCCAATCTGACAGCCAGTGAACACTGGCACTGCCTGCTCTGCTGTCGAACTCAAGAACCCAGCATGGTGCCCGGCGCTCACACCGTGGAACTCAAGAAACCAGCATGGTGCCCGGCGCTCACACCGTGGAAAGCCTACTCCGGAGTGGCACTCGAGGGGAGCGACCCACACGAGTAAATATCACTGTATCAAGTAAATCAATCACTGTATCAAGTACCACTGTATCTCTGTAACCACTGTAACCACTGTATCATAATAGCAGGACTGGATCGAGACTCAAGGAAGTGGGAAAAACCCTCCACTAAAGATAGCCCGATCCCCAAAACACCCAATCTGATGCAATAGTATAACGGTCAACCACCCAAGATCCGTGGTCCGCAACACCCTGTCCACCCAATCTGATGCCCGGTCAACCACCATCCGTGGTCGCCGCAACACCCTGACAACTCAACCTGTCCCAAATCCCCAATACCTGCCTACACTGTCCAACATACGCTCGAACCTGAGCGATTAAGCCGCTAGTGCCAACAATGAAAGAAGAAAGAGAAAAGCATGGTTTCTCCTAAGTCAAGTCCCAAAATAGTGTAGCAGTAAAAGATGACATAATTATGTGACCAATTTAATCATGCATGTTCCAATATTTTGTCCAATTTCCAAGTATAACAGTTTGAAGTGACATAAGCTAGGGTGACCGTCTCACATGAACAAACATCAGTTTTGCAGTCCTCTATTTCTATTTGTCTCCAAGTATACAGTCCAGAATCAATAAGCGATTAAATCAGTGATTAATCTAACAATAATTTATTGGAGATCTGATAACCAATAATCAATTCCCTAGAGCATGCAAGTCTACCAATCAACACATTTAGCATTGTCAAAACAGGGTACTCTGATATTCCTAGTGGGCATACAAAGAGAGGAGTACAACAACCACCCACCTGAAGCGCAACTGTCCCAACTCGTACAGTCAGAAAATACCAAAATTCCAAATCCTTGCTCCCACAATTTTAGCACACCCGCAACACTCCTGGTACATCAAGGAATCCACTAATTACACTAGACTCCCAATTCAGCACTAATAACCACATACAAACACGAGTACCAAACTGTCAAATTATCACCTGCAGAAAATGTCCAGAAAATTCCAATAAAAATATCACGGCGATCCTCGCGTCGATAGCTTCGCAACGGTACCTTGCACGCCCAAATCCGAGTTCTGTACACCAAGATAAAAATTCGGCAAGAGGGCACTCTCATACACTAATCTGTATTAAGGACTGATTACTGTTCACAGAGAAATCATTAATTTTCACCTCGAAAGAAAATTCACAAAAATCCAATAAAAATACGAGCGCGTTCCTTGCGATCCGTAGATGAAAAAGTTGTATAAGCTCGTTTCCGTCAGACGCTCGTGCGCAAAGATATGGCCAAAATACTCCGCTGCTGTCAAGTAATTCCATACAGAAAAAGGGGTCACTTGTTGCCTCGAAATCCGTGCCAAAACCTCGAAACGGGAAAGCGCGACCAAAACGAAAGATGAAGTCCTACCTCTTAGGAGTCTACTGGTGCAAGAATCACAGGAAAATGATGTCGGGGTAGCCCAGGGGAGCAAAAACACTATCGCTGCGCCGAAGAAGAACACTAGAAAGCAACGTCGCGCCGCACCGTAAAATGGGGAACCTCGGGATTCGTGCCTCCAAAACTCTTGAAACTTGGCAGGGAGATCAAGGACTAAGAGATGAAAATTTTTGCTAGAGAGGAGCTCGGGCTGAAAGTGAAGGGTTGGAGAGAAAAAGAAAAAGAATGGAGCTCGGATGGGGTTTTTAGGCTGAGGGGAAAAAAAAACGTTCCCTGCGCCCGGTGCACGTGCGCCCGCCAATGGCGGCGCGCCACGTGGCACCAACTCCCCGTGCACCGCGCCGTGGACCGCGCCCACCGCACGCCCGCCTGTCGCGTACGGCACCCACTCCACCTATTGCGTGGACCGCGAGCACCAACACCCGCCAATGCCGTGCCGCCACGTGGACACCCCTCGGTCCACCGTGCACCCAGACAATTCAGTGGACCGCGCGCCGTGAACCAACCAACCGGACAACGCCACGTGGCCCGCCTGGTGCACGCCCCGCGCGGTGGACCGCGCGCCTGCCCGCGCCCTGCCCGCGCCCTGGGCCGCCGCCTGCCGCCTGCCCCGCGGCGGCGCCGCCGCCTGCCGACGCTGCCCGCCGCCGCCGGCCGCCGCCGGCGATCGCCGGCGACACTGTTCCGGCGTGAACAGTACCCGCAAGCTCAAAATTGACAAGTAAATAGCCCATCTTGACCGTTTTCGCGCGCTGATTCCAAAAACGAGGTCCGTTTTGCCAAATTCCGCCTCCAAAATTTGCCGGAGGCTCCCGCAAGCGCCAAAAACTGCCAAAACTTCCGGGAGTCCGCTTTTGGACATCCGGACTCAGAATTGGGCAAACAAAAAGCCAATCTCAAGCGTTTTTCCGCGCTGAATCCAAATCCACCCTCCGTTTGGCCTAAATCCTTTTCTAAAATTCGGCAAAAGCAGCCGAAGGCCAAAACAGCTAACCAAAGCTCACAGGGTCCATCTGTGGCATCCCTTTGATGCACTATGGGCCAGATACACCATCAACAGGTGTTTAAACAGTGGATTCACGGGAAAAAGCTGCATGGGGGTTCGGGGTACTACATCCTCCCCCACTAAAAAAAGTTTCGTCCCCGAAACAAAGATAAACAAAGCAGACGTACCTCAAACTGCGGCCTCGAACAAGAAGGGGTAGGCATCTCTCATCTCTGTCTCCAGCTCCCATGTAGCCTCTCGCTCCTCATGATTGCTCCACAGGATCTTCACATATGGAATGGCCCGATTGCGCAATTCCCTCACCTCACGAGCAAGAATCCGCAACGGGCGCTCCTCGTAGACCAAGTCCTCGCCGATCTCCAACGAAGTGAAGTCAATCACGTGCGACGGGTCAAAAACATATCTCCTCAGAGCTGAGACGTGGAAGACATCATGAACTCCGGCCAGGCGCGGGGGTAAGGCAACTCTGTATGCCACAGGACCAACTCTGTCAAGTACCTCAAAGGGTCCAATAAAGCGGGGACTGAGCTTCCCCCGCACTCCAAATCTCCGGACCCCTTTCGAGGGCGAGACCTTCAAGAAGACATGATCACCAACCTGAAACTCCAGGTCTCGCCGTCGAGTATCTGCGTAGCTCCTCTGACGACTCTGGGCTGTCTCAAGATGCCGGCGAATAATCCTGACTTTTTCCTCTGCCTCCAAAAGTAACTCCGGTCCCAAAGTCCTCCTCTCACCCACGTCACTCCAATATAAGGGAGACCGACACTTGCGTCCATACAACGCTTCAAACGGAGCCATCTGGATGCTCGCCTGATAGCTGTTGTTGTACGCGAACTCAACCAAGGATAAGTGCCGGTACCACCCTCCTCCAAAATCCATAACGCACGCTCTAAGCATATCCTCGAGGGTCTGTATGGTGCGCTCTGACTGCCCATCGGTCTGTGGGTGGAAAGCGGTGCTAAACCTGAGCTGAGTCCCCAATGCAGAATGCAAACTCCCCCAAAAGCGTGACACGAATCTCGGGTCTCGATCTGACACAATCGAAGCAGGTATGCCGTGAAGCCTCACTATCTCATCCATATATAACTGTGCCAAATACTCCAGTGACCAAGTCATCTGAACCGGTAAGAAGTGCGCCGACTTGGTGAGTCTGTCAACAATAACCCAGATCGCATCTGCCCCGCTCTGCGCCCTCGGCAATCCAGTGACGAAATCCATAGTGACGTGGTCCCATTTCCACTCGGGAATTGGAAGACTCTGCAACTTGCCAGCAGGAACGCGATGCTCTGCTTTCACTTGCTGGCAAGTTAAACAGTGAGCTACGAATCTCCCAATGTCCCGCTTCATTCCGGGCCACCAAAACTGTGCCTTGAGGTCCTTATACATCTTAGTACCTCCAGGGTGGACGGTATAAGGTGTATAGTGGGCCTCCCTCAAAATCTGATCTCTAATCTCCTGATCCATAGGCACACACACTCGGTCCCTGTACCGCAGTACTCCCGAGCTATCCACAGAAAAATCCCCTGTCTGATCCGCCTGAAGCTGCGTCCTGATCCTCGTCAAGTGGGGGTCCTCACTCTGAGTGTCCCTGATCCTCTCCAACAGAGTGGGCTGCAAGACCATAGACATGAGTCTAGCAGAGACCCCAGGGGATACTACCTCCAGCTGTAATCGCCTCATCTGCTCGACCAACGGCGCCTGCTGCGAGATCAATAAGCTCAGACTCGTCCTCCTGCTCAAAGCATCCGCCACAACATTGGCCTTGCCGGGGTGATAAAGGATACTCAGATCATAATCCTTTAGCAGCTCCAACCACCGGCGTTGCCTCAAATTCAGCTCCTTTTGAGTGAACAGATACTTCAAGCTTTTGTGATCAGTATATATCTCGCAATGCTCACCATACAAGTAATGCCGCCACAGCTTCAGAGCAAACACCACCGCTGCCAACTCCAGATCATGAGTAGGGTAATTTTTCTCATAGTCCTTCAATTGCCGCGAAGCATAGGCAATCACCCTACCCTGCTGCATCAACACACACCCCAGACCACTATGTGAGGCATCACTGTAAATCACAAATCCTTCCCCCATAACTGGGAGGGCAAGGATTGGAGCGGTCATCAATCTCTGCTTCAGCTCCTCAAAACAGCTCTGGCAAGTCTCGCTCCAAACAAACTTAACTCCTTTCCTGGTCAGACGAGTGAGGGGAGAGGAAAGCTTCGCAAAGCCTTCCACAAAACGCCGATAGTAGCCCGCCAAACCAAGAAAGCTCCGCACCTCGGTGATAGTCGTCGGCCTCGGCCAATCTCGAATAGCATCCACCTTGGCCGGATCCACCGCCACTCCAGCAGCTGAAACAACATGACCCAGAAAAGCAACCTCCCGGAGCCAAAACTCGCACTTTTTGAACTTAGCATACAGCTTCTTCTCTCGCAGAAGCTGTAGCACGGTCCTCAAGTGCTCCTCGTGCTCCACATCACTCCGGGAGTAGATCAGAATATCATCTATAAACACCACCACAAACCGGTCCAAAAACGGCTGAAAAATCCTGTTCATCAAGTCCATGAATGCGGCAGGGGCATTTGTCAACCCAAAAGGCATCACAGTAAACTCATAATGCCCGTACCGCGATCTGAAAGCCGTCTTGGAGATGTCCTCGGCCCTCACCCTCAGCTGGTGGTAACCGGACTGCAGATCAATCTTCGAGAACACCGATGCTCCCTGTAACTGATCAAACAAATCATCAATCCGGGGGAGGGGATACTTGTTCCGGATGGTCACTTTGTTCAATTCCCTATAATCCACACACAACCGCAGTGACCCATCCTTCTTCTTCACAAACAACACAGGCGCTCCCCACGGAGAAACACTGGGTCTGGATGAAGCCCCTGTCCAAAAGATCCTGAAGCTGGGCCTTCAACTCCCTCAACTCAGCTGGCGCCATCCTATAGGGTGCCTTTGAGATTGGTGCAGTTCCAGGAACTACATCAATCACAAACTCAATCTCCCTCTCCGGCGGCATCGTCGTCAACTCAGGGGGAAACACATCTGGGAACTCGCGGACAATAGGGATATCCTCGAGTCCCAGTGCCGCCGTAGGCACCTCCACCACAGTGGCCAAAAAGGCAGTGCAACCCCTACTCATCATCCTCCTAGCTCTGGCCGAGGAAATGGTCGCTGCGAACAGCGTGCTCTGGCAGCCTCTGAAGATGAACTCCTCCTGTCCTGGCTCGCGAAGAGTCACCGTCCTCTCTCTGCAGTCGATAGTGGCGGAATACCGTGACAGCCAATCCATCCCTAGCACCAAGTCAAAATCCTGGAGCTGCTGCAAGACAAGCAAGTCTGCAGGCAAAATCCAAGGCCCCAACTGCACCGGGCAAGCCACACAACGCTCCTCGACATGCAAACATGATCAGGAATCCGCACCTCTAATGCATGCAATGATGCACTATTCTACTAAAGGAAGGAAAAGAAAAGCTCGACAACAAAAAGGATATGAATCCTACCACCGGAAGTAAAACATACCTGCCGCAACCTGTCAGCGATAGCAGGATCCTCCAACTGTGCTCAGCAATCATGGCCGCTCGACAAGGGCTGTCTCTCACCAGATAAGCGGGGTGGCGAAGATTGGTCTACTGGAGATCTGTCGGTGAAGTCCCCGGTCGTGGCTGGGAAAAGTAGGAACAGTTGCCGAGGTGGGTGCTGCAGCTGTCCTTTGCGGGGCACGTGGCTCGAAAGTGCCAGCTGTCCACACTTGAAGCAACGACCCCACCTCGAGTCACATTTATTGACGGGTGCTGTCCCCTGAGAAAACACACCTACCTGACGATCGGGGCCCGCCCGCCGCTGCGACCCTGCTGCTGCTGACGCTGCTGTCGTGGCTCGATCTCCGCGCGGGATGTGGTAGGGGCCAACGCCGAAGAGAAGGTACTCTCAAAGGCGGAAGGGGGCATGTAGCTCGGATGTGACCAGGCTGTCCACAACGACAAAAACAACGGACATGCCTCACAGTTCAACAAGTACCGGCGGAATGCTGGCCCCCGCAAAAAGTGCACCTGGCAAGCTGCAGGGGCTGCCTCAACTGTCGAGACCGTCTCGGAGAAACCCAGGACTGTCCATCAAACATCCGGGGCTGGGCGTTCCTCTCTAAACGCCGGCTCTTGAAGCCCTATCTCTCCCTCCGACTACAGAATCACCCCTTTGCGCCAACAGCTGCTCCAAACGCTGGTCCTGACGAAAGCTCCTTGCCACCAAATAGGGTCACTAAGGCCCGCAGTTCCCCAGCTCGGCAGATACGCCGCCCAGGCTCCTCAGGGGGGGGG
>CM054933.1:19102207-19353038 GCA_029168755.2 Tillandsia fasciculata | reverse complement strand
TGTTACGGAATTTGAGTTGGCGTATTTCGTGAAAGTGTTAAGTCTTGAAGATTGAAGATGAAGAAACTTGGATCATATACCTCAATCTCAAGAAAGAAGAATTCAAAAGGATCAGGTACGTTTAACTAAAGATTTTTGGTGATCCGAATACTTCTTATAGTGTAGAAACACTTGGAAGAATTTTTAATTGCAAAAATCAAAAACTGGACATGGGACATGTTCAGGATCCGGATCGGACCTCAATCCGGATCCCGAAGGGTGGTTTGTTCATACGCAATTCCAGTCCGGACCGGGGAATTTCAGTCCGGATCCCGAACATGGAATTTGCTGAAATTGTATGAACGATCCGGATCGGGGATTTCGATCCGGATCCCGAACCCTTTTTCTGGAAATGTCTGTTTCGCTAGACAATCCGGATCGCCAATTTCCAATCCGGATCGCCGTCCTGTAAAATTTCCAGAAAAGGTTAGTTTTTGATCCTTATCTTCTTCCAATGGTTTCTAACCTATAAATAGACCCTATGATTCATTTTCTAGGGCAATCGGTAGACGCCGAAAAGAGAAAAATCCACATTAATCGAGATTCCAAGACAGGGAACACAAGATTTAAATTTAATGGTTTCTTCAACTCTATTATTAATTTGATTCTAGGTTTTCCAAACTCAGATTTGAGTAGAATCAAATTAATGAATACTTAGATGGTATTTCCGATCTATTTTAATCTAAGTATTCGGCGGATCATCACCACCCAAAAACAACGATTTACCCAAAATCGGCGCGTGGACTCGCGTGGCCTTGTGGATTCAAGGTGCAACCGCTCTCGTGGATTCGGAGCGAGGTACGTTCGTGGATTCGAAGCGTGCTACTGGGTGAAGACCGTGGATTCGGTCGGACGTCGTGGACTCGACGTTGGACGCTGTGGATTCAGCGTTGGGCGCAGATCGTGGATTCGAGAAGCGTTGGAGCGAGCGGAGAAGATCTACTAGGAGCGTATGGAAAAGGTTGAGTCGTCTGTGAGTACGTTATATCACCTTGTACGTGTGTTAATTCTAGTGGATTTCGCCGTGTTATCGGTCCCGTGGTTTTTTACTCCGGTTTGGAGTTTTTCCACGTAAAAATCTTGCGTGTTCTTTTTTTTTCCGCATTGGGTTTTATTGCGCAATGATTTTTTGAGTGTTTATTGTTTACACCTATTCACCCCCCTCTAGGTGTTTTTTCCCCTATTTAGATCCAATTATACATAACCCAACAAGTGGTATCAGAGCGGGAATAGGGTTGTAAACAATGGTTGAAGGTGGAAACATCAATCGACCCCCTTTCTTTGATGGAACAAATTATGCGTACTGGAAAGTACGGATGAAAGCCTTTTTAATTTCCATCGACGAAAGGGTGTGGCAATCAATTGAATTAGGATGGTCTAATCCAACTGAAATTATTGCTGATGTTCGCACCTTAAAACCTAGGTCGAAATGGACCAAGGAAGAGATAGATTCATCTTCTTACAATGGCAAAGGAATTAATGCTTTATTTAATGCTTTGTCACAAACTGAGTTCTCTCGCGTCTCGGCATGTGAGACTGCGAAAGAAATCTGGGATGTTCTTCAAGTTACGCATGAGGGAACTAACCTTGTGAAGATTCAGAAACTGCAAATGCTTACGAGCAAGTTTGACTCTATTTCTATGGCAGAAAATGAATCTTTCACTGACTATTACACACGATTGCAAGACATCGTAAACTCATGTGCTAACTTGGGAGAGAAGATTCCAGAATTTAAAGTTGTAAGAAAAATTTTAAGAACTCTTCCTGAACGATTTCGCCCGAAGGTCGCAGCCATTGAAACAATTAAACACCCGGACGAAATGCGTGTAGAAGAATTAGTTGGTGCATTACAAACTTATGAAATGACATTTCCTACTAACTATTCTTCTGGAAAAGCATCCTCTTCTAAGTCTTCAGGTTATGCATTGAAATCAACTAAAGAAGAAGACGCGGATTCATCCTCCTCGGACGATGACGAGAACCTATCTATGGAGGACTTTGAGAAGCAGCTCGCTCTCTTGACAAGGAAGTTTCGCCGCAACTTTCGAAGGGGTAATTCAAGCAAAACTCCATCCTTCGGAAAGTCGAAGAAAGGCAAAGGTTCTTCAAGCTACAAGTCAAGAAAGCAAGAGAACTTCTCAAAGGATAAGAAAAGTTCAGAGGGACAAGTACAGTGCTTCAAATGTCGAGGCTACGGCCACATTGCAACGGAGTGTCCCAACAAGAATCCGGCAAAGAAGAAGGCGATGCAAGTCGTCACTTGGGATGACAACTCCACGTCAAATGAGTCATCCTCAAGTGATGAAGAAGACAACGCGACAGCATTCCACGCGTCCACATCTTCACCCTTCATGTGCTTAATGGCAAGTACATCCGATTCCTTGTCCAACTCCTCCCATGTTGAAAAGAATGCAACGGACGACGAATCGAGTAATTCTGAAGGTGAAGATTTTGCTCTTGCCTACCATAAGCTTTTGAGGGATTCAAAGAAACTGGCAAAGCAAAACAAGGGTTTGAGAGGGAGATTGCAGGATCTCGAAGAAGAAGTAAAAAGGGCAACTTCTCTCTCAACCGCTCTTGAAGTGGAAAGGGATAATCTGATTAAGACAAATGTTTCCCTTCAAGAGAAAATGAGCTTTTCGAGAAGAACATGTAAAAATGGTGGATAAAGCGAATTACTTCTTGAAGCTCTACGGCGAGGCTCGACAGGAAAAAATGGAAATGACGAAGACCATTTCCAACTAAAGGATGATTAAAGAGATTCTCTTCTGGAAGGAGTAAGTTGGACAGCTTCTTGGTCTTGGTCAAACAAACCGTTCGGCCTCGGATACACTCAAACTGGAGACATTCCAAGTTCGAGTGGGACAGTTTTTGTGCCTCAGTCGGTATCTCCTCCTCCGACACCGGAATTCACGACAAGCAACGACAACAAGCCTACTTCATCCTCTTCGGGATCGTCAAGACTAAGGTATGTTTTCGTTGTGGCATTTCAGGGCACATAAGGAGAAATTGCAAGATGGGAGCCAAACGCTCACCTCAAGCACCTCTTGCAATGACTACCAAAAGGGTGATTCCTCAGAAATCAAATGCAAATCATTGAAGGAAAAGAGCCTTGGTAGTTCACCGCGCAAGACGACATCATCAAGGAGCAGCAATCTTCTAACAAGACGCTTTCACCTAGGAGAATAACTTCACGATCATTACCGACGCATTCCAAAAAGGTTTGGGTGCGCAAAGGTGAAATTTTCCTTGTCTTGTTACTAATATTTCCTTGCATGCATATGATAGTTCGTCTTGGTATCTGGATAGCGGGTGTTCCCGTCACATGACCGGTGACAAAAACTGTTTTCAAAATTTTGAGAAAATCTCCGGAGGACTTGTTGTTTTCGGAGACGGTCGGTCTTCCAAAATTGTTGGAAAGGGAACGGTAGCTATTCCAGATGGCCCGGTTCTGAATAATGTGTTATTTGTTCATGGCCTTAAGACTAACCTCATAAGCATAAGTCAACTTTGTGATAATGGTTATTCAGTTAATTTTTCATCTGATGAATGTACTGTAACTGATAAGGACCATGTTTTCTTTTTAAAGGGGGTTAGATCAGAAAACAATTGTTATGTAGTTCCTAATAAAATTTCTGAAAAATGTAACCTAGCCTCTTTGAAAAATGAAACACTTTGGCATGAAAGGCTAGGTCACATAAACTTTAAGGAACTTGCTAGAATTTCAAACAAAGATGTGGTCAAGGGGGTTCCTAAACTTTCTTTTGAACAAAACATTGTGTGTGGCGGTTGCCAAAAGGGAAAACAGTCTAGGACTGCACACAAGAACTTGAACCACATTGGTACAAAACGGCCTTTGGAACTTTTGCACATGGATTTAATGGGGCCAACTCGTCAACCATCTTTGGGAGGTAAATGGTATATTTTCTTATTGGTTGATGATTTCTCTAGATATCTTGGGTAGCATTTTTAAAAGAGAAAGCTGATACTTTTGATTCTTTTCACGAGATTTGCCATCGTATTATGATTGAAAAGAATGAAAAGATTACTCGTGTTAGAAGTGATAGAGGTGGAGAATTCATAAATTCTAAATTCATTGATTTTTGCACTTCCAACGGCATTAAACATGAATTCTCAGCACCCTATACACCTCAACAGAATGGTGTAGTCGAGCGCAAAAACAGGGTCGTACAGGAGATGGCACGTGTTATGCTTCATAGCCGGAACTTACCGTTATATTTTTGGGCTGAAGCGGTGAACACTGCTGTCTATGTTATTAATCGAGTGTATTTGCGCCCGGGACTTTAAATACACCATATGAACTATGGTTTTGTAGAAAACCTAACATCAAATATTTTCGTATCTTTGGGAGTCGGTGTTTTATTTTACGTGATCGCGAAAATCTTGGAAAATTTGACTCTCGAAGTGACGAAGGGATTTTCTTGGGTTATTCTACAAACAGTAGAGCATATCGAGTTTTTAACTTAGAATCTAAGACGATCGTAGAATCGATAAATGTTAAGGTAGATGAAGCTTTTCACTTTGAATCTGAAAAATCTACCCTCGATATCTCTCTTGATGATGATACACCTGCTAATGCATCTTCTCTAACAATTCTTTCGATAATGATGATGCATCTAACGGTTCTTCAAGTTTATCTGATGTGCAGGAATCATCTCGTGTACCTCCGAGTACTCCTCTACCTCAAACGTTACGCATCTCCAAGGATCATCCTGAATCGAACATCATTGGAGACCCACAAGAAGGAGTCAGAACTCGGAGACAATTGGTTTGCGGATTCGCTTGCTATGTATCCTTAATCGAACCAAAGAAAGTCGATGAAGCTCTTCAAGATGACTACTGGATTGAAGCAATGCAGGAAGAGCTCCATCAATTTGAGCGAAACAAAGTCTGGGAATTAACGAAGCCTCCGAAGCAACACAATGTGATAGGTACCAAATGGATCTTCAAGAACAAGAAAAATGAAGATGGTACTATCATCAGGAACAAAGCAAGGTTAGTTGCTCAAGGCTACTCTCAAGTAGAAGGTATAGACTTTGACGAAACTTTCGCCCCTGTAGCTAGACTCGAGTCCATTCGTATCCTATTTGCATTGCTTGTCATTTTAAAATCAAATTATTTCAAATGGACGTTAAGAGCGCCTTTTTAAATGGGTTTTTAAATGAGGAAGTTTATGTGGCTCAACCGAAAGGTTTTGTAGACCATAAACAACCTAACCATGTTTTTCGTTTGAAAAAGGCTCTTTACGGTCTGAAACAAGCACCGCGAGCATGGTACGAAAGGTTAACGAAGCACCTTTTGGAGAAGAGCTATACTCGAGGGGGAGCAGACAGGACTCTCTTTGTGAAGCATTATCAAAATAACTTCATTGTAGCACAAATCTATGTCGATGACATCGTATTTGGTGCAACAAGAGATAATGATGCTTCTAAATTCGCTGAAACCATGGAAAGCGAATTTGATATTTCCGACTCCAATCTTTTGCTAGGGTCCGGACCGCGGCGAGGGTTTATATAGAACAAAAGGGTTTTTGATATTTCTTTACTCCAATCTTTTGTTTCTAAGCTTCCAAACTTTCTCTCTCTAAAAGGCAAGGATCTTGGAGCCCTCCAAACTCATTCTCTTCAATTCAAAGTAAGTTATCTTGATCAAAATCTCGGTTTTTTCACAGTTTTTCATATTTTTTGCTCAAAACGTGAGGGAAATTTCATATCTTTCGTTTGTGGATGGTTCTTGATCAAACTTCTTTTGAAATAAGAACTCTGGGTAGATTAGTTTTGATTATATGCTAGGTTTTCTCAGGATAAACGGATATTTAGCCTTCGATTTCTAAAAATTCGGTTTTAGGGCATATAATGAAGAATTTTTGAAAATCATGAAATTGATCTATTTTAAAATTCCTTTTGCAAAACTAATTTGATCCCTAGTCTCTCTACACGATTATGATTGTTTGGGTACAATTTCCCAATTTTTGAAAATTAACAATTTTTCGTGTTCTTGAGTTGGTCTTCACAGGACATTTCTTTCTTTAAGCACAAGCAGCAATGGAGTTTTTATGGATAATCTTCTTTCTGGTCACAATGGTGCACACACGTGCGACTGTTAAAAAGGAACAAGATGACTCAGCTCGAGACGAGACAAGAACTGTTGGTCAAGACAGCTCTGAGTCGGCACATGCGGCCAACTCGAGAGCTGTCTTGACCATGCGGCCCATGCGGCCAACTCGAGACGACACACGTGCATCAGATTGGAGGTGAGGGATCGGGCTTCCTTAGTGGATGGTCTTACCCGCTTACTTAGAGTCTTGATCCAGTCCTGCTATATCAGATACTTATGGTTACATACTTTACTCGTGTGGGTCGCTCCCCTCGAGTACCACTCCGGAGTAGGCTTAGGGCCGAGCCGTGTGCCGGTCGATTGGATACTTTGGGATCGTGGTGCCGTGTGCCGATCAGATACTGGGTTCTTGAGTTGACAGCAGAGCAGGCAGTACCAGTGTTTACTGGTGTATTGATTGGTTTGGTCAGGCAGGCTTTGACATTCTGGTGCATACTTTTAGCTATTCTTTTAGCTGGGCATTTTAGAGGCATATTAGTGGTAGCTTTTCATCAGTAGTTCTACTTATAGCTTACCACCTTTGTTTTTATTTTCACCTCTGGTAGTCCTAGTGGGCATGTCTGAGTTTGAGGTCTACCCACTAGGGGAGGCTACTGTTTTTATAGTAGTTCTCACCCCCCACTGTTTTCCCTTTTCTCTCCCCTTTATTTTGCAGAGTCCTCTGCGGGAGTTGTGGGACCCTCTTCCCAGGATCGAGGTAAGAGGATCGCTGATTAGATAGCTACTTCCCCGATCTCGAGTTTAGCAGTTTTGATGTATCCCCTATACACTCAGACGGTTGTACTTTTCCTTTATTTTGGGTCTGGCTCCGGCCAGCTGGTTGTATTTATTTCGTGAGCTGGGAGAGACACATGTATTATATTTGAGAGTTTTATTGTACTTTTATTTTCAGCATTTGTCTGAGATGTATTAGTTTTAGTTTAGCTCTGTTTTATGCTCCTTTATTATTTCTTATATCTGAGCAGAATACTAGCGCTTCGTGTATACGGGAAATACCGTGTGCACGGCGGATCTGTGGACGAGTCCGGGTTCTGGTTTACACCGGGGCGTGACACCAACAGTATCAAATACTTGTTACTATTGATAGTATAAGTAGCGGGAGTCCTATTTCTAATACTTTTATTCGAAAATTTGGTATCATTCTATGCTAACTGTAAATTATAAACTACAAAATAGTTAATAGAAAATCAATTTTATAAGTTATAGCATTCCTAACAGTAAATATCCACTAACTATAGTAAATTGTAGGGATAAATTTGAATATTTTGAAGCTTTAGAGTGATATATTTAATTATATAAATTTTATAGGGATAGATTCATAATTTATAAACCTTGTAGGGATACATATAAGATTTGTGATAAATAGTTCTTCTAAATATTGTAGAACATAATATTTAATTTAAAATTTGTAAAGAGAGTTTTAAAATCTAATGCAATGCGTATCGGTAAATCATGTGGCCACACTGGATAGTAAAAAGAAAAAAAGAAAAAAACTTAAAAAAAAATTAAAGTTTAAAATATGGAATTTCACTTTGTTATAATATTATAATCTGTGATAAGATTTAAAGTAGTATTTATACATTTTAATCAAATAATAATAATATAAAACCCAAGCAAAGCCTTGGAAGATTTTACTAGCTGCTCTCTCTCTGAGATATAGGACATTTTTCTTAAATAATCTTTAAAGAAATTTTAATTTGCAAAAAAAAATTTCTAAAATTTTATTGGGCCAACTGACCATCTTCTTACTAACTCAATATATAAAAATAAAAAGACAGTAAATCTTTCATGGTCTTTAAAGAATGGTTATTTTTTTTTTATTTTTGTATAGATTGCATGAATATTTGTGAGGTTATTAGAATTGTTTGTGGATTATTATAATTTTTGTTTGATTGTTAGAATTATTATTAGGATTGTATGAATAGATTGTTAGAAATTTTTGGATTGTTAATTTTGTATGTGATTTATTAAAATTTTTATATAGTTAATATGATTTTATGTACGAAATAGAAAAAAATAGTAAATTGTTTATTATTATTATTATTATTATTATTATTATTATTATTTTTAAGGATTCATTATTTTTTAGACAGTTTATTATTTTTTAATTATTCTTCTATTCTAATGCTTAGTTGGACAAATATATATATATATTTTAATAGAATTATTTCAAAAAATTATAAATTTTTTTAATTTTTTTTTTTTTTTTTTTTTTTTTTTTGTAAAAAAAGTAGGAGGTATATTTTAGACTAGACTCAATTTTCGCTGGAGCAGCTTCCTTCGGAAGCCTCTCTCACAGACCAAATCCTATAAAAACCTTTTGGGGGTTCTCGTGCGTCTTCGCTGCTACCGCTTCCGAGTTCGAATGGAGGACTCGGGGGCCATTCTTCGTCAGATTTCTTCCTTGAAGGACATGCTCGACCAGGTTCGCTACTTTGAATTCCAATCTACTTTAATGCCCTCTCTATCTGTGACACCCCCGGAATTTGAATTAGTCCTCTATATAAATGATATAATAGGACTAAATCTCTAACCCGGCTATAGCATTTTGGATGGTAGCAAGATCCAAGAGGAACATGAGAGTTAAGCGTGCTAGAGCTAGAGTAGTTCTAGGATGGGTGACCCCCTGGGAAGTGGGGCGTCACAGTTGGTATCAGAGCTGAAATAAAACTACTGTATCTCAGACAGATGCTGGAAGTAAAAGGTACAACAGTAAAATAAATACAGGTGTCTCTCCCAGCTCACTACTACAAAAATACATACAGCTGGCAGAAGCCAGTCCCCAAAAAGAAATGCAAGAAAACTGTCTGAGAAGATCTGGTACCCAAAAGATAAGCAGCTACGACCCTCGGAGGCTCTCTAACTAGTCCGCGATGCGCTTGCCCCGATCAGTTGCTGATGGCCCAGCAACTCCCACAGAGGACTCTGCAAAACAAGGGAAAAGAAGGGAAACAAGAAACAATGGGGGTCAGTACTACTATAAACAGTAGCCTCCCCTAGTGGGTAAAGCCTCAGCTCAGATATGCCCACCAGGTGCTCAGAGGCAAAAAGGGGAAGAAGAAAAGAAGGGATGCTGATAAATGAAGCAACTGATAAAAATGCTATCCCTAATATGCCTCTAAATGACCAACCAATAAGGATGGGAAAAGTGATGCATCAGAATCAAGTAGCCTGTCATAAAGACCCAATCTGACAGCCAGTGAACACTGGCACTGCCTGCTCTGCTCTCGAACTCAAGAACCCAGAATGGTGCCCGGCGCTCACACCGTGGAACTCAAGAAACCAGCATGGTGCCCGGCGCTCACACCGTGGAAAGCCTACTCCGGAGTGGCACTCGAGGGGAGCGACCCACACGAGTAAAATATCACTGTATCAAGTACCACTGTATCAAGTACCACTGTATCAAGTACCACTGTATCAAGTGCCACTGTATCAAGTGCCACTGTCAAGTGCCACTGTATCAATAGCAGGACTGGATCGAGACTCAAGGAAGTGGGAAAAACCCTCCACTAAAGATAGCCCGATCCCCAAAACACCCAATCTGATGCAATAGTATAGCGGTCAACCACCCAAGATCCGTGGTCGCCGCAACACCCTGTCAAACACCCAATCTGATGCAATAGTATAAGCCGGTCAACCACGAAGGTCCGTGGTCGCCGCAACACCCTGACAACTCAACCTGTCCCAAATCCCCAATACCTGCCTACACTGTCCAACATGCGCTCGAACCTGAGCGATTAAGCCGCTAGTGCCAACAATGAAAGAAGAAAGAGAAAAGCATGGTTTCTCCTAAGTCAAGTCCCAAAATAGTGTAGCAGTAAAAAGATGACATAATCATGTGACCAATTTAATCATGCATGTTCCAATATTTTATCCAATTTCCAAGTATAACGGTTTGAAGTGACATAAACTAGGGTGTCCGTCTCACATGAACAAACATCAGTTTTGCAGTCCTCTATTTCTATTTGTCTCCAAATATACAGTTTCAGAATCAAATAAGCGGTTAAATCAGTGATTAATCTAACAATCATATATTGGAGATCTGATAACAATTAATCAATTCCCTAGAGCATGCAAGTCTACCAATCAACACATTTGGCATTGTCAAAACGAGGATACTCTGATATTCCTAGTGGGCATACAAAGAGAGGAGTACAACAACCACCCACCTGAAGCGCAACTGTCCCAACTCGTACAGTCAGAAAATACCAAAATTCCAAATCCTCGCTCCCACAATTTTAGCACACCCCCAACACTCCTGGTACATCAAGGAATCCACTAATTACACTAGAGTCTCAATCCAGCACTAATTACCACATACAAACACGAGTACCAAACTGTCAAATTATCACCTGCAGAAAATGTCCAGAAAATTCCAATAAAAATATCACGGCGATCCTCGCGTCGATAGCTTCGCAACGGTACCTTGCACGCCCAAATCCGAGTTCTGTACACCAAGATAAAAATTCAGCAAGAGGGCACTCTCATACACTAATCAGGATTAAGGCTGATTACTGTTCACAGAGAAATCCTTAATTCTCACCTCGAAAGAAAATTCACAAAAATCCAATAAAAATACGAGCGCGTTCCTTGCGATCCGTAGATGAAAAAGTTGTATAAGCTCGTTTCCGTCAGACGCTCGTGCGCAAAGATATGGCCAAAATACTCCGCTGCTGTCAAGTAATTCCATACAGAAAAAGGGGTCACTTGTTGCCTCGAAACCGTGCCAAAACCTCGAAACGGGAAAGCGCGACCAAAACGAAAGATGAAGTCCTACCTCTTAGGAGTCTGTGGTGCAAGAATCGCAGGAAAATGATGTCGGGGTAGCCCAGGGGAGCAAAAACACTATCGCTGCGCCGAAGAAGAACACTAGAAAGCAACGTCGCGCCGCACCGTAAAATGGGGAACCTCGGGATTCGTGCCACCAAAACTCCTGAAACTTGGCAGGGAGATCCAGGACTCAGAGATGAAGATTTTTGCAGAGAGGAGCTCGGGCAGAAAGTGAAGGGATTGAGAGAAAAATGCAAAAGAATGGAGCTCGGATGGGGTTTTTAGGCTGAGGGGAAAAAAAAACGTTCCCTGCGCCCGGTGCACGTGCGCCCGCTAATGGCGGCGCGCCACGTGGCACCAACTCCCCGTGCACCGCGCCGTGGACCGCGCACACCGCACGCCCGCCTGGTCGCGTACGGCACCCACTCCACCTATTGCGTGGACCGCGAGCACCAAGACCGCCAAGCCGTGCCGCCACGTGGACACCCTCGGTCCACCGTACACCCAGACAATTCAGTGGACCGCGCGCCGTGAACCAACCAACCGGACAACGCCACGTGGCCCGCCATCGGTGCACGCCCCGCGCGGTGGACCGCGCGCCTGCCCGCGCCCTGCCCGCGCCCTGGGCCGCCGCCTGCCGCCTGCCCGCGGCGGCGGCCGCCTGCCGACGCTGCCCGCCGCCGCCGGTTGCCGCCGGCGATCGCCGGCGACACTGTTCCGGCGTGAACAGTACCCGCAGCTCAAAATTGACAAGCAAATAGCCCATCTTGACCGTTTTCGCGCGCTGATTCCAAAAACGAGGTCCGTTTCGCCAAATTCCGCCTCCAAAATTTGCCGGAGGCTCCCGCAAGCGCCAAAAACTGTCAAAACTTCGGGAGTCCGCTTTTGGACATCCGGACTCAGAATTGGGCAAACAAAAAGCCAATCTCAAGTGTTTTCCGCGCTGAATCCAAATCCACCCTCCGTTTGGCCTAAATCCTTTTCTAAAATTCGGCAAAAGCAGCCGAAGGCCAAAACAGCTAACCAAAGCTCACAGGGTCCATCTGTGGCATCCCTTTGATGCACTATGGGCCAGATACACCATCAACAGGTGTCTAAACAGTGGATTCACGGGAAAAAGCTGCATGGGGGTTCGGGGTACTACATCCTCCCCCACTAAAAAAAGTTTCGTCCCCGAAACAAAGATAAACAAAGCAGACGTACCTCAAACTGCGGCCTCGAACAAGAAGGGGTAGGCATCTCTCATCTCTGTCTCCAGCTCCCATGTAGCCTCTCGCTCCTCATGATTGCTCCACAGGATCTTCACATAAGGAATGGCCCGATTGCGCAATTCCCTCACCTCACGAGCAAGAATCCGCAACGGGCGCTCCTCGTAGACCAAGTCCTCGCCGATCTCCAACGAAGTGAAGTCAATCACGTGCGACGGGTCAAAAACATATCTCCTCAGAGCTGAGACGTGGAAGACATCATGAACTCCGGCCAGGCGCGGGGGTAAGGCAACTCTGTATGCCACAGGACCAACTCTGTCAAGTACCTCAAAGGGTCCAATAAAGCGGGGACTGAGCTTCCCCCGCACTCCAAATCTCCGGACCCCTTTCGAGGGCGAGACCTTCAAGAAGACATGATCACCAACCTGAAACTCCAGGTCTCGCCGTCGAGTATCCGCGTAGCTCCTCTGACGACTCTGGGCTGTCTCAAGATGCCGGCGAATAATCCTGACTTTTTCCTCTGCCTCCAAAAGTAACTCCGGTCCCAAAGTCCTCCTCTCACCCACGTCACTCCAGTATAAGGGAGACCGACACTTGCGTCCATACAACGCTTCAAACGGAGCCATCCGGATGCTCGCCTGATAGCTGTTGTTGTACGCGAACTCAACCAAGGATAAGTGCCGGTACCACCCTCCTCCAAAATCCATAACGCACGCTCTAAGCATATCCTCGAGGGTCTGTATGGTGCGCTCTGACTGCCCATCGGTCTGTGGGTGGAAAGCGGTGCTAAACCTGAGCTGAGTCCCCAATGCAGAATGCAAACTCCCCCAAAAGCGTGATACGAATCTCGGGTCTCGATCTGACACAATCGAAGCAGGTATGCCGTGAAGCCTCACTATCTCATCCATATATAACTGTGCCAAATACTCCAATGACCAAGTCATCTGAACGGTAAGAAGTGCGCCGACTTGGTGAGTCTGTCAACAATAACCCAGATCGCATCTGCCCCGCTCTGTGCCCTCGGCAATCCAGTGACGAAATCCATAGTGACGTGGTCCCATTTCCACTCGGGAATTGGAAGACTCTGCAACTTGCCAGCAGGAACGCGATGCTCTGCTTTCACTTGCTGACAAGTTAAACAGTGAGCTACGAATCTCCCAATGTCCCGCTTCATTCCGGGCCACCAAAACTGTGCCTTGAGGTCCTTATACATCTTAGTACCTCCAGGGTGGACGGTATAAGGTGTATAGTGGGCCTCCCTCAATATCTGATCTCTAATCTCCTGATCCATAGGCACACACACTCGGTCCCTGTACCGCAGTACTCCCGAGTTATCCACAGAAAAATCCCCTGTCTGATCCGCCTGAAGCTGCGTCCTGATCCTCGTCAAGTGGGGGTCCTCACTCTGAGTGTCCCTGATCCTCTCCAACAGAGTGGGCTGCAAGACCATAGACATGAGTCTAGCAGAGACCCCAGGGGATACTACCTCCAGCTGTAATCGCCTCATCTGCTCGACCAACGGCGCCTGCTGCGAGATCAATAAGCTCAGACTCGTCCTCCTGCTCAAAGCATCTGCCACAACATTGGCCTTGCCGGGGTGATAAAGGATACTCAGATCATAATCCTTTAGCAGCTCCAACCACCGGCGTTGCCTCAAATTCAGCTCCTTCTGAGTGAACAGATACTTCAAGCTTTTGTGATCAGTATATATCTCGCAATGCTCACCATACAAGTAATGTCGCCACAGCTTCAGAGCAAACACCACCGCTGCCAACTCCAGATCATGAGTAGGGTAATTTTTCTCATAGTCCTTCAATTGCCGCGAAGCATAGGCAATCACCCTACCCTGCTGCATCAACACACACCCCAAACCACTATGTGAGGCATCACTGTAAATCACAAATCCTTCCCCCATAACAGGGAGGGCAAGGATTGGAGCGGTCATCAACCTCTGCTTCAGCTCCTCAAAACAGCCCTGGCATGTCTCGCTCCAGACAAACTTAACTCCTTTCCTGGTCAGACGAGTGAGGGGGGAAGAAAGCTTCGCAAAGCCTTCCACAAAGCGCCGATAGTAGCCCGCCAAACCCAGAAAGCTCCGCACCTCAGTGATAGTCGTCGGCCTCGGCCAATCACGAATAGCATCCACCTTGGCCGGATCCACCGCCACTCCAGCAGCTGAAACAACATGACCCAGAAAAGCAACCTCCCGGAGCCAAAACTCACACTTTTAGAACTTAGCATACAGCTTCTTCTCTCGCAGAAGCTGTAGCACGGTCCTCAAGTGCTCCTCGTGCTCCACATCACTGCGGGAGTAGATCAGAATATCATCTATGAACACCACCACAAACCGGTCCAAAAACGGCTGAAAAATCCTGTTCATCAAGTCCATGAATGCGGCAGGGGCATTTGTCAACCGAAAGGCATCACAGTAAACTCATAATGCCCGTACCGCGATCTGAAAGCCGTCTTGGAGATATCCTCGGCCCTCACCCTCAGCTGGTGGTAACCGGACTGCAGATCGATCTTCGAGAACACCGATGCTCCCTGTAACTGATCAAACAAATCATCAATCCGGGGGAGGGGATACTTGTTCCGGACGGTCACTTTGTTTAATTCCCTATAATCCACACACAACCGCAGTGACCCATCCTTCTTCTTCACAAACAACACAGGCGCTCCCCATGGAGAAACACTGGGTCTGATAAAGCCCCTGTCCAAAAGATCCTGAAGCTGGGCCTTCAACTCTCTCAACTCAGCCGGCGCCATCCTATAGGGTGCCTTTGAGATTGGTGCAGTTCCAGGAACTACATCAATCACAAACTCAATCTCCCTCTCCGGCGGCATCGTCGCCAACTCAGGGGGAAATACATCCGGGAACTCGCGGACGATAGGGATATCCTCGAGTCCCAGTGCCGCCGTAGGCACCTCCACCACAGTGGCCAAAAAGGCAGTGCAACCCCTACTCATCATTCTCCTAGCTCTGGCCGAGGAAATGGTCGCTGCGAACAGCGTGCTCTGGCAGCCTCTGAAGATGAACTCCTCCTGTCCTGGCTCGCGAAGAGTCACCGTCCTCTCTCTGCAGTCGATAGTGGCGGAATACCGTGATAGCCAATCCATCCCCAACACCAAGTCAAAATCATGGAGCTGCTGCAAGACAAGCAAGTCTGCAGGCAAAATCCAAGGCCCCAACCTCACCGGGCAAGCCGCACAACGCTCCACGGCAAGCACACTATGATCAGGAATCCAAACCTCTAACCCATGCAATGATGCACATTCTACTAAAAGGAAGGAAAAGAAAAGCTCCGACAACAAAAAGGATATGAATCCTACCACCGGAAGTAAAACATACCTGCCGCAACCTGGTCAGCGATAGCAGGATCCTCCAACTGTGCTAAGCAATCATGGCCGCTCGCAAGGGCTGTCTCTCACCAGATAAGCGGGGTGGCGAAGATTGGTCTACCTGAAGATCTGTCGGTGAAGTCCCCGGTCGTGGCTGGGAAAAAGTAGGAACAGTTGCGAGGTGGGTGCTGCAGCTGTCCTTGCGGGGCACGTGGCTCGAAAGTGCCCAGGCTGTCCACACTTGAAGCAACGACCCCACTCGAGTCACATTTATCTGACGGGTGCTGTCCCCTGCAGAAAACACACCTACCTGACGATCGGGCCCGCCTCGGCTGCGACCCCTGCTGCTGCTGACGCTGCTGTCGTGGCCTCGATCTCCGCTGGGATGTGGTAGGGGCCAACGCCGAAGAAGGTACTACAAAGGTCGGAAGGGGCATGTAGCTCGGATGTGACCAGGCTGTCCACAACTAAAACAACGACCATGCCTCAGTTCACAAGTACCGGCGGAATGCTGGCCCCCGCAAAAAAGTGCACCTGGCAGCCTGCAGGGGCTGCCTCAACTGTCGAGACCGTCTCGGAGAAACCAGCCTGTCCATCAACATCCGGGGCTGGGCGTTCCTCTCTAAACGCCCTCTGAAGCCTATCTCTCCCTCCGACTACAGAATCACCCCTTTGCGCCAACAGCTGCTCCAAACGCTGGTCCTGACGAAAGCTCCTTGCCACCAAATGGGTCACTAAGGCCCGCAGTTCCCCCAGCTCGGCAGATACCGCCTGCCCAGGCTCCTCAGGGGGGGGGGGGTACCCTCGGCGGACAAACGACGTCGGGACGACATCCTGCAACGAGAAACGACAAATCAGAAGCAAATCCCCACACGACCCAATCTAGCGAAAGTCAAAGACATCCCCCTATTTCTGTAACTTTATGTTGTCTGCAGCCAACATAATGGTTCAACAGAAATAGACTATGTCGATCACTCTTCACTCACAGGAAGAGTTAACAATAAAAATCACCGACTTTCGCAACAAGTCACGCCACTCACGCCCTATAATCCTAGGGTCTGTCCAAAAGCCTAGGGTTTTCTAAGTCCCAACTGACCTATCCCTAAGCTCTGATTATTATGCTCTTTTATTATTATTTCTTATCTGCCCCGGCTAATGACCGTTGTGAGTGGAGTGCAGCTCCTCACAAGGTCGGCTAAGGCTAGCGAGACGAGTCTCACATCGCCTGGTGCTTGTGAGTGTGCTTGAGCCTGACGTGGACGTCAGGGCTTAAAGGGGGGAAGAATGTGACACCCCCGGAATTTGAATTAGTCCTCTATATAAATGATATAATAGGACTAAATCTCTAACCCGGCTATAGCATTTTGGATGGTAGCAAGATCCAAGAGGAACATGAGAGTTAAGCGTGCTAGAGCTAGAGTAGTTCTAGGATGGGTGACCCCCTGGGAAGTGGGGCGTCACACTATCCCAATTGATTGCTGCTACGACCTATTAATAATTGGCTCGAAAACCTGTTAGTGCTGTTCATCGGGGGCACTTTGACGGTGACGATTCATTCTTTGGGTCACAAATTGCCGTGGAAGAGCTTAATGTTTTCTCTTTTTCATGTATCTCTATTTTAGCCGCTAACATAAGTTCCCAGAAGAGTGAATCCAAACCATCTTCGAGGTTTGTTCCGAGCCACTTGTTTGTTGCTTGGTGGCTTCGTTCCTGGATCAAACACTCCTCATCGACTTACCTGAGGAGGTGAAGAAATGGTTCACCTTCATCGGTTTCGGTGAGGGCACGGGCCATCACGACCACCGGCCGGACCCAAGCTCGGCCGAAGGGTCGAATAGGCGGTCCTCCAAAGAAAAGGACAAGAAAGAAGAGCAAGATCTTCCCATCCAAAGGGTCTTGCGAGAATTTTACGACCGAGAAAGGCCAAGGCCGACCCCAGTCGGCCACGAGAGGCCACGGGCTCCACAGCAGCGGCAGGGCCCCCACCGCGGCTTCGAGAAAAGCCAACTCTAGGGGGGCATCCCAAAGACCTTTCGGCCAACAGGCCGAAGGGAGACTGGCGTGTGGGCGGCGTCTCCGGTAGCAGGCCGAAGGGAGACTGGCGTGCGGGCGGCGTCTCCGGTAGCGCCGGTTGTGGCGATTCCCCAGTTGCAGCATCTCCTGTAGCGGCGTCTCCGAGAGCGACGGTTGTGCCCGTGTGGGTGGTTGATCTGTTGGCGAGTCTGGATTACAGTTCGACCCCGGGACGTGACACAAATTGTGGAGAGGGAGAATGAGATGAAGGTGGAGGAGAGGGGTGAGAGTTCTCTCTCTTTTTGAGCTAGGAGAGAACGAGTGTAAAAGAGTGAGAGGGAGTTGTTTATAAATAACTATGCCCTCTCTCAATATACAGCCGGTGTACGGGCCAGTACTGGTACTCAAATTGGACTATCGATACTCCCTCATTGGTATCGGTACACTCCCGTAGTTTCGCAAAAACCGAGAGTGCCAATAGCAAAAGCAGCTCAAGTTGTTCCGGTACTCCCTCTCGAGTACTGGTACACGGTAGCCAATACCGGTACCCAACCAGAGTTCCACAAAATCTGAACTTTCCTCTGTGGGAATTGGTCCAAACTGCATGATGGTTCAAAAACTTTTTATTTTTATTTATTTATTTATTTATTTATTTTTTTTTTTTTTTTTTTTGCATCGTTTTCGCGCCAAACAGTTCCAACTCACCTAAAACTCTCTCAAAACTTCTCAAATGACAACTTAAATAATTTTATACTAGACCTAGCAACTTGCAAAGTTCAGTATACTACACCAAATCATTTTTTCTTTCTTTTTCTTTTTCTTGCCACATGTTCTCAAATGATTGGATAAAGTTGTTGGTTTGTTTTGATTGGCTCGGGATAGGCTAAGGATATGTTTTGGGTTGGTTTGTTGGGATTGAGGTCTAGATTTGGGTTTGATTGGGTTAGGTGAGGGTTTGGATTGGTTTTGATTGGGTTTAGGGTTAACCTAGCCATCTAACTCCAACAAATTAAACCAAGATCAAATCTAACGACCAAAGTATGCCCAAAATAAAATTAAAGATTAAGCATGCAAAATAGAAAATTTCCTAAATAATTAGGTATAAATTTTCAAACTAAAAATATAATATCGATGATTGAGTTTCACAAAGTTCCACAAATCTCATTTCAGAATTTTGAGTCTACAGGCATATTTAATGAAAGAACTAAAGAAATAGAATTTCGACAAAGCATTCTTTTTCCAAAAATTAGAATATGAAACAAAAATCTTTGGTAACTAGTGACTCGTTGGCTAAAATCCTAGGCACACATTAGAGCCACCTGATGGCGCGATCACAGAGAGAAAGCACTTGAAGGTGTATCTAAATAGCACTTGGAGGCGTATCACAAAATTGCATCGGATGGCACGTCTCAAATTGCACTTGAAGGCGCGTTACAAAATTGCACTCGGAGGTGCTATGCAAAATCGAAGCTATCTTCCGTTACAAAATTCATGTCTACATGGTTAACATAATTATAGCAAAATACAAAGAGATCAAAACCTTGACATTTTAAAAGGAAACAAATGATCAAATATTGAATTTTTATCAAATAAGCACAATTTGTAAAGCGCTTATTTTTCTAAAATAGCAAAGCAGTAAAATCAAAGCTTTTTAGAAATTATTTTCTTTCAACGATTTGTTATTTATATAAGCACACTTAACCCTTATTTTGAAAACCATACAAAAGAAATTTTCTTGTCATAACATATTTATATAATTTTAGTATTTTACCTAAAATAAACTAACTGGTGTTAGGGCACTTACCCTAAAAAATCCGAATATCGTTCGGTAAAATGCCAACGATCAATTTAATCAACGAAGCCTTTTAGAGACGGCGAAGGAAATGACGACCAATGAGATGCCGTCGACCACAAACCAAAATGGCGCCAACGACAATCAAGAAGTGCGGCAGCAACCTAGAACAATGTCGGCAACATTGGAGGGCGAGGAGGAGCGAGAGGTCGTGTTCACGTGCGTGCTTGCATGAACAAGAGAGAGAAAACGGGAGAGAAAGCACAAGAAAGAGACGCACATGTTACGATATATTTAGTATTGTATTATTTGTTGCCTTTTATAATATAGGTCTATATGGTATCTCTGGTTGTATTATTATTACTATAATAGGTTTGTCTGTATACTATTTAATCTCATCAATACAACCCTAGAAGGCTATGCACATTTGCCCTTATTTCATGATATTGAAGCTTGACATGACTCGAACTCAGGATCTCATGCTCTGATACTATATTAAATAATACAAAACAACCGTTATTCTCTAAAAGCTTTAGCTAGTAGAGAACGGTGTTTTTTATATTTAACACTCCCCCTCACGTCTGGGCTCAAGACTTTTTAATAGGCCAATGACGTGGACTTGAATTAAATGGGAGAAAATCAATTATGTTAGGAGCCTGACATGACTCGAACTTAGGACCTTTTGCTCTGATACCGTGTTAAATTATATGCAACAACTGTTGTACTCTAAAAGCTTGAGCTTTTAGATAACAGTGTTTATATAATTAAAGAAGGGCAAAAGTGCATCCCCCTCTAGGGTTGTATTGATGAGATTAAATAGTATATAGACCAACCTATTATAGTAATAATAATACAACCAGAGATACCATATGAACCTACACTATAAAAGGCAACAAATAACACAATCAAAGATACCATATAGACCTAAATTATAAAAGGCAACAAATAATACAATACTAAATATATTGTAACATCCCCCCACAAGCTAAGAATTTATTGGTTGGATGTGAAGATTGGTCTGCAGCATGGAGAACCGAGAAGGCGACAAAGGTTTGGTGAAGATGTTAGCAAGCTGCTTATCAGAAGATATATGGACTTAAGAGAGAAGCGCGGCTGGAGGCACATATAGAAGAAAGAGAGAGATAGCAAGTTCTTATATTAATTAGGGTTAAGGTTCAATTTGCACATGAACCGCCGAGTTATAATTTTGCAAAATAGTACTAATAAATAAATAAATTAATAATATAGTGTGACACCCCAGGATTTGGAATAGTCCTATATATAAGGTATAATAGGACTAAATTTCTTAATCCGACTATAGCATTTTGGGTAGTGGTTAGGCCCAAGAGGTTACGAGGGTTATGCATGCTAGAACTAGAGTAGTTCTAGGATGGGTGACCCCTTGGAAAGTTAGGTGCCACAGTTGGTATTAGAGCCAATCATTAGTTGGAAATATGAGATGAGTCTCGGTTAATCCAGGATTATATAGTGGGCAGAATACGACTCTCCGGCTGATGACCATTGTGGGTGGAGCGCGGCTTCTCAAAAGGTAGGCTAAAGGCTAGCGAAACGAGTCTCACATCGCCTGGTACTTGTGTTTGTGCTTGAGCCTGATGAGGACGTCAAGGCTTCAAGGATTGGGGGGGGGGGGGGGGGGGGCGGGGGGGGGAGGGAGAATGTGACACCCCAGGATTTGGAATTGTCCTATATTTAAGGTATAATATGGCTAAATTTCTTGATTCGGCTATAATATTTTGGACGGTGGCTAGGCCCAAGAGGTTAAGAGGGTTAAGCGTGCTAGAACTAGAGTAGTTCTAGGATGGGGACCCCCTGGGAAGTAGGGGGTATTATAGTACTGACAGTGTGAACCTTGACGGTCTCACAAACATCCAAAATCTCCTCTACACTCTCTAATGTGGTCTCTGCGATTGCACAAAAAGGTAGGGTGCCGACATCTGTAGAAGTGGGCATCTCACCATAGTACACAAACAGATCACTCACATTGAAAACCGAGGAAACAGGCAATCCTGGGGGAAGGTTAATAAGATAGGAATTATTCCTTAGCTTCTTGAGGATCTTGAATGGTTCAAACTTCTTCCTGCCTAGCTTGCTGTAACCTGGAACTGGGAATCGCTACTTTATGAAATAGACCAAAATAGGATCCACTTCATTAAGATTCATACCTCGGTGGTATAGGTCTACAGCCGCCTTGTTTTTGGTAGTGGAATCTTGCCTCTTTGTGAACTTACTTGTGACGCCCCCAATAGTCCCACATCGGATGTGGATGGAATTGTGATTGGGTTTATATGAGACATGGACTAGTAATAATAACTGGGCTTAAGCATTTTGGGCTGTGGTGTGGGCCCAACGAGTTATTATTGCTAGTGGGCCGGGTCATTACATTTGGTATCAGAGCCAATAACCAGCCGGAAGTGTGTGGCGAGTCTCGGCTGAGTCTGGGTCTAGATGACAGGACTAGCGAGACGAGTCTCACATCGCCTGGTGATCTTGGGCTGCTGTGAGTGTGTTTGGGCTGACGAGGACGTCAGGCCTAAACGGGGGAGTCTGTGACGCCCCTAATAGTCCCACATCGGATGTGGATGGAATTGTGATTGGGTTTATATGAGACATGGACTAGTAATAATAACTGGGCTTAAGCATTTTGGGCTGTGGTGTGGGCCCAACGAGTTATTATTGCTAGTGGGCCGGGTCGTTACATTACTGCTGCACGTCTTTAACCTGTTTCAAATAGGATTTGGCATATGTAAGTTTAGCATCCTTGACTAAAGAAATCTAATCACTTTAAAGCATGTTAACATTCAATATAAGCTTTATAACTGATAGTTTAGTTTTGAAAGGAAATCATTGCATTGATTCTCCTTGTATGAAGTTTGACAAGGTTAGTGTGACGCCCCAACTTCCCAGAGGGTCACCCATTCTAGAACTACTCTAGCTCTAGTACGCTTAACCCTCTTAACCTTTTGGGTCTAGCCACCGCCCAAAATGTTATAGCCGGGTTAAGAGGTTTAGTCCTATTTTTACCTTATATATAGGACTAATCCAAATCCTGAGGGTGTTACATTCCTTTCTCTTTAAGCCCTAACGTCCTCGTCTGGCTCAGGCACATTCACATACTAGGCGATGTGAGACATGCCTCGCTAGCCTTAACCAACCTTGTAGGGAGCCACGCTCCACCCAAAACGGTCATCAGCTAGGGTTCCGCGCTTTGCCCGATGTATAACTTGGCTTAGCCGAGACTCATATCATATTTTCGGCTGATGATTGGCTATGATACCAGTTGTGATGCCCAACTTCCCAATAGGTCACCCATCCTAGAACTACTCTAGCTCTAGCACGCTTAACCCTATTAACCTCTTGGATTTGGTCACCGCCTAAAATGCTAGTCGGGTTAAGAGATTTAGTTATATTTATATCTTATATATAGGACTAATCCAAATTCTAGGGGTGTTACAGTAAGTTTGGAAGATGCACTATTGCTGATTTTTCTTCCCACAATATTTTCAATCTACTGTTGACCTGATGACTAGGCTTAATGTTGCGAAATTCAAAGTGATTTTTAACCTTCAAGCTTTAGAAATGATCACCTTTACCATTAGTTACCTTATATATCCTTCTTGATATCTTATGAACTACCAAATTTATGCACAAAAACACACAAAATCTGACTTAGAAACTTTTTTAGTTCTGACTACTTTTTCCCTTTTTGCCAGCAACATGATACAAGTAGCTTTCTTCACAGTACAATGGCATAATTGCAAGTTCATTGAATGTGAACGTTGTTGTTTGATTGTTGGATACTTTATTGTTTATGGCAGATTTTCATATCCAAACTGATCTATTATTTACTGTGTAATATAATCTCATTTTTTCCATGAAGGAAGATGTTTACGTTACTACGTACTTGTGTTCTTGTGGTGCTAGGTTAATGAAGAGATCGAGCAAAATATTCAGAGGACAAGAGAAATCGAATCAGATATTGTAAAGCATTCTGAAACTGAAAAAGACTATACTATGAAGGAAGCAGAGTGGGTGAAGATGGTATCAATTGGAGAATTTGAACTCAACTGTTTGATCCATGTGACCGGTAATTATTTATTGTTTGTCTCATGTTCAATGTTTTATTCTATTTCAACTGCTTTAACTTATGAATATGTTTTTTAATAAAGGAAAATAGGATGCTTCTGGCTTTCTCATTTGTGGAGAAGTCTTCTTAAGAGAATAATCTTTACTAGGGTTTACAAGATACATGGGGTCCTACCAAAGCTCATGCTTTGCTGCGAACCTTTTCTTTCTTAATAAAAGCGACAACCAGAGTCGCAAAATTTGTAAATCACTTTTCTGTTACATGAAACTAAATGACTCAAGGACCTTTCAGATTATCTAATAACTCAAGCACCTTTCAGATTATCTAATAATTCATAAAAAAATATAAATTTATGAGTCGAATGGCTTTCATATGACTGAAATTTATTAAAACAAATTTTAGGGCCAACCACCAATTAGGTGGTTGACATAGTTAGTTATTTCACATGGTTCATTTTATATTTCTGAAGTTTTGAATTGAGCAGATTGCTCAGATGGACTAACATTTATTTTTTTCTACTCTAAATTTAAACCATTATGTATGATTTACTATCTCTAAAAGTAAAATTAAAGAAACCTGTTACCAATGCATCAAATAATATGACCTTATATTGTTAATGTGTTAGCAATATCATTGTATCTACTTTGTTTGGTTTTTCAATTAATCTTGTGTGGCCACGTGGCTTGCAGTCTAAAATGGCATTGATCTTTGGAGAAATTATTATTTGCACCCGGTGATCGGTGATCTTTTGTAGAAGACGCTTGAATGTGGGAGATTAGAGGGAAAAAAAAGAAGTCATATAGGCCAAACAAACCTTGATCAACTTCATTATCAATTACTAAAACTGATTACAGAGGTCCTATTTATAAGCCTGAAGTCCTACTACTAGGGTGGCAGAGAATTCTTGTATGGAAAGTCGGTCCAATTGCATCACATGTAAAGAGCATCTTGAATTCATCAAAAGCAAATATAAAAAATAGAACCCTATTTCCTTATGGATAAAAAGATATTCATGGTCAAAGTTTCTATAAATCGAAAGTATAATTTTGACCACGAATTTGTAGGCCTAAATGACCTCAGATCACCCCAAAACTAATGCGTAGCAAGCCCTATTCAGAAACTATGAGCGGCGGCGACTTCGAATTAAACCAAGCATCTCGCTCGATGAACCCGCATCGGAGTTTTAAATTGAACTACAATTTGGTGCTGGTTTAGTCTTTTGATGTTTCTAGATATATTTTTTTTGTTGCTGTGTAGATAAGTTTAAGGTTAGATATTTTACGAGTGGAGATGTTGGTTGTTTGTTATTATCTCTTTGTTAGTTAGTTTATTAGTTTAGAGGTGAATAGGTTGTTATACACAGGTCACAGTAGCCAGCTAAATAAAAAATAAATGCGGAAAAGTAAATAGACACCTCAATTTAATGTGGGAAAACATGCAATAGGAGTAAAAACCCACAAAACCGATCATGCGAACCATCCACTATTAAAAATTTGAGTACAAGGTGATTTACTGTATCTTTGACACAACCCTACTCTAAGCTCGTAGAGGATCTCCTTCGCTAGTTCCCGATCGATTGAACTTCTTCAATCGACCGCGCTCCGCCTCCATGTCGCGCCAATACTACAAATCCACGAAGCTTCCACCGAGTTCTAGGCTTTCGGATGAATCCGCGCGCACCACTCCATCCGAAGTAATAAGATGTAATAAGATGATGTGTTGGTGGTGATTTGTTGTTTAGACAACCATGAAATTTTAGAAAAAGAAGTCTCTAAACAAATTTCGAATCAATACTAGGTGATTATGAGAAATTAGAGCACCATGTTTTGATTTAGAGGCAGTTTATTGAGAGAAATAAAAAAGACGGCTATCAATAAGCTTTTGCGGGTTCTCTTAGAGATTCTTTCTTAATCCACATGCTAGAGAATCCTTTAATAAATATTTATAACTTTGGAATATGTATGAGTTGGATTCACCGAAAAATGGAAGCAGCGAAGGCTCCTACCCGATGATTGTTGAGTCATGGGTCGACTCAATGGAGCAACTGTTCGAGAATCTCTGGGTGCCGGAGAGAGATCAAGTTCCGTTAGCAGTGCCATTTCTGGACAAGATGGTGCACCGATGGTGGAAGGCTAAGCGAGCGAGGCAGGTCGATGCCGCCTTGCCTCCAGGCCCTCTACCCATTTGGGAAGAGTTTTAGGGACTCATATTTGTCACCTGCTTCTCGGACAGTGCGAAGTAGCAAATAGAGGACGACTTCAAGAACCTCAAGCAGGGGAATCGTACGGTGCAGGAGTGAGTATGAGTATGAGTACTCCCGTATCGTGAGCTGCCTCCCCTCTGCTGTGTGCAGCTAGCGGGACAAAGTAAGATGTATGGAATTCAACTAATAGAGTTTTCCCTGTTCGTTCGAGGCGTCACAACCAGTACAATTCAACGAGCTTTAATTAGGAATAGAATTCTTACGCGGATTGGGAAAGAAAAGTATAGAAAACATAAAACAACTATTCTATTACATGCATTCATCACATTAAATACATTTACATTTTTCCTTTTCTTTTCTCCTTTACAATCTAAAATATTTTTTACAATTTATTTACTTTTACCCTTTTCTATACACTGTCGAGGGTACATCTAACTGGATCCAAAATGGAAGGGCCTTCGGCTATGCCCTATCCTTACTCTGCCGCTGCCGGCTCAGCTGGACCTGTAAGACGTAGGGTGAGAACTATAAAATTAGTTCCTAGTGGGTACGATCACTCAAGTGAGAAGTGTCACGTCCCGGGGTCGAAACTGCGATCCGGACTCGCTAACAGATCCGCCACCCATACGGGAACCCCTCATAGGCGAAGCGTCAAACCTGCAAAAGATAGAGTGCAGTAACTAACAGATATCAGAGCTAGAAATAAAAGCTGCTAAAATAAACCTCAAATCCACTGTACCACAATATACATCCAAAGACCTCAAATACAACATCTATCAACTCACAAAAGAGGAAATTAAAATAATAATACAATCAGTGTACAGGATAAACCAACAATTCGGGTAGGTATTTCTATCTCACCAAAAATACAGCACGGGTAGGGATCTAGCTCGCGACTCCCTTACCTCAATCTGACGATCTAGCCGGTGCAGGGACTGAAGAAATAGTTTCTGCAAAAAGAAGTCACCACAGCGAGTGTGAGAACTACATCAACAAGTAGTTCTCAGTGGGTACCGTCCCCAAGACCAACGGTCTTCCTACTAAGTCTACTAAAGGGCAAGATAACACTAACAAGTGAAAAAACTGATATGAAAGCTGGTAAGAAATCTACAGCTATCATGCTTCTATCTACTATGCTCAATGGATAATGAAATACAAGCAATGCAACCACTCACTCACGAGGTGCTAATAAAAACCCAATCACAATGACTGCCTCATAGGGTCTAGTCGAACCTGCGCTCACCCACTACCACACATCTACCGAGGACGGGATTTACGTAGGGCGTCCAACATGTAGGTTATGTTAACCCTGGGATCTAAATAGATTCTATCAAATACTTAGAGTGGGGTGAATAGGTATAATATCCATAAACACAAATCTCAATGCAATAAAAATAAATGCAGAAAATAAAATCAGCACATCGAGATTTACGTGGGAAAACTCCAACTAGGAGTAAAAAACCCACGGGACAAATACGCGATAACAATCCACTAAGAAAAGAAAGATTACAAGGTGATTACCGACTCCACGGACTCCAACCTCTTCTTCAACTTCTTTGAATCTCGCGCTCACCAACTGCAGGTCCACGCACACGTTCGAATCCACGAACGCCACCCGAATCCACGAGCAACACGTTTCGAATCCACTAAACGTTTCGAATCCACGAAACGCCTTCAACACGTCGAATTCTCGACGCCACGTCAAATCCTTGACGCAAACTCAGCCGAAGCAATTTGATATGCTTTGATGGTGATTCTTTGCTTAGAATAACATTAGAGGATGAAATCTCTAAGCAAAGCTAAGATCAATTCGTCAAAAATATATTGTGGAAAACCGTCGCATTGACTTAAGAGAGGCTATTTTGGTGGAAAAAAATAGACAATGAAAACCTAGCCTCTAGGGTTGCTCTCAGGTGTTTTTTGAGTTGGTATCCCGTGTTGAGAAACCCTAAGTATCTATTTATAACCTTTGGAACACAATTAGAGTCGTGTTAGAAGTCGAGTAAAAATAGGACACTGCGTACTGGTACTCAAAGGGAGGTTCCGGTACTCAATGACGTAACAGACAGAAATTTTTATTGCGTACCGGTACTCCAAGTTAGGTACCGGTACCCCATTCATTTTGAAGAAAATTCTGTGTCGGGTTTTGAGGAACTCCAAGCGAGATTCCGGTACTCTATATGAATTTTTCAAAGAGAATGTTAACGAAATCAACTAAGTACCGAAACTCAAACTTAAAATAAGGTATATGTTAAAAACCTAGTTCCCAAAACCTCTTCTAACCCAGTTTTGATTAATTAATGATTCCAAAGATTGTAAATAAATTTAAATCACCATGAAAACTTTAATTTTACCTGAGTGTCATCTTGAGCTCTTGGATGAATCTTCGTTGAGTCTTCGATTATTGATTTGACAATTTGATTAATTCAAGACTCCGACTCAAATCACGAAATATGTCAACCTAAAATCCGTAACACAACACGGACTGCATCGATGTCGCGCGTACACAAGTAACATGCCCAGCTCTAGAGTGGCACTCGAGGGGAGCGACCCCACCGAAGAAATCAGCGCATCAGTGTCGAGCTCAAAAAGGCTCCTGCAGGCTATAGTCCAATCCTACGATCAACCAGATCGACAAACTCACAACTCACAACAACTAACCACATAGGCCGGAGATACTCAACAGCCGGGACTACCGTCAACTCAAACGGCTCCCAAACCAGACCACATCTACTAGACTCTAAACATGGATCCTATACTAACCTAAACCACTCAGCCCACTCCCCGGGGCGAGGATAACCACAAGACAAGAGGGATGCAACAACACTAATGAGTCTAGAATATATACAACCATTGTTAAAGGTTTTCTAGGGTCCAGGGTTCAACATACATCATATGACAGGGGTAGTCAAAGTTTCAAAATTACTAAATACTATAAGATAATAAAAACCATTACACTTAACATGCAATAAGCTATCTAATAGACATAGAGGGGAGTCCACTGCTTTTGGAAGAAATCCAACCCACATGGCGAACTCTCCAACCAGGGAAGAAACCGAAGTGCGCGGCGCGGCACAACCCTCTGCCAGGGGATCCTCGCATAGCCGAAACACCAAGGCCTCCACTCTCAGCCGAAACCAACACAAGCACCAAGCCTCAGCGGAAACCAACACACCGTCTAAACCCACATCAGCACAAGCTGTCAGCCGCAGCCACCAAAACCCACTCCAGGGAAGAAAAGAAGAGGAAGAAGTCCTCAGCCAACACTCCAAAACCACAAAACAAGCACACCTACCTCGATCGTCCTATAAATCCAACCCAAGCCGCTTCAGCTCATCCACTCACACAGTCCTCGTGCGATCCGCTCCCTCAAGACGAAGCTTCAGAAGCATGATCGATCGCCTAAGGTGCTCAAACAGGTCGAGGGGATGAAGTCCAGCTGCTGCTGCCCCTCCTTCAAAGGCTCCAGGGAAGCTTTGAGGGGGTTAGGTGAGGGAAAAGGGTTCCAAACAAAGAGAGAAGGGCCCTAAAAAATCTCTGTGAGTCCTTTTATAGGAAAATATAGTTTTGGGTAAAACGGACCTGCGGATCAACGGCAAAACTAATTTGGATCCAGCACTATCTAGATATTTTCGGGCATACTAATCGGGATTCGGGCGCCTGGGAAACTAGGGCCCGAATTGGCTTACTCGGCTCATCAGCTCGGCTCATCAGCTCGGCTCATCAGCTCGGCTCCATGAGCCTATTTTGGCTCACCCGATTTTAAGGTTTCGGGCGCCCATAACCCTTATTCGAGCGCCCGAATTCACAGAAACAACAGCTTCCATGAATTCGCCCTTCCAGTGGCCGTTCTTGCGTCAATTTCGAACGAAACGGTTTCCGCTCGACTCGACCATCTCCAGATGTGTCAGTTAGCTAACTGCGCATGTCCGCACGACCCCGAAATACCAGAACACTACAAGAAGCCTGACTCACCAGGTCCAAAGAAGGCACTATGCTCATGCCTCTCTACTCATGCGGTAATGAAATCTATTATATAATGTAACTACATGTTACTCATTATTTCATCACCCAAACTGTCAATACTCTACTATAAAGGATATCCACTCTACACCACGGCTAGACCCACACATATTACACATGGTAAAAGGGTTCATGTGTCAAACTTGACTATGCATTAAATTGGCTCAAGTTGGTCGATTGTAATCACATACCCAATCTCTCGGGGACTCACTTAGGGTACTGTCCCCAACATGTACTGCGCCTCATGGACCGTGTATAGCACCTCGCAATACGAGCTGTACCTCACACCCGTCACACAATCAACTCAAGATATGTATCAATATGGTATACTCACCCGATCTCTGTGAACTCAGGGATACTCACCCAATCTCTAGAAACTCAAAGATACTTACCCAATCTTTGGAAACTCACATAGGGTATAGCCCTACTTGTACTACGTCTTATGGACTGTGTTCATCATCCCGCCAGCGCGAGCTGTGCCTTACGCTCATCCCCCAACCGGCTCTCAAGATATGCATCAATACAGCTCATACGGCCGAAAAGCAATTTTTTACCCAATCTCTGATGGACATACTCAGGGTTCGGTCCTAGCCTGTGTCATGCGGACCATGATCAATACCTCGCAATACGAGCTATACCTCACATCCGTCGCCCAATCGACTCTCAAAATAGCAAAGCGAGTCATGCTCACATGGTATACCTTCAGCGGATCAGGCCCTGGGGGAGCGACCCCTACGAGCGAATGCTAATTGAGCTCATTTGGCTCCTGCAAGCTTCGGTCACACGCACAATACTCAACAAGACATCTAGTACCACATGACATTATGTTATAGATCGACTTAATCGATATACTCAAGGTTCTCAACCTATATTAGATGGTATTAAGTTCACAATCATGTTCTCGAGTCACTTTTCCTCTAATGTTTATCTCACGTTAATCATGCCACTGAGGATTTCTATTTTTTCACCTTACTTGTCAACCTTTTTAGGTTTCATTGCCACACAAGTCCAAGTGGTTGCCCTATCACTATGTTGCCCAGTCCATAACCATGCAACTAGTTTAGTCTACTAGTTCATTGCCTCTAAGTTTCACCTTAGGTTTCGACCTAGGTTTGTGCCATACATTGTCACGCCTCTAGACCGCCAATTTGATCAGTTCGGACACACCAACAGACCCGCAAATTGGGCATGACCTCCCCTATACCTGAAAGAAACGGTAACCATCTCAACAATACAATGTGTACAATGAGATACATAATATCAGAGTGAAACTATTACAACTATAACATTCAACTTTAAACATAAGTTTTAACAAGTTGAAAGTAAAGGGTACAAGATTGAACATCTCAATATAACATTTAGTTACAATTTTTCTTTGCTTTTTTTCCTCACAAATACATAGTTCACTCAAAAATACAAAAAATAAATTACAACTAGACCCTCTAGGTCCACTATGCTGTCTGGCTCTTGCCCTTGTCGTGTGCCTTATTGGCTGTTCCTTAATCTGCAAAAAAGTGGAAACTACGGGATGTGAGAACTACGAATAGTTCCCAGTGGGTTCATCCATCGAGAAACATACTCTATACCTCTTGGTCCAATTGAAGTATTAGTAGCATGATAATAGGGAAAGCAGTAAATACTACACTAGCATGCAGGCATGAAATCGCTACACTACTAGTCCATGCTCAATGCCATAATGCTACTAAGCCATGCCACACTAGGCTATTCAACTGTACTCCTGCCACTATGACGCTCCTCATTGGTCACATCTAACTCGACCTCACTCAGTCACTTTACACATTATGATTTAGGTTTCATAATTATCATAGCTGGCCATGAATGAGTTTAAGGCACCTTGACACTCATTTGCACTGGGAGTCATTATATACTCGCACCCTCCTATTGGCACTTGTCACTTTTAAACTTTTCGAAAGTATCTCGTCCGATAGGCCTCTGTCCTATGAGTCGTGCTCCTAATTGACGAGTCTCAAATTCGAAGGTGCATTTTACATTCTCTTTTCACTTTTGCCCCTAGGCTCACAATACATGTCTCATGGACTTTTCCTTTGATTCTTGTTCACTTTTTAATCCTTCCGAAAGTATCTCATCAGATAGGCCTCTGTCCTAGGAGCCGCTATACGCACTCACTCCCAAACGAGGAGTCTCAAATTCAGAGGTGCATTTTACATTTTATTTTCATCTCTACCCTTAGTTAAAGACTCTAGGATTCCAAGATGCCCTAAGGACACCAATCTCGTCTCATGCCACTCTAACCTAGAGTTTAATGACTCTATGTTGAGACTCTACCATTTCCACCTTAGGTTTTCCCCTAAGTGCAATGCCTCTCAAAATCTTGACCTAGGTTTTCTCCTAAGTCTATATCCATGCAAAACAACCTACATCTAGGTTTCTTGGTTCGCATACATGCAAGGCTAGACCTTGTAACTCACTTTTCACTTAGGGTTAAACCCTACATTTTACTCATGAAACCTTGTATCTCTACACATCTATTCTTACAACAATACTTCTAATCATGAAAAGCAAAGGAAAAAGAGATGAGTTCATCCTTTTTGGTGAAATCCTCCACCCTATATGTGCTCTTGCAAGAAAAGTGGCTCGATCACTTGAATCTCCAAGAAATCTCCTAAAATAGGATAAAAATCTATAAGAGATCATAACATCTCTTTTAAAACTCATAAAATATATAAACCCCCAAAGTCCTAATTTTCTCACATACCTTTCTCAAGCTTCCAAGCAAAAGAGATGGAGAAAGGGTTCCTTTCTTCTCCCAAAGCCTTCTTGGAGGTTCTCTTCACCTTCTCCTAGCTATTTTGGAGATCAAACCCCCAGCCTCAGGGTCTCCACAGTGCTGCTCCTCCTCCCCCTTCTTTTGTTTCTTCTTCTCCTTCTTCTCTTTAGAGAACGCAGAGAGAGAGAGCTAAAATGTGTGTGTGTGTGTGTGAGAGAGAGAGAGAGAGAGAGAGAGAGAGAGAGAGAGAGTGAGAGGGAGAAAGGGGCTTTAAATGGATTTTTTTAGGGGGGTAGGCAGGTGTGATAGAGAGGGTGCAATGACCCTTTTGCCCCTGAAAAAATTCTCTATTTCCTACCAAACCATGTCATTCACCGCGCGATTCGGGCATCCGCGACCCTATTCCGGGTGTCTGAATCTTAGTAGCTACAGTCCCGCTAGGCTTTCCATCTTGCCCGCACGACAATTAGGGCGTCTAAAACCCCGTGCGCACAAAATGGTTGCTCTCGGGTTGAGGAATTGCAAGTACGGACCTGGGCGCCCTCACCTGCGTTCATCACTGTAGCTCCGAACGCCTGCAAGACACCCCAGACGTCCGAAAGCCTTCACGCACCAAAAACCCACTCTCTGGTTGAGTGTTCGAATGTACAGACAGGGCGCCAACTACTGTAGCGCCGGGCGCTCGCACCCTATTTAGGGCGCCCAAAAGTGGCCAAAAACTCTGGATTGAGTTTTTTTCGCTTGTTTCCGACTCAACTTTGGTCCAAATGCATTTTGCTTCAAACCAAACTTGCTCTAAACTCTTTTTATCATATTTTTAAACATGTTTAAGGTGACTTAGCCGCACTTTGCTACTTTAGCGAAAGCCGGTGGACCACACACATTTTATTTAACACTTTTTACGTTTACATGGTTACACACATACATGCACCTTACTTGTACTCTAGTTTATAATTAACCTAGATTTCACATAGCTTTATTTTCTCTTTAGGCTTTATCCTAAGTTAGATGCCACTCGTTTAACCTTTACTCTAGGCTCACGTTAGACTTATAATTATACATGCATCAATTATTACCCAATTACTACTTGAACTATCAATCAACATGCATCAACATAAATTTATAAAATTATGCTCTTGACATGAAAGGCGATCTAATCGCTTTGGCTCAGCATAACCTACCTCAGTTCGGCCAAATTGCTTGCAGATACTTGCAATTGAGTTCCCGCGGTTGTCTTGACGCTCTTCCGGAACTAACGAACAAAAACATCCATTTTGGGCCATTTCTCGAAATTGACCACCGTGTGCTCTTCGGATTTCCAATCGAAGTTGTCTAGGGCTCTTCTCTAACCTTCGATTAGAGAATAATACACTCAATTTAGATCTAAACCTCCAAAAACTCAAAAGCCCTAAATCTAACCCTAGATCTCATTTTCTTCAAGAACACCCAAAATACTCCGTGTTTCTACAATTAAATCTACGTCAGGAATCACTAGGATCTCAATTTTAAAAGATTTAACAAAATCCCAACTCGAAAATCTGAAACCCTTACCTCGGCCTTTAAACTCTCCAAGCTTTTATGCGCCCAAGAGGTCGCTCCACCGCTCCCTCGAGCCTTCGCGAGCTCGATTTCCATCTTCGGAGGGCACCTGGAGAGAGGGAGGAGAGCGGACGTGAGGGAGAGGGAGTGAGCTTCTTACTCTCTCTCTCACAGTGTATGTCGTGTGTGCGCTTCACAGGGAAAAGGGGATAAATCCCCTCATATAAAAGCCCCCACCACTTGAAATGACCAAAACACCCTTTACTAGGCATTTTACTCACCGACGGACTGGTCTGTGCCCTATGGACGGGTCCCCGAACGCACAGTCCGAGAACACCGCTGATTGACCGGTCTGCCATCGACGGTCCGATCCCCAAACCCCACATGTTCAGGGTTCGCAGGGTTGGTCCGGACTTCCTCCACAAGGTCTGGTCCCTACAGGCCAGGGTTCGGTCTTTCTTTCCAAGGTCCAATGCCTGAATCTTTTTTTGCTCTTGATCATTTCGTCCGAAAACTCCCAATTTCACTCCATAGAGCTCCAATTCTCTTCTAATCGTTCCAAAACCCTCGAAACTCTTTTCGGACATTTCCACAGTTGTCCTTTGACTGTACTTTGCTCAATTGGTCAAAGTTTAACAATTTTTAATTTCATTTTCGCGCCGATCCCGCACCAAAAATACTTCAATAGGCTTGAAACTTCGCCTGGATCACATGGAGAGTCCTCCAAGCCACTTTTCACTAGAATCTTGCTATTTTGCCTATGTTCGGTTCACTATAGGGCCTAGTGGCCCGCTCAGCTACCACTCGAGGGTGGGGGCCGAGCCGGCCCAACAGCCTATGTAGCCATCCCTGCGGGTGGGCCAGACTGGGCCAAGCCAAAAAAATATCCCTTTTTTTAATAAAAAAGTAAATAAAAAAAAGGCACTAGGTCTACAAAAATCAATTTTTGAAAAAATATAGTTGGAAAGTTTACGAAAAACTCCACCAATTCTCATAAATTTCGTAATTGGATCTAATATACATCTATCAATAAAACCCTAAAAATGTTCATATTAAAAAATTAGGCTTTCTTATATTACAAAAACAAATCCTAACAAAAAGTTCAAATTAAAAAAATTAGGCTTTCTTATATTACAAAAACAAATCCTAACAAAACGTTGTAGACCTAATCTACAACTTAAGGTATACAAGATGTATAATAAATATATAGCAAATGATTCACCATTAGATATCATGAACGAAACTTATGAAAAAACTTTCTCAATATAAATCAATTTAAAAACTTTGTAGATTAAAATCGATCACCAAAAGAAATGATCTATTCACAAAGATAGATCAGTGAAAATAGGTAGTCGATATTCAAGGCGAAAATGAGTAAAACTGCTCTGATACCAATTATTGGGAAAGCGAGGAAACACAACTAATATAAAACCTCATACTTACAGAAGTTCCAGCGGAATAACTTGTTCCAGCCTCCTGGATCTGCAACGACTTTCTGGATCTTCGATCGAGCGTTGTGTTGGGATCTCTACACTTGATCGTCGTGGAAGGCTACTAGAGTCTCCACAATCGTCCACACTCCAAAACCCTGGGAATGTAGGTAGAAATCCCAGAGAGAAAGTAGAGAGGGAATAAGGAATAAATCCCTTTTTTTTTATGTACAAAATCTGAGAGAAAGGGGTTCATGTTTATAGATTATAAGGATTGCTTACAGTATCCTGATTCTCATGTAAAGATAAGAATAGATATCCTAATTCTCACATAGAGATAAAAAGCGTATAAAAAATATATAATTCATTCTTATCCTTAAATAATTAGGATAAATAATAATTCACATCTCATGTTGATAGGGATGAAACAGGCCAATGTGGACATACCGCATGGTAACATTCATTAATGCAATTTTTTTTATGAACTGTTAGGTATTGATTTTCATCTTTACTTAAAAATAGTGATGTTTGTATAGCTGCTGCATATGATGTGGGAAATAGTTGATATGTTCCTTAAAACTGCTGCATATCATATGGGACAATAGTAGATAATCACAATAGACTGAAAGATCGCTTTGTAGTTGGATGACATGGATGTGTATGCTATTTACTTTACATAGAAGTTGTTTTATAACTAACCATTGGATTACCTCCAAATATGTAGTGATAATCATATTATATGTATTGTCAGATTATGTCTCCCTATTATGTTAACAGTGGCAGCAACAACTTCGGTGGAAGCGATGGAGGGAAATCTGAAATATCAGAAACTGAATCTGGATGGCATCAGAAAAAGATTATCAGATAAGATGTATAGCATAGAATGTGAACACTTAGTAGATGTCATTCCTTTGTAGTTATTTTCTTTCCTCAATTATTTAACCCTTTACTATCACTAAGATTGTGCTTTCATTTTTTAGTACTAGTTTGAAAGTTTTGTTAGTGTAACTTACCATCTAAAAATTTCTTCTTTTCAATAGAAAATGTCACGCCCCAGGGTCCTCTTTGTAAAATCCTTTTCAAGGAAGTCAACGGAAAATGTATTATTTTTTTTAAACAACCATCAGAGACACCCGGAACGTGCACAAACCCGCTACATGGACAATGTCTCCTCTCTACAAACGAACAGTCTTCCTTATACTTGCACAGCGTAGCACCTGAAATACAACATCAACCACACAAACAACCACAACAACACAACAACAATCAATAGATATGAATGGCGTGGGGGTACAATTGAGCATCTACTAGAAGGGTAAACAAATAATACTGAGAATTCACAATATGAATCAACTAAAACCAACAAACTAAGAATCCACAATTATCCACAATTATTAGCCATTATTGAATCATTACTAATCAATAAAAAGGAACCAATCAACTATACTAGAGTAAGCTAAACAATAGTAATCCAAATCACATGTTAGAAATAAACTAGTTAGAGTCGAACCAAATCCGGGACACACTATCTAGCACCGTCCTGACCCTCACCTCCTGTGTCACTTGTATATACGGGGGAGGGGGGAACATGTAAACATGTTTCTCGATGGGTACCGCAAGCTGACGAGCAAATTGTACTCACCGGTAAACAAAAGAGAGTATAATCAATTGAAATGAAACGATATATCAAGTACAATAGCAATAATGAACTGAAAGGAAATAATTAATAATCAATAAATGTATTAGTAACTGCTATTGTAACAAGAGAGAGAAAGCTATTGTAACAAGAGAGAGAATGCAAGTATGCACCAATCGGACGAATAGTCCAAATATACTTAATCGATCTCCATGTTGGTCTAATGACCTCAGGCAATACCATGTTGTGCTCCACTACTTGGTACATAACCATAGCAAAACAACCACATAGGGTTCACGAGTCAAAAATACGACCACTTCTCTGAAAAAGAACACCTTGCGGTGGATCAGGCTGTTGGTAATCGCTGGTATATGTGAAATGCACATGAGCTGTGGCGATCGATGCGATATGCTTAGTAGCCAATTGTCGGCAGATAGCCCATATAGAATGCACAAGGAGTCATCAACCAATCTGGAATCTAGATCTGGTCAACCATATCTCAAAGATATCATAGTATCATCGACCAATCAGATCAACCATATAACTGAGTCATCTACTATAGTCATTTCATATATATGCAGGTGTCACCGACCACAAGGTTAATCAAGTATACTAATCATGTAATGGCATCCAACCAATAATATAGAATACCGCTCTTCCACTAAGTAATGATGAACATAAATAAAAGTATAGAGTAAACAGATATGAAGTCTAGTTGTCTACAAAGTGCTCAACTGGTAATATGCAATCGAGAGGAATGGAAAAGGAAAGAAGTCACGAAAAAGGAAAGAAGTCATCGAGCAGGCACCACGATACCAACTTCGGATCGAAGCACCCACCTGAAATCCGACGAAGCACCTACAATTCCAAAGATGCTTCTAAACGTCGCCCGGATCTACGAAAGATCCCACGGAGTCACAATCCACTCCACAGCAAAAGACTAACCCTAAGTGACTCAAAGTCACTTATCTTACAACTCAAATACCATCGGCTAATCGGCGCCTTTCACCGATTCCCAAAAACCGCCGGAACTCCCGAAAACTCACCAGAACACTTCCGAAACTCACGAAGTGTCTCGGAGGGTACCAATCACCACTATAGACCACCTGCAACCCTGAAAAGCACCAATTTGGGTGTCCGGGCATCAATGCACAATCATGACGCTAAACAGTACGTTACACAAAAATCGTTCTACACCGGGTCCACGGAAGTGTTGTTTTCGACTCCGAAACCCCCCCGCGACCCTCTTACTATCCTTGGACCAAGGATTTAAGTATCCATCGACACGGGTGATAGATGGGCAAAAGAGCATGTCCTATGGTTTGTATTAACATCAATTATATAGTACATGAGAAGGTATTTCTATGGTAACAATGACAACCATAGTAATAATATAACTAGGATTACATGCTATATAATCCTACGCTATAGATGGTAAGTAATATATAGTATAGAAACAATAAAGATAATACTAAATATATCGTAACATCCCCCCGCAAGCTAAGCATCAGGTGGACGGATGCGAAGATTGAACCGTAATATCGAAAATCGAGAGGGTGATAAGGGCTTGGTGAAAATATCAGCAAGTTGTTTATCAGAAGAGATATGAACCAACTCTAAATCACCAGTCTGAACTTTTTCGCGCAAGAATTGATGATCAAGTTCAATATGCTTTGTGCGAGCATGAAGAACAGGATTTATCTCTAGATAAGTAGTGCTTAGATTATCACAGTAGATGCTAATAGGTCGCCAGAGGAAAACACGAAGATCACGAAGTAGACGACGGATCCATATAGTCTCCGCAAGCGCGTAGGCGACAGCACGGTATTCTGCTTTAGAACTAGAGCGAGAAATGGTGGGTTGCTTTTTGGCGGACCAGGAGATAAGATTGGGCCCTAAAAATATACAATATCCAGAAATAGACCGGCGTGTATCTAGACAACCGGCCCAATCAGCATCTGCAAATGCGATAAGAGAGGGATTGACACAGCGAGATATAGGCAGTCCATAAGTCAGCGTGCCTCGAATATATCGTAGAATGCGCTTAACCGCTTGCATGTGTGGTTCACTAGGAGCATGCAGATACTGGGCAACAGAGTTGACAGCATATGATATATCCGGTCGGGTGAAAGTAAGATACTGGAGAGCACCAACAAGCTGACGATAGCTATAGGGATCCTCAAGAAGTTGCCCTTCATGAGAAAATAGACGAGAGGTTGGAGAGAGAGGACTAGAGACGGGCTTACTATCAAGAAAACCATGGCGCTGAAGCAGCTGATGCGCATATTTGTGCTGAGTCAGGTGAAAACCAGAAGATGATCTATTTACCTCAATGCCCAAGAAATAATGTAGCGGCCCGATATCCTTCATTGCAAATTCCTGCTGTAAGGTGGTAACAAGAGCCCTTAGAAGAGAGGAGGAACTGCCAGTGACAATAATATCATCAATATATAATAGAAGAATAAGAGTGCCAGAAGAGGAGTGACAAATGAACATTGAAGGATCAGCAGTGCTCCCAACAAACCCAATTTCAGATAGAAAGGACGTAAACCGTTGAAACCAAGCCCGAGGTGCTTGCTTAAGGCCATAGATGGCTTTGCGTAGACGACAAATATGATGCGGAAAAGAGGGATGCACAAAACCAGGCGGTTGTCTCATATAAACTTCTTCAGAGAGTGTCATGAAGAAAAGCATTCTTCACATCAAGTTGTCGAAGAGACCACCCTGAGGAGAGGGCCACCAAAAGAACAGTGTGAATAGTGGTCGACTTGACAACGGGAGAAAAGGTCTCATCAAAATCAATGCCTTGTTGCTGTTTATAACCTTGAGCCACAAGCCGAGCTTTGAGACGCTCAAAAGACCCATCTGCCTTCTGCTTTACTTTGTATACCTATTTACAACCAATAAGATTAACAGGCGAAGGAGGTACAAGATCCCAAGTAGCATTTGTCAGAAGGGCATCAAACTCCTCAGCCATGGCAGCGCGCTAACCTGCATCCTGAAAGGCCTCATGAAATGAGTTAGGCTCAGTAGGTAGAGCAGAACCCGTAGAGGCCAGTAAGGAGGTAGACTCAGTTAAACCCTTAGTCATAGATCGAGTGCGCATAGGATGTATGCGGGGAGGTGAAGAAGGCTCAGACGGCACTATAGTAGGCTGAGGGGAGGGCGGACGATTAGAGGTGGACGGTGGTGGTTCAACAATAGTAGGTGTAGTAGCAGCAGATCGTGTAATGTGTCGTCTGGTATAGACACGAAGTTCTGATGGACCAACGGCAGTGGCATCGTTCCCATTCCTAACCTGTGAGTCATCAGAATTCAAGGTAGAAGGAAACGTTGATAAATTCTCAGACGGTGAAACAGGTGGACGTGTACCGGAACCACTCTCAGTAGAGGGGCGTGTGAAGGAGAAGCCAGAGATTGCATCAATGGTAGAAGGATTCTCACCCAGCAAAGGAGGATTTGAAACAAAATTTTGAAACATATCAAGGTTGGAAAAAGTAGAGGAAGGAGAAGAAGAGAATTTAGAAAGACAAGAAAACGGAAAAACAGTTTCCACAAAGGTAACATGTCGAGAAATAAAAATCTTGCCAGTGCTGGGATGGAGACATCGAAAACCTTTATGTTTATCAGAGAGTCCTAAGAAGACGCAAGGAAGTGACCGAGGAGAGAGCTTGTGAGCTGCAATATCCTGCACATCAGGCTAACACAAACATCCAAAAACTTTGACAAGTTGCAAGTCAGGGGAAGAGCAATCATGCAGAATTTCATATGACGATTGTACTTTTAAAACAGTAAGAGAGGGAATTCGATTCACAAGAAATACAGCAGTTTGAATGGCATCAGCCCAAAAACGAGGAGGCATACAAGCTTAAAATAGTAAACTTCTAACAACGTTAGTTAAATGTCTATGCTTCCTTTCGGCGAGGCCGTTTTGTTGAGGAGTATAAGGACAAGAAAAACGGTGAAAAATTCTATTTTGTGAACAAAGGTTGGAAAACTTATCATTTACAAACTCCGTACCATTGTCAAATTGGAAAATCTTGATTGAGCTATGAAATCTGTTTTCCACCATTGCTTTAAATTCGAGAAATTTGTCAAAAACTTCGTGTTTAAATTTCAAAAGGTAAAGCCAAGAAAATCGAAAATAATCATCAATAAATATAACATAATATTTGTAACCAGAAATAGATGGAACAGATGATTGCCACACATCAGAATGCACAATATGAAAGGGAAAAGCAGATTTAGATTCCGAATCAGAAAATGAGAGTTTAACATGTTTTCTCATGTTACAAGCATTACAAATAGATAATGTCAAAGCAGAATTACCATCAGAAACAATGTTATTATTTTTAATAAATGCTGAAAGAACAGGAAGACTGGGATGACCTAATCGTCTATGCCAAACATCACTACTAAATCTAGATGCAACAAAGACCAATCTGTTGCTTATTCCCTATACTTGCAACTTTAGAAGGAATTGGATAGAGTGATGTTCCCGAGCTAGGGCAGTGCAGAAGCTCCGTCCTTGTTACCTTGTCCTTCACAGAAAAACCAGAAGAGTCAAATTCAAAAACGGAATTATTGTCACGACAGAATCGACGCACCGAAAGTAAATTTCTCTTGATGGAAGGAACAACAAGAACATTTATAAGAGCAAAGGATTTAGAAGATGTATTCAATTGAGTTTCATCTGTCTGAGTAATATCAAGTAAATTTCTATTACCAACTAGAATTTTCTCATGCCCAGTATAAGGTTTGGAAGAGAAAAGAATACCAGAATTCGCGATCATGTGATTGGAAGCTCTAGTGTCTGGATACCATACTTCCTCAGCAGGTTCATAGAGATTCATAGCAGCAAAAGTTTGAGGGACATCATCGGCCACGAATAAGTGATTGAAGCATTGTCTGCATTGAAGAGCAGAATGGTTGTACTTTCCACAGATCTGACATTGTGTGCCAGACTTCAAAAAATAAGATTGTTGATTTGGAGTATAAGGTTGAGGAAGATTATTGGGTGAAGAATGTGGATAAATTCCAGGAGATCCACGACCATGATATGAGTTGTGTCTACCGCGATGTCCTCGACCACCGCGATATCTGCCTCCACGACCTCCACGATTTCCGCATCCACGATTTGCATAGAGAGCTTCGCTGTCGATAGTGGGAATGGTAGGTGATGTTGTTGAACTAGTACGTTGTTGTACTTCTGTTTCTTCTTGCATCAGAAGTGGACGAAGTTGATCAAAAGTGGGCTTGTTTCGGTGTGTATTAAGGGCACTGACGAAACCTCTATAAGTCTATATTCTTCTGGTAACCCGAGAAGAACAGTCATGACCAAGTTATGGTCTGACTCAGTTTCACCAATCGCTTGCAGGGCATCGCCAATAGATTTAATCTTTTGCATATAATCGGTCATATTCATTGAATTTTTCTTGATGCTTCGTAATTCAGACTTTAGAGAGAAAGCGGTGGAAGCAGTTTTATCAAGAAAATATGTTTCGATAATTTTCTAAGCATCATACGCAGTTTTAGGAAAGCTAGAAACAACCATATGTACTATGCTAAGCGAAAGGGTGGCATTAATCCACGAGAGTATAGTGGTGTCTTCTTTTTTCCAATTTAGATATTCCGGGTTCATAATTGTTTTCTTTTCAGAAGTGTCAATAGTCTGAGGCGGTATAATACCAGTTCCGTCCACATGTGGAGTAACACTAAAACTCTCCAAAACATTAAGAAATATTTGTTTTCACACAAGATATGTGGAATCTGTTAGTTCAAGTGGTATGAGAGTTTTGATATTAACTACTGGTAAATTTGAGAAAGAAGTCATGTTACCACAAAAAGAAAATATCACCACGAGAGAGTAACCGAGACAAATCCGACGAGTAGAAAATAATACCAAATAGTCACAAATCCAGAATAAAGACAAGTAAGTCAGATTAGAACCCGATGGAAAAAGCTGAATGAATCAAAGTTGACCTTGATTGCACCCGAGAAGAACCAAACTACACCAGGGAGCAAGTACGCATCTGAACGACACCAGAATAATAAAGAGATGCCGAAATTACTGTAGCGCCGGTACTGTAGCAGCGGTACTGTAGCAGCGGCATTGTAGCAGCAGTTGTGACGGAGAGAGAAATCCAAAGAAGAAAAAAAACTATAGAAGAAGGTGCGACTCGTGGTAGATGGTGGCTAAGGATCGATATTCCCAATATTAGGGTTCTTGCTCTGATGCCATGATAGATGGGCAAAAGAGCATGTGCTATGGTTTGTATTAACATCAATTATATAGTACATGAGAAGGTATTTCTATGATAACAATGACAACCATAGTAATAATATAACTAGGATTACATGCTATATAATCCTACGCTATAGATGGTAAGTAATATATAATATAGAAACAATAAAGATAATACGAAATATATCGTAACAACGGGCCGTATCCACCGTGTCGTATCGTGCCAACAAGATACCGACACGATATAGCCCTCGTGCCGATGGCACAGCTCAAAACCCTTTATTCTTTAAATTACTAAGTAATTTTCTCAATAAAGTTTAAAATATTTAATAAAAATGTATAATAAGTAATTAGAAATTTTTGTTGCTAAAGAAAATAAATATTTCATGTCATTATGTGTCGGCACACATGTATTTTTTGTGACCGGCACTCATCGGCACGGCCTAGCACGCACCGTGTCGTACCGTGCCGGCAAGTTTTTGGCACGACCCCATGCCACCGCATTTAAATCCTTTCTCTGGATACACGAGACAGTGAAGCTAACCTGTCAACAAGGCTCGACAACAGACACAGGGCACTCAGGTTGATTAAACGTGAATTCCCGAATCAAAAGAGCGATTAATCGACCGATTTTGATTATAAATGGCACTAGAAATATATTCAAGTTTCACAAAAGAGTTCAGTCCAGCGTGAGTGATTCATGTTGCCTAAGGCAACCAACATGGTCGAATAGCATTTAAAACCCTAAGCACCATTTAATTGCATTTGCAATATATGAAATTAGGGTTTTTAGATTTGTAACTGAAAATTTCGCGATTTGGAAACTAACCAGCCACGTAGTTTGATTGGTCTTGACAATATGAATCCCGTGCTCATTGTTTGAAGTGCAATTGGTGGCTGAGGAGCGCGCCGAAGAAAATTTTCCATCAGGTTCAAAGGTCGGGAGCGGCGTTGTCCCACCAGCAATTGGGGACAATTCAGATCCCAGTCGAGGTGAGCACGACAATCCTTAAGCACCCAAGAGGGCCGTGCTCCACCACAGGGAGGTTGTTGGCGTCGAGGTTGGTTGGAACAGGAAACTTGGCTAACCAAAGCCCTAGCCTTCAAGAGATCTGAGCACAGATTCTTTTCTCGGGTTTCGGCGGCTGGGACGATACACGCTGGCTAGGAGAGGTCAAGGTCGAGGAGCCGTCGGTAGGAAGCAACGACGGTGGTAGATCTGAAGGTGTGGCCAAGATCCCCTTTAACTCGGCAGCGGTTGGGATCTCGAGCTCGGGGAGGGCTGGGGGCGATGGGGTGGTGCCAGAGTCCTTTGAGGTCGGTAGCAGTGGCGGGGAGCTTCGGCGTCACAGGGTCTTGAGCTGTGGTTGAAACTTCTTCAACTCGGGTTCAACTGTGAAGCCTGGACTCGGGAAGGCATGGCGGCGTCGGATCTGGCTGGAGGGGCGTAGCCCAACCTAGACTCAGGGAGGCACGACATCGCAGGGTCTGGCTGGAGGGGGCGCCGCCAGAACCTAAGATGGCCTGGCGGCTCCAGGGTGGCGCTGCCAAGGATGAAGCCTTCTTGGGTCAAAGATGACTAGTGGGAGAAAGAGATGGAGAGAAGAGGTAGAGGGTTGTGCTTGGGCGGGGCTTCGATAGTCGAAGCTGAACGTCGGAGGTCGGGAAGGTGGCAGCACGGGTAAGGGGATAGGTGTTGGCGGCTGGGTGGGTGAGGAGAGAAGAGAGGGATTAGGGTTTAGAAACCCTATGTTTAATTTACTATGGATTTTACAAAACTGCAAGAAAACTTCAAACCTCATTATTTTAATCTTTAGTCCACAATGTGTGCAATTTGCACATAAGTACCTTCCCTTGTAGTTTCACGCGAATCCATACGTAAAATGTCGCATTTTTTGCGAAAATACCTCTTTTTCCATTTTGGACATTTTTCGATTTTCACTTTATTTCGCACTTTTACAATGCCAAATCCGGAAAAGGACTTCACCGCTACTTCCCGCACTGCTAGACCATGAAAGTTGTGATTTTCTTTTGTCGGAAATGGTTCCGATTAGCGAAGTTTGCCTATTCTCTCTCAATTCTCCGAATTTGATATAAAAATTCAATTTCTTTTTATCGAAATTTAAAATCAATTTTACTACAGAATTCAAATTTGTAGTTTCTATAGAAAGAATATTTTTTAGATGTAGAGTTTGGTAGACTTCCCCTTGACCCTTATCAAGCAAGCAAAAAATTGATACAAACAAAAGAAAAAAAAAATAGCGCTTTTCAAAGCTATATACATTAGTTCACACCATACTCATACACCACAAAATCAAAGATCACTGTATATACGGTAACAATGTGTTATTTGCATGTGGCATTAAGGGGCCGTTTGGTTTAAGGCAAGGATTTAAGTGCCGTGTCACGGGGTCGTGTTGAAAACTTGCCGGCACGGTACGACACGGTGCGTGCCGGGCCGTGCCGATGAGTATCGGTCACAAAAAATACATACGTGCCGACACATAATGGCATAAAATATTTACTTTATTTAGCAACAAAATTGTCTAATTATTTATTATGTATCTTTATCAAATATTTTGAACTTTATTGAGAAAATTACTTAATAATTTAAACAAAAAAAGATTTTGAGTTGTGCCATCGGCACGGGGACTGTATCGTGCCGGTATCTTGTTGGCACGATACGGCACGGTGGATATGGCCCGTGCCGATAGATACTTAAATCCTTGGTTCAAGGTTTGTAATATTTTGGAATATTGTATATTTTATAGTTGAAATGATAAGTTTATTACTAATTTATCAAGCCACTTGGGTTAGAAGGTTATTTAGAAGTAGTATATTCTTATTAATAAACTACCAATGATTCCCATCAAGCTTGGAAATGAGAATACTTCCTAACCGATGATAATATAGTATTCCTAAAGTCTAGGAATCTACAATGATTCCACTACTTCACTAACACCTTTTACAACTACCCAATTTGAGTTTAACGATAATTAGTTGAATATTTTCAATGAAAAAAATGTAGAGGATTACTAGAACATTACAAACCGTGAACCAAATGGGCCCCTAACAGTCAAATAGTTACTCCATGTCAATCGCATCCATTATTTACACCGATTTTTCAAACCCACATGGTATCTACAGTTAGTAAAATTTTGCATGGTATTTAGGGCGTGAAGGCTTTCTTTTTGAAAACTCTTCTACTCATCAAAGCTCTTATCTTTATTCTAATATTTTTAACGTTCTTCCGGCTTTTCTTCCACAAAGACTGTAACGTCCCGGGTTACAGCGAAAGCGCCCAAGCACGACAATAGACCCATTGTATGCACGAGGACGCCCCTCACACATATGAAGCGTAATTTAACTAACCTGTAAATATATCTCTTACATAGAACATATGAATGAAAAGGATGTATCAGAGTCTATGTACAACTAAACAACTATAGCTACATTGTATATATCATTACACAAACCAAAATAATATGCAACAACATCTTCCACTCAAGGCCCAAGTATGTACAGCTAGCTGTAATATCAGGGGATGATCCTCTACTAGCACTCACTGAGGGTAGGAGATGTCACGTCCTGGGTGTAAACCAGAACCCGGGCTCGTCTACAGATCCGCCGTGCACATGAAATTTTCCGCGTACACGAAGCGCAAAAACCTGCTCAGATATAAGATAACATATAATAGAGTAAAAGTACAGAGCTGAAAACTAAAATAATCTCAGACTAAAACTCTATAAATAAAAACATCTGTACATCAACATCTCCCAGGGTACAAATAATACATGTCCATATCTCAAAAGCTGTAAAATACAACTAGCTGGCTAAAGCCAGATTCAAATGTACACTAGTCTGCTCAACTAAACTATAAACAAAATAAAATAATACTAGGTCCACCTCTAGCTCACAAATATGGTAGGAGATCTATCTAGCCCTCGATCCCCTCACCTCGATCCGCCGTCACCGCAACCGCCGCAGAGAAATCTAAAAAAGACTGAGCAACTATGGGTGTGAGAACTACTAGAAACAGTAGTCCTCAGTGGGTAAATCCTCAAACTCCGACGTATCCACCGAGTCTACCAGAGGCAATAAAGTAGGTAAAGTGGTATAGCTGTAAATAAATCTACTGGTAAAGGAAACTACCACTACTATGCCTCTAATGATGTAATGAATGTAATAACTGAATATGCATGCATCAGTGAATGATAACTGCCGAGATAAACCCAATCTAGTGGACCTGTATAAAACCCGGTCCTGTCTGCACAACCATCACAATCGGCTACACCCAGCTATGTACCACCGACGTGTAAGCGTAATCAAGTACCAGCCTAGTTGCCTACTCAACCATCACAATCGGCTACACCCAGCTATGTACCGCCGATAAGCAGATAATAGTCATAACTATGCTCAAAGTGGAAAACTCTATCCACTAGTAAAGACCCCGGCCCCAACCTGATGCAAAATCGACAACTGGCTAAACCGCCCAGAATCCGCGGTTGCCAAACCAACCCACGAGTCAACAATCCAGTGCTAATCCCCCCGACTCGCTATAAGATCACAAACCGGTCCAACCGCCCAAGATCCGCGGTTACCAAACAACTCACGAGTCAACAATCTGGTATAAAACCACCTCGACTCGATAACCTCCACTACACTATCCCCAAACCGATGCTCAAAACCCCGAGCAACATGGATCATATATAAGAAGGAAAATAGATGAAATAGCAAGTTTTCTCCTAAGTCAATTCCAACATGATAGTGTAGCGATAAAAGGTGGCCTATCTAGATGACCATACAAGCATGCGTTTGTTCTCACCAGGAATAGGTTAAGGTTTATCAACAATGTTTGTTCATACATAAGATGGACACGAAATTATCAACAACATTCAATCTCACTTAGAATGGATTAGGAATCATTAACAATACTCATCCTCACATAGGTAGGCCAAGAATCAACCAAGATAATCCATTCAAGCATGATTTACATATGGATGGTGAAACAACAATTAAACCAAGTCATGCTGAATTCTAATAGCCTAAGTGGGTAAATCGTAGATTCGAGGTGCTCAACAACCCACCTGGTAGCTCGACGATCCGATCGTGCTGAAAATCGGCGTGCACGATCTCCTGCCTCTTATGAGTCCAACGCACCAAAAATCGCCCTGAGATCACTGTCGGATTGAGCGCAATCATCAAATCATTACAGCTGCGCAGAATTCTCAGAAAAATTCCAGCAAACAACTACTTTGTAGATAGAATTAAATTCTGCACATTGTACCTCAAATGAAAGCTCCAAACAGAAATCTTAAGTCTTCCTCTGTCCAAGGATCATCACCAAAGTCTCAAAAATCCATCTTAAGGTCCCCTTAATTATCCAATTAAGCAAAGTGTCCAATGCTGTCCATAATCACATTAAAATTTCAGCATGTAATATCATGAAGTGTGGAGACCAATCCAAAGGGAATTTTAAACTGAAACCAAAAGAGGAATTGCTCACCTTGATCTTAAGAAGTTGTCCAAACTTTAAAATCCCAAAAATAACCAAGAATAACAACAAAATCTGCATCCCCAATAACCATGCATCAAAACAAAACCAAAACAGGATTCTGCTGCAAACTTTAACATAGGGTCTGAAAGATCATTAAAGTTATCTGGGCAAACGAACTCCAAATCCAGCAAGAAAGGTACCAATGCGTTCCTCAACGAGAGTAGATGCAAATCAAGCCTTTGAACTCCAAAATCTATGCACAAATCACAGAGAAAACCCATAAATACTTTGTGCTGTCCAAAACTCTACTCTATGCACGAAGGCTTCAGAGATGGGATAAAAACTCTAAGAAAACTCAAGATCTGGGAGGAGTGATAAATATCAAAGTTGTAGGCCTACTTCTCGTGAAGATCCCAAACCAAAAAGCAGCCAAAAACTCCAAGGGATCTGTCTTGTAGAGGCTTTCCACTGAAACGCGACGGAGTTGGCTGAAAAACAGCAACAATGGTGATGCTTTCTAACTTGAGGAAGAAGATAATGAAGAAGCTTTCTTGGATCCTTCTTTGGTGGTGGAGATGAAGAAGTGAGGGGTGAATCCTCTAAAGAGCTCTCCAAAAATGCTAAGTCCAAAAGGCTACAATGGAGGAGAATGAGAGCTATTTATAGCCCAAAAAAACACACCAAAACTCAGCCTGAGGGGGACATTTCAGGCGCTCGAAACAATCGGGCCCAAACCATGGACACGTGGCGCCAATCCCCAAGCGCCCGAATCTCGCATCGGAGGCTCTAGGACGCGCCATGTTGCTCGCTGGGAGTGGGTGGGCGCCCGCCAACGGTGCGGCGACGCGTGTCCCGTGCGGGGAACCCGCGCGCCGCCTGCCCCCGCACGTGCGCCGTGCCAATGGGCACGCTCCGCGTGTCGTCGTGTCGGCCTCTCTTCGCCCGACGCGTGGCCTCCCGACGGTTCCGTGCTCCCGGTGCACGCCATTTGGGCCATGCACCGGCTCGCCAGCCAAAACAGCCCGAAAGCCCGAAAACATTATTTTTGACCGTTTCGCGCACTGAGTCCGTTTTTCGTGTCCGTTTGTCACGCAACGCACTCGATACACCAAAGATAGGTGTTTTCATGCCGCCGACCACACGGTCAAGTAACACGGGGATTCGAGTCACCACAGGAGATGCTATGTAGGTTACGATTCCCACTGAGAACTAGTGAAAAATAGTTCTCAGTGGGTATAGTCGACATCGACGAACTACACCGCTAGGTCTACTCCAAGCATCAATAGTATAAATTGAATTGAATAAATAACCACATGACAATACTGAACTGTAAACAAGTATCTACCATCATGCCTCCATAAGTAATACTTGGAATTGTAAATCATGTCTCATCATGCATCAACTATAATAACTGATAATAAATGTCAAATTATCGAATCACACTGGTTGACTCATCAGTTCTATCTAGCTTGCGCTTCGTCTAGTGGAGCATCAAACAATTGCACATGGACAATTGAGGCTCTCAACTAAGGTAGCTAGAACAATCACACAACTACCGCAGCACGAACAATCACACAGCTACCGCAGCACGAACAATTGCATAGCTGCGCGGCTCACCTCCAGAGGACCGTCTCGCTGGGGAGCGACCCGACACGAGTATACACATATATAGTTGAGCTCACTTTGGCTCTAGCAGGCTATAATCACATGCCATGATCAACAGATCACATGAACTTTCCTTTCACATAGTACTTTAACATATTTCACATTTTCGTTTCCACATTTGACTCTTTTCCTATGTGTCACGGACACGGACACGGACACGGACACGGGATACGGGACACGACACGACTCGGACACGGCCACTCGGTATATTCCAAAAAATAAGGACACGACACAACAAGGACACGAGTAATAAAATATAATATATTAGTATAACAATATATATTCATTATATATAATATATTAATTTTGTAAAAAAAAGACTATTTTTACCATCAAATATTGTCTACCAAACATGATTTATTAAGATCATAAAAAAAAAGCTAAAATGTTTACAAAAAATACTATATTTCTTATACGAATGAAAATTAATATAATATTTTAAGAAAAATATTCTCTACCAAACATAATTTATTTAGATCATCCATTAAGAAAAAAAAGGCCAAAATCCAAAATGTTTACCATCAAATATTGTTTATGCCCAAAAAAATAATAATAATGTACTCTTATCTACTTCAATGTGAAATAATTTCAACATCTTCATCTTCATGATCTTCATCGGTAAGCATAAACTTCTCTAATTCTGGTTCATCAAGTAAAAAATTAGCCAACTCAAGAATGCCAATGTCGTTGAAAGATTCAAAACTATTACCTGCGATATCCCACATCTTAGTAAATCCTTCTTGATATTGTGGCTTTTTTTTCTTGACAAAAGACATAAATTGGTATGAACAAATACTAAATCTTCCGCTCGTTGTGGTGCTAAATTGTTTCTCTTTAATGAATGGGTAAATGAGTAAGTGCTCCAAATTCTCTCTCAACAAGAAGAAGAACTAGATGTCCTAGTAATTTAAGAGCAATTGTGGTGTACCGGAACCCCCGTGCGACTCGATCGTGTGGTTGGTGGTGAGGAAATACCTATTTTTGGTGTATCGAGTGCGTTGTGCGTCGAATGGATGCCAAAAACGGACTCAGCGCGCGAAAACAGTCAAAATCGGCTATTTTCGGGCATAAATGGGCTAACGGACCCATTTTTGGTCGCGGGCCGGTCCACGGCCCGCCCGCGTGCTGTAGTAACCGTGATTTTTAAAAATCCAAAATCTAAGCTTAAATAATTTTCTGAATTATTTAAATGGCAAAAATAGGTAAATAGTAGTACAATAGTGGCCCTAAAATATCGACTTTTGATCGGGGCCTGATCTCGAAAATCCGAGATCGCCATTGCGATCGTCTCGTCGAAACATGAAAATTTCATATTCACTTGTCGACGATCTGACGGTCGGATCTTCCAGAAATCAGCGAAGAAAAAGCGGGTCCCACAACTTAAGTTGTGAATAGTAACCCCTATTTTTAATCCCCTCTTGACTACTAACGGCCGTTTCACCATCTGGAAACCCAATATAGGGGTATGAGTAGTCAAACCTAGCTAATTTCGACGTTCTGAGCGCGATGGCACTGGCGGATTTCGCGTTTGGCGACCCGGGTGCATCGGAGTGCGTGCAATGCACCGCAAATCGTCGAATTAGTTGGCCCGAGATTTTACTCGAGCGCCAAACTAAACAAACAAATACGCTACTTGACAGGTCTCGACGAGCCGGACGTCGTGGCGAACTCCATTTCGCAAATTGACGAACGGATTTTCTCAACATGCGTAAAAAGTACCAAAAAGGGGGGTATTTTTGAAGAAACCTATGTATTTTATGTACCAAAAATTAAGGGACTTATAGGATGGGGTTTTGGGTGCATTTTACACTCACAGCAGGGACCTAGGGGTTTAGAGTTGAGTGTACAAGGGTCTTTTTGCAAAAAAAATTGCAAAAATGTGCATTAATGTGAATGGTCTCTTGGTCTCCTTCGGGTGCATGCACGAGGGGTCAGGGGGGGTGTCCGAAGCATCACATTGCCCTCTGCATCTCCCTGACCCAGCCCCGAGTGCTGGAGAGGCCGAGGATCACAACCCTTGAGTGTTAGTCCGAGAGAGAGAGAGAGAAAGAAGAAGTTGAATCAAACCTTTCCAAGGTTGGAGTGGAAGTTTTCTGGGGTGTTCCCTGGTAACTGTGGACTCTGCTGGAGCTTGCTGTGGCCGCGCGAAGGAGGAAGAAGGAACCCGGCTTCTTCCTATCTTCCCCGAATCCGGCCAAGGTGAGTTTTCCAAACCATGGTTTGTTTTAGCCCGAGACCACTAGCAGTAGGTTAGTTAGGTCCCTAGTTTCCTCCCTGCACAGCCCCGAGCCCCCATGCACACTGGTTGGCCGGCGGGAGGAAATTCCCTCGCCGGAACCCTAGTTGCTCCGCCTCAAATGTTCTCCGCAACCAGTGGACAAAAATGAAAACAAAGATGATGGGTTTTTACTGTAGGAGATAGTGATCATCTCCACCAAATTTGGTGGAGTATGATCAAGCCAATCGCTGGCAGATCCAAGCCCTAGTTTTCGGGAATTTTTCACTTCGGCCGAGCTTGCTGCTCCGGCGCCGGCGAGCTTTCCCACCGCCGGACACATGCCCAGAAGTGTTCCTGGGAGTGAGAGGAGTGCACCCATGCACTTGCATGGCATCCATGCAGCACCAAAGTGGCGCGGCCATAGATGACCCGAGAATAGGTCGAAACGCGGCCGCCGGCGCTCTGGCCATCTCCGGCCGTGGAGGGTTGGTCGGGAAGCTTCGTGTGGACCAGTAGAACACTTCCATCCATGTTGGAGAGCTTCATAATGCCTCTGTAAAAATCCGCCATTAATGGAGTTGAAGCTCAAACCGAGCTTGGCCCCGTCGCGCCGCCACCGTGCCCTGTCGCCGGGCACGGGTCCAGGTGAGTTGGTTGTGATGTTTAGCAGCATGTTGATCAAGTAGTTGAGCCCCAGATCCCCTGGTTGAGTGGTCACGAATTTCAAAGCCGGAAGCTTCATCTTCTTCCTCGAGCTCCGGCCAACCCGGGGGTTTGGCTTGCTCCAACTGCGGGGAAATACTCCTGCAACTTGGAGGAACAATTCCTTCCAAGTTAGAGAGGCCCAGGTGCTGTGGTTGCAGAGAATGAGCTCGGGAATGGTTGTGTGTGTATGTTAACAAATAGTGCACACCATGTGTTTGTTGTAATGCCTCAAAGAAGAAAAAGATGGATTTAGGCTTTGATGTAAAAATGAAACTTGTTCTAAAATGTCCCCTGAGCTTGATGCTCACTTCAGATCAAATTAGGTCTGTGTGGAATAATATTTGGAGCATTGTGTGAAGTGTTAGAGAGCAAGGCATTGGATCTCTTTGTTCCAGCAAATTCTGGGCTGCCAAATGGTGAGCCTAGGTGTTCTGCTGTTCTCAGGAGTCTAATGCTCCAATTTATTTCAAGTCTGTACAGGTAAATTAAAAGTTATAGTGTAATCAACCCCTAAGTGTAAAGTTTGGCCCAAAGTCTATTCCGGGCTGTTTGCGAAGCTGCGACAGTGTGCTCCTGGCTAATTTGGGTTCACTGGACGCGATGCTCGCGTTAGATTTAGGTTTTGATGATCCGGAGAAACGAAAATTCATTTAGGCTATGTTAGAAGGATAATTTATGGCCCGAAGTTTTCCTCGGGTTCCGTGCTGCCGCAAATTGGTGAATACGGTGTTCAGTAAGTTAAATGTCACCTGCTGGAAGTGACGATTCGCAAAAATTAATTTCCAGTTGAGAGAACGAGCGAAAACAGTGCTCAAATAGCACTAAAAGTGCGATTTTCGGAAACCCTAGGGGTCTAAACGCAAAAATGACAGCGTGTACTGTTTTGTACAGTGTGTAAATGATTCCTAAACTTTTCGTTAGGAATCCAACGGCTCTCGTTGAGCGGAAATCGGATATCGGTCCGTAAATCTGCAAAATCGTCGATTTTACGGCATCCGGGTGGCAATCGCGTAATTTGAGAAATTACGGTGGTTTCATCAAGCCGACTGTTGAGTCCCAGTAGAATCTGGTTGAGCCAGCGGCAAAGATTAAGCCGGAGTCTCCTAGAAATCCAAAAGGGAATTTCCGGGAGGGGCGTTTTGGTAATTTTACCAAAGTTTGAACATATGGATATAACAGACTAGGTGTTGTCGTCAAACACTAATGTTAAGTAATTAAAAGGTTTAAGTTGTTGTGGAAAAAGTTAAAGTTAGAGTTAATCCCTGATCAATATGTTTGATTCAGGTCTGTTCAGTTTACATCTGGTTTTCGAGCGTACAGTTGATTCGGTTTAATCGCCTGCGAATTGTCAGGTGGGTTTATCTTCGGTCCGGGCTTTATCATTTCGGCCCTCTGTGTACGGTATTGGTTGGACCCCTGTTCTTGTTAGCTTAGATGATATTTGAGCCTGCCTTCCTTTTGATCAGTTTATTTTTCTAAAAACGTATTTTTATTCAACCAATGTTTTGTCTCCAAGCATCGCAGAGTCGCCGGAGTCTGTTCTTGTTTGATAGGACGAAGGTATCGCTCTTCGAGGTTTGGACATAAAACATGTTTTCAAAATGTTTTTCCTAAAAAGATTTATAGTTTTGCATGATTGATTCTCAGTAGCTTCCAGATATTATGACTCTATTCCTGGACATTTGCCATGCCTGATTGGTTTGATTATCAATATATTCTGATCCATGTTCTAGAAGTTGTTGATTATATTCTGCATTGCATCCTTGATAGGATTGTTTCGGCTTGTTGTTCACCCGTTATTGGATTATTTCGGCTTGTTGTTCACCCGTTATGCTGCTAAATACATGATTTTATAAAATAAATGTTTTTACCGAGCTTCGTAGGGTCGCCTGAGTCTGTTCTTGTTTGATAGGACAAGGGCAACGCTCTTCGATGTTTGGACCTAAAACCAGTTTTCAAAATGTTTTCCTCAAAAACATGTGTTTAGTCTTGCATGGTTGCTTAGTTTGCATGATTGATATTAGTTGCTTCCAGTGGTTATGGTGTTATTCTGGACATTGTTATGCCTGTTTGGTCATTAGATGTTTGAGCTTGCTTTCTTATTGATCAAAGGTTATGCTGCTATACACATGATTTTATTAAATAAATATTTTTACCGAGCTTCGTAGGGTCGCCTGAGTCTGTTCTTGTTTGATAGGACAAAGGCAACGCTTTTCGAGGTTTGGACCTAAAATCTGTTTTCAAAATAATTTTCTCAAAAACATGTGTTTAGTCTGCATGATTGGTTAGTCTGCATGATTGGTATTCTGTTGCTTCCAGATCTTATGATTTGATTCCTGGATATTTACTATACCTGATTTTCAGCACTTCTGATATATCTGAACCATGATTCATAGTTGCTGTTGATTGATCCTGCATTTGAGTTGAGATTTGTTGTTGATCTTGCATTGAGTTGAGATGTTGTTATCATATCACTGTTGCATCCCTGAGGGGATTGATTCTGGCTTGTTGCCGATTACCTGGTCAGTGGACCGAGAGCTTGAGCATTTGCATTATGATCGCCCGCACCGTTGTTCTTCACGTACACTAGCGGGCTGATCCCCCGTAGCGGTGTACTTTACCGGTAAAGTGGTCAGCAGTAGCGACCCGTGACCCCCAGGGGGGAATGTCAACCAGGTGGTGCCAGGTGGGCAGTTTGCCTGAGGTCGTGTAGACCAATATGGTGGCTTGTGATTGGGTAACTTGTTATTTCAATTATTGATGCATGTGTTGCCTGTTTAGCCTGTTTTGTCATAGCCTGCTTTTCTCATATCTCATGATTTTCCTGATTCCTATTCCTGCTATAGATATCAGCCTATGCTTGCTTCAAGATTTTATAAGTTACTTTAATTACAGCTCCAATTATATATCTGCTTTATCCTAACATGTGATTATTACTATCCTCTAGTATTGTATACCAGTAGGTACGATCTGCTATTTCTCGGCTCGTCGTGCCCACTGGGATACATGTACAGTGTATCTCACACCCCCTGGGTGACCATTTTTCAGGTCGAGCGGGTGCTGGGAGGTTGGGACGTATTGAGAGGTTCCGTGTTAGCAGATGAACCCTGGACAACCGTACTTGTAGTTATTTAGATTCTAAATTGATAAGATATTTGTAAAGCAATATGTCATCTGTAATTTATTTATGCTGTTGTAATATTGTTATATAGTAGTACGTAGTTAGTACTCTGATGATGTTGCCAAGCTAGCCGTGCATATATAGAAAAGGCTCAATCCCAAAGGGGATTGAGACTCTTCTATATATGTGGCGGTCTGTTGCGCCATGGCTGGTTTTGAAACTCTGATTTAAAAAAAAAAAATAAAAAAAATTTAGATGCTGATTTTTAAACTCGGGGCGTGACACGTGCGCCGGGAGCAACGAACCCGCGCCGCTGCCACGTGGCGGGCGCGGGTTGGTCGAGCCGGTCGTAGGCGCTGGCGGGGGCACGACGACCCAGGCGCTGGCGCGGGGGCGTGGGCGCATGTGGGAGGCGCCACACGGCCGATCCGCGTTGGGCGCGTCAGCCCACGCGTTGACGGGCGCCGGGAAACGGCGCGGGCCAGCGCAGGAGTCTCGTGGGTTGCGACACGTGGCGGGGCCTGATTCGGCCACGGCGTGCGCGCGTCCCCGCGCGCTGGGCGCGTGGGCGCGGTGCGCGCTGGTGCTGCCACGCGTCGGCCCTAGTGTGGTTGCGCGCGGGAGCGAGACGCGTGGTGCTGCCACGTGTCGGCCTGCGGTGGACCAGCGGCGTGGGGGTTGGTTCGCGGGTTACTGTAGCTCGCCTGAATCGGGGTTTCGGGCACCTGAATTCCAGATTCGGGCGCCAGAATCTTGTTGCTTTGGGCTATTTAAGCCCAAAACGCCCCCTTTTCTCCTCTTTTTCCTTTTTTTGCTCCGTACGTGCACTCGAGAGGGAGAGAGAGTGAGTGTTGGGGGAGTTTTTGGGGTGCCGCGAGCGCACCGTTTGTGCCGTGGAGCGCGCGAGAGGTGTCCCTTGGAGCTGGGCGAACGCGCGGGTGCTTGTTTGACGACGCGCCGACTTTAAGGTTGGTTCCGCTCGTCTTTTCGCAGTGTTTTTCGGCACAGTTTTGGGGTTCACCCTTTTGGATTTTGGTTTTTACCCCTTGTCCTTGTGCTTGTTAGGGACTGTTGTTTACCCCTCCGTTTTGCGTGCAGACTCCGGCACCGTGCTCCGTTTTGCGTGCGGACTCTGGCGGCGTGCTTCGTTTTGCTTGCGGACTTCGGCGGCGTGCTCCGTTTTGCGTGCGGACTTCGACGGCGTGCTCCGTTTTGCGTGTGGAATCCGTTGTCGTGCTCTGTTTTGCGTGCGGACTCCGGTGGCGTGCTCCGTTTTGCGTGCGGACTCCGGCAGAGTGCACCGTTTTGCGTACGGACTCCGGTGGAGGCAAGAAAATCGCGCGGAGCCCAATTGCAAGTGTCTACGAGCAATTGGTGGCAAACCGAGGTGGGTTGGATTTTTCTCCGAGTCTGCGGACTTCTCTCTAATTCTATTATGATAGGATTCAGCATGCTAGAATAAGTGTTTTATTGGAACCTTGACTAGCTCCCCCGTCATATGTTGCATGTGATTAACCAGACCAGTAGAGAACCTTGATCTAGGCTAGGTTCTTTTATGCTTTAGACATTCCACAAATTGCATTTCTTTCTGGACATAGAGTTCCTCGCTCGGGTAGTGGGCCGAGTGGTCAGGGTATTGTGGGACGTATGTTGCACTCGGGCCTGGGGGCTGAGTGGGGTCTGGTGGCTGAGTTAGGCCAGTGTTAGTGTTTTGGGAACCGTTTTGGGTAAACGGTGGTCCCGGATTTTGGGTATTTCTCTGTTTTGGTCGTCACCACCCAGTTTTGATCGTGGTGTGCGTGTGTTATCAGGACCTTGAACCCTGAGTGTTTTTGGACATTCATGATTTTGGTAAACCAGTGTTTTTCCTTCTGAATTTCTAGGGGTCGCCGGAGCCTGTTTTTGTTTGATTGGGCGAAGGCATCAACCATTGGGAGTCCGGAAAATAAACTTGTTTTTAACTGATTTTCTCAAGAACTAAAATCTATAAAAGTTGGTTTTCTCAATTCAAGATGGTTTTCAAAAAGGGGCTATTTTATCCTCACCCCGAGGGGGTTGAGTGGAAATGGTATTTTATAATAAAGGTCATCTTTTCTCATAAACTTCCTCAACCGAAAGGGGTGAGTGATCTGGGTTCTAAGGGTTGATTTTATTCTTGGGTCGAAAACAACGGGAGGCTACGCCTATAGCCTGTTCTTGTTTGATTGGGGTCGTAGGTATTAGTTTCCTGGGGTTTTCGGACCCTTCGCTGTTTTGGCTGTAGAGCACCTCCAGCCCGTGAGTTTAGTGTGTTGAGATAGTTTCCCACTTTAACCGAGGGAGCCGAATTCCTGAACGGTAAGGGATCAAGAACTTAGATAGGCTAAGCTTAGAGTCTGTTCTTGTTTGATTGGGGTTCTAGGCACCGGCCTAACAAGATTCTCGGACCCTTGCTGAGTCAGACGGTTCTTCTCGTCTATGAGTGGGGTGTCATTTTGGGAGCCGTTTGGGTTGACGGCGGTCCCAGTGGTTGTGTACTTTCTTTTAGTGGGTTAGCATTCCGAGATTGAGTCGTGGAGGGTTCTCCGACTGAGTGATGGTTATTTGGGTGTTCGAGTTTTCCGATCTGTTTGATCGTAAATTATAGCCTGCATGTGCCGCTTTTGCCAGATGAGACATGCTTGAGCTCGGTGGGGTCGCTCCCCACGAGTTACGCTCCGGATGTAATGATGATGATGCGCCTAGTTGATACACTAGAGGTCGCTTTGCGTGATACTGAGATAGTCCGATGGGACGCCCTGTTTGATACACTAGGGGGCGCAGGCTTGACTGGACCCGATGTGGCAGTCACTGAGATTTGGGTTATTGTGAGTGAGTGGATGTATAGCATGTGTCTTAGTAGAGTTTTCCTTTGAGCATGGTACTTGACACTTATTAGCAGTAGCGAGTGGATGCATACCATCATCTGTGTTTTTCCCCATTGAGCATAGTTGTCAGAGGCATGATAGTTGTAGATACTTTTCCAGCTCAGTTTTCTTTATCACAGTCTTTTTCTGTAGAATACCGGAATTTCGTGTAGCGCACGACCTCGCAAGATGGCGTGGTGCGGAGAAATCGCCTCGAGCATGTTCCATATTTGTCTTCAGATGAGTTCGGGTTGATTCGGATCAACGCGGAAGCCCCAGCTTGATTCGGAGTTTTCCGGACTTTGTGCGCCGATAGAGGACTGGTTTTGGGGAAGCCCCGACTCCGCCGTGGTGCGTAGAAAAAAAAATTGGAAAATGTGGGGTCAAGTGTATTTGCTGATTACAGCGGAGTTCGGGAGGTTCCGGTTTGATGCGGATGCCCCGAAAGCAAAAAGTGAGTTGGAGTTGGCAGTTATGGGGGCCGGTTTTTGGAATTAGCACACCGACTCCACAGTTGAGCTTTTTGAGGGGGAAAAGCTTGGGACGTGTATTTTCAGTTTACAGCGGAGTTCGGGAGGTTTCGGACTGGTGCGGAGGCCCCGAGGGCAAAAAGTGAGTTGAAGGGTGATAGATGGGCAAAAGAGCATGTTTTATGGTTTGTATTAACATCAATTATATAGTACATGAGAAGGTATTTCTATGGTAACAATGATAATCATAGTAATAATATAACTAGGATTACATGCTATATAATCCTACGCTATAGATGGTAAGTAATATATAGTATAACAACCATAGTAATAATATAACTAGGATCACATGCTATATAATCCTACGCCATAGATCATGTTCTATGGTTTGTATTAACATCAATTATATAGTACATGAGAAGGTATTTCTATGGTAACAATGACAACCATAGTAATAATATAATTAGGATTACATGCTATATAATCCTACGCTATAGATGGTAAGTAATATATAGTATAACAACCATAGTAATAATATAACTAGGATTACATGCTATATAATCCTACGCCATAGATGGTAAGTAATATATAGTATAAAAACAATAAAGATAATACTAAATATATCGTAACAAAGGGGGGCATTTGATGGATTATTTTATTAATTTAATTAATTTAATTAAATTGATGGCTTTGACTGTGAGGTAAGAATTTAGAGAAAGAAAGAGAAGAAAGGAATGAAAGTGAATTTATTTCTTTTTAAGTAGATTAGATAATTATGCTTGTGGGATTGTTTAAGTCTCTAACTACAGCTGCCTTGCACTACCACCACCGCCTTAATTAGCCACCTCATCACCTTCTTCTTCCTTGCAACAAAAAAACAGAGGATTGGATGGAAAACAGAGTAGTAGAGAATGAAGCAAGAGAAGAAGGAAAAGGCAAAAGAGAGTTTGAATAGAGAAGTGTTGATGCATGAGGTTGGGTTTTTTGACCCCTGCTTGAAGCTGGGAGGAGAGCCGAGCGGAGAGCGCGACGAGCGGTACGCGACAGATTTAAAGAGGTATGTAGAAGTTTTTTTTTTGGGGATTTTATTTTATTAGTTTTTTTTTGAGTTCTTTTGTGTTTGGGTGGCCGCAGCAGGAGCCGCGCGGGCGTGCAAGTGCGCCGTGCGTGGCCTGCGCTGATGCTACGCGGACGCCCATGGGCGCGCCGCGCAGCAGGCAGCGGCGCTGCGCGGGCGCCAGGGGGGCGCGCAGCGGGTGCGCGCGGCAGGGACGCGCGCTGCGGGCGCCGCGCGTAGCTGGCCAGGGCCCCGCGCGGCGGGCCCAGGCGCCGCGCGGGCAGCGCGCAGCAGCGCCGCTGGCGGCTGGCGGCTGACAGCGGCAGCGGCAGGAGGCTGACGCAGGGGCCGTGCGGGCTGTAGCTGGGCGGCGCGCAGTGGCGCGTGCGCAGGAATTTTTCGCGCGGCGCGCGCGGCTTTTTCGTCGACTGGGGTCGGTTTTCGCCGGATTTAACTTGATTTCGTGGTTTTTCCTCTTTTGCTCACAGGATTGTCCTCATGTGGATGCGCGGATTCCGGCGAGGTGCTGTGCGGAGCCGAGTTGAGTGCGCGGCGCGGTGTTGGGTTACTGTAGCTTGGCTGGAGGCTTGGTGCTTGGGGATTTTCTTATGCTGTGAGTGTTTTGAGGGTGTTGTAAAATTTTGAAGTGTACAGTGGGATGTTTTTGAGTGCTGTGGGTGTAAGTGTGGTGTTGGTGAGCTGTTGGAGCCTTGGGGTGGCTGTGAGTTGATGGTGTATATGGGAACATTATTTTTAGTGTGCAAATTGCAATTTGATTTTAATGTGAGCAATTATTTGGAGTGTAGATTTTGTGCTGGACTTGTGTGCGTGTGGATTTTTGGATTTTAAGAGTGCTCATGGTGTTTTGGGTTGGCTGTGGAGTGAGCCAGAGTGCGCCGGGATTTTTGTAGAAGACTCAAGGATTTTATTTGAGCTTCCAAGGATTTTCATTTCCGTGGTTCGCGGTATGTGCGCGCGCGTGGCGCGATTTTCGAAGTTTCGGCAATTTTTGGTCCGGCACTTCATCGACTTCAGCGTTGTCTGCGGAAAGCGATCTAGGTGGGTTGGAATTTCTCCAAAATGTATAGAATGCCCCTTAATGCTCCTGAATGCAATTTGATCATATTTATCATGCTATTTTCACTGTTTTTAAATCTGATAGTTGCCTGGGATTTTCTGTAAAATTTATTGGAACTCCGGATTATTTTTAGCATACTCATGACACTATATGACACTAGGTTTCACGTTCTGTTGGCATCATATGTGCACCTAGATTGTTTTAAAAATCGTGAAAACCTGTTTTAAAGAAAATCAACATTTTCAAGGTGGTTTTTAATTTCTGAATTCATCAGAGGTAGGGCATGAGTTCAGGGTGCATGTTTACTCGTGCCAGGGGGCCGAGTGAATTTTTACAGTATTATGAGATGAGTTTCCAGTGTCATGAGGGTTTTAGCTTTCCTATTGGGAGTGACGAGTTTATTCTAGATCATGGGTTATGTATCTCTGATTCGATAGGGGAGGTGGTTCTCCGACTTAGTTATAAGAGCTTTGGGGTTCTGGCAGATTGAGTCGTTGAGGGTTCTTCGACAGATCATGTGAGGATTTAGGGTTTTCCTGTTTGAGTAGTGGAGTCTTTCTCTGACTGAGTTGTTCTATTTGAGCATTGAGTTTCCGATCTGTTTGATCGTGGATCATAGCCTGCATGTGCCGCTTATTGAGACAGTTGAGACTGATGAGATACTTGAGCTCGTTGGGGTCGCTCCTCTCGAGTTACGCCCCGGGTGCGTGTTGATGATGAGATGATGATGCGCCTAGTTGATATACTAGTGGTCGCTTGATACCCCTGGCCGAGTTACCATAGGGTCACTTTGCGTGAGATTGAGATAGTCAGTTTAGGGCGCCCCACGTAAATCCCGTCCTCATGTGGATGCGTGGTAGTGGGCAGGTGCGTACCTAGACGACAGGCGCAGGCTGGACTGAGCCAGTTTTGGCAGCCATTGAGATTGGGTGATATGAGCGGGTGGATACATATTATGTTCTTAGATGGGTTTCTTTCCTTTGAGCATTGACATTGAGGCATTTTAGCAGTAGAGGGTGTATGCATATCATGTTATCGGTAGAGTTTCTTGAGCTTTATGATTGGGACTTGTTAGCTGTAGTTTTCTTTCAGCCAAGGATTAAAGTGCCGCCCGTGCCGGGCCGGCACGGGCGGCACGTACCGTGCCCCTCAAAGAGGGGCACGGTACAGGGGGGGTCTCGGACCCCCCCCGTCTCGAACGATACCCCCAGGGTATCGCTCGAGACAGAGCGATACCCTGGTGGGTATCGCGTGCCGTGCCGGCCCGTGCCGGCCGGCACGGCCCGTTTTCCTCTTTTTTTTTTTTTTTTTTTTTTTTTTTTTTTTTTTTCTTTAGATTTTTTTCTGTATTTTTTAAAATAGGCATAGTTAGGTGTTTTTTTTTTTTTTTTTAGTCACATGTGTACAGTTTCTAGGGCAAATAAAAGAGAAATTAGGATTTTTTCGAAGCGATTCTGATTTTGAGTCACAACTAACAAGTATGTTAATTGGTGAGTGTAGTAAGCTATATATAGTTAATATTCATAATTTTTATTCTCTATGAGATATAGTTATTTCTATTCTCTATGAGATATAGTTATTTCTATTTAGAATTTATTTATTATATTATTATTTCTATTCTCTATGAGATATAGTTGTACTTTATATATTAAAAACAATTATCAGTATGTCAATTGGTAAGTGTAGTAAGCTATATATAGTCAATATTCATAATTTTTTGACTAAACAGTTCAAAACAATATTATAAAATCTTATTGGGAACAAAAAAAACAAAAAAAAGCCGTGCCAGAGCGTGCCACTGGGAGGTCATGCGTATCCATCGGCACGCAAGCGTGCCACGTGTCGGCACGGGAGCGTGCCGGTACCGTACCGTGCCAGGCGGCGAGCGGCACGCCCCCGTGCCACGGCACTTCGAACCTTGCTTTCAGCTTATCCATTATTTATCTATCTATCTGCATACCTATCTGTTTTGCCTCCAGTAGACTTAGTGGGCATACCGTGGATATTGGGACGGTACCCACTGAGATCTGCCTTCTGCAGTAGATCTCACACCCGCTGCGGTGATAGGTTGAGGTAGCTGTTCCGGCTTGGTTCGCGCGGAGACAGCAGATCGAGGTGAGGACGTGGCCGATTAGCTCCTTCCCAGCATTGATAGTCTGAGGTAGAAGTACCCGGTATATTTTATATTTCACTTTTGTACTGGACATTCTGAGTGATCTGTGAGGATTGTATTTATTTTTTTTCTTTGTAGAGAGACTTGTATTAAAGACTTGATTTTTATTCAAATGTTCAGTGTTTGATTCTATAGCTTTTTGGTTTAATTTCAGCTCTGATACATATTAGCTATAGCTCTTTTGCAGGGTAGACGCTTCGTCTGTGCGGTAGTTTCTGCACAGACGGCAGATCTGTTGGCGAGCCCGGGTCGCAGTTCGACCCCGGGGCGTGACACAGACCGTTGGGCTTGGAGATAGTACCCACTGAGAACTACTGATTGACGTAGTTCTCACACCCTCTGTTAGTGACAGTTTTACAGAGGCTTTTCCATCCGTTCCTGCTCTTGCTGGCTTGACGGATCGAGGACAGGGAGTCGCGAGATAGATCCCTGCCAGTGTCGTTTATTTTGGTGAGATAGATGTACCAATCCGGATTGTGGGTTTTTACTGTATACTGATGTATTATTGTTTTAGTTTACCTCCCTTTTTGGATATATAGATGTTGTATCTCAAGATTTTGATTGTACAGTGGATCAGATTATGTATTATTCTTTTTCGGAGATGGATTATGTACCTTTTATAGTTGTACAGTTGATTGGATATTTTATTTAGCAACTTTTATTTTCAGCTCTGATATCTGTATAGTTGCTAAATACTATCTTTTGCAGGTTAGACGCTTCGCCTATGCGGGGTTTCCGTATAGGTGGCGGATCTGTTGGTGAGCCCGGGTCGCAGTTTCGACCCTGAGGCGTGACATTGAGAGGCTGATGTATCGAGTGATGTTGATAGTTTGAGGATCCGATGTTAGTCCTTAATGGACTTGATTGGCGTTTGATTCACACATTGCGTGTGCACTGTTAGAGGGGTTGCGATCACCCCTGTCGATGTTTTGAGTTGCGACTAGTGTCGCTAGAGCTGTGTTAGCAAATGGTGATTAATTTGAGGTGTTAGTAGACGCTGAAATATTGCACTAGCTTCCTTGTGAGGGGCCATGATGGCACTCATGACACGAAATGATAGTAGTGATTGATATCGGTTGTCGGTATCGGTTGTCAGTATCGGTATAGAGATTGGTGTTGCAAGGTATGTGTTTGTACCTTCTGTTGAATTCCGATATGTGTCATGTCCCCAACGAGTTGTTGGCGATAGATCGATGGTATTTCACCTTTCTTTTGCTAAGCACGTTGGCTGCAGATAATGTACTGTCGAATGAGTGGACGAAATTACTCTATCCCGAAAGGGGATTATCATGATTGGATCTACATGTGTACTTTCTTACAAGTTAGCCTTTGAAATTGCCTACTGAGCACGGCGTTGTTATCTCAGTGCTATTATCCCGCCGGTGTAGAACATTCTAGCTATTTCACTATGTAATTGTTTACGGGCTTGTAAATTAAATGCTTTTTCCAAAGGTGTGTCTCCATTGCCTTTTCTCTTATTTGAATGAAAACTATTCAGCGAAATAATATTACTACCACTTGATGATTCTCCTTGACTAGAAAATTGTGGCAACGTTATGGATTTCAATTTTGTATCTTTTGCCCTAAATTCAACTTCCTCATTTTCTTTTTATAATTCGTTAAGACGTTGTGGAGTTACTTCTGTACATCCTCTAATTCCTTGATTGGAAATTTTTAACAAATGTGCTTTAACTCTTGAATATGATCTCGTAAAAGTCATATTACAAAAGTGACAAACAATTTCCCCCTTCCTTCTACTCGATCAAGTTTAGTAACATAACCCCATAAAGGTTTGTCTGTTTGACTTTGATCCAAAGGATCAACCAAATTCTCATTACTTGATGCCATAATCCTACAATATTAAGAAAAAAAACAGAAAAAGTGTAAAAAAATTAAAATAAAAAATAAAAAAGTAATCCTAATAAAAAAATAATCTTGATGCAAAAATAAATTCTAAATCAAAAAAATTATAACACTAATGCAAAAAGGAGATGGAAAAAAGAATTCCTTTTGAGGTTATGTTGGAGAGAAACTTAGCAGAGAGATGAGAGAAAAAAAAAATTATTGAAATTTAGCTCTTTTTTTTTAAATTAAATTTTTTATATTTTTAAAATTTTTAATTAATTCTATAATATGATAAATTGTAATATTATGTGGAACGATATGGACCAACTAATTAAGTTACGATTTTTACCAAATCCAACTTCCCATATATATATATACAAATTACTTATGAACTTATTAAATTACTATTTTTATCAAATTTAAATCCCAACTTCCCATAATATGTTATGGGATTATCTAGACTCGGCATGGACGCGCGTCCCTCGGGCGCCACGTTCGCGTCGGACGCGCGTCCGACGTGGACGCGCGGGGTTATACCCCGCGTCCGTGACACATTGCTCCTTTCACTTGCCCCTAGGCATTTTCACAGATTTTATATTTGCTAACCTCATGTCAGCCTTACATGTATCAGAACAAACCATGTGTCCCAAGGCAAAGGCAAATGGCAAGTACTGGTTATGATCTCAAATGCCATGGTTTATTGTCTATTATGTCAATTTAGTACCAATCCATATATTAATCCCTCTAACTTGCTCCCTATAGCAAGGTGATGTAAACAACAACATACTGCCAAGTTTACCCTATCATTAGGAACAAACAATTTCAACTGGAACGTGCAAACATAGACATAGTAATTAGTCCGCCAATTTCGTCAGAGTACCCCACCTAATCAATTCTCCAACTGAAGTACTCCAACCTCAGCTCCTCAAACTCCTCACAGCTCCACATCAAAAAGTTCCACAGATCAAACCTCTCCCTGTACAAACTACATCTCGCAGACCATTCACTATAATTGAAAGTTAAGTAAATCATTGTAAAAACATCATCATTCAACCTTTATATTCATCGTTTTTATCTTATTCTCTGTGTGAACTGAATGAAACACCAACTAAAATCATCCACAAGCTCTCCCCCTCAATCATCTGCTCCAATCTCAGCTATGCAAGAACCAGAGATCATCATAAGAGAATTTGATTAACTTTAGGGCCTCCCAAGTCCCAACCAAGGATCGACAAGTTTATTAATGGAAGAAAGGAATGAAATTAAGAAAGGAAGAAAGAAGGTTCCTTTTGTTGAAAAGGAGCTGTTAGGGAATGAAAGCCCATTTATAGGGATGCAACAATTGCATTACGACCCTTAAATTTTCAAAAAATACCCAAACTGAGCCCCTCAGCCCGAAACAACTTTTGGGCCCTTCGAACCATTTTGGGGCATTTGAAATCTCATTAGTAATGCCAGCTAGCTCAATTGTTTCAGGCACTCGGAACCACTATCGGGTGTCCGAAACCACTATGGTGAGTCACCTGTTCACCGCTTCCCACTTGGTTAAACTTATCCGTAAACATTCGAGTGTCCACAGTAACTTTTGGGCGCTCGCAACTTCGCGTGAGCAGTGACTTCAACAATTGGAGGGAGCAACTAAAACACTTCCTAGTGTCCAGAAACTTGCCCGCAACTTTCTGGCATCCAGAACCTTGCCCGCAAATTCTGGGCGTCCGCCCTACGGTCCAGATCCTCTGAAACACAATTTCTCAATTAGCATAACATTTTCGGGTGCCCATAACTCACTTCTGGGCGTCCGAAAGTGTTTAGAAACTCCAGTTTCAGCTGACTTTGTTATCATATTTCTTTTTCGCGCTCATTTCGCGCTTTAACAGACCCAGCTCAACCCAATAACCACCAAAAACCTCTAACAAGTACCAACCACAATTTCCTATTGTGACCTTGCCAATTTGCGAAGGTCCAATACATTGCAAAGATCCTTTGGGTTTGAATGAAATTACCAGAAGTCAAGATGTGAAATCAATTTGCACCATTAGCCGGCCATCTGGTGGCTCTGCCTCTAAGATAAATGACATTTTTTGTTGTCAAGCTCTTTGCCACAGTGACTAACCTTACTCTAGTCTAAAAATCTTGGCGAAGGTGCTTAATCCTGAAATTTGTGCTTCCATAATGATTGAAAACTTTAAGTATCTTTTTGTTTATAACCTAACTGGAGACCTAGAGATTTTTTAGGTGACTTAATAGGCAAGATATAACAAAATAGAGTTTTTTTAGCACCTTTGTTCAATCATCCAAATAGAGGGCAGCTTGAGAACTAGTATAGGGTTTCAATAGTTTTTTGCACTAAATAAATGCAAGTAAATATTTATATGTAATAATGGTGTAGTTCGCAATAGAGAAAATTGATCATCGATGCTATAGTAGTGATGAATGCTAGCAAAATAAGTAATGTTTATGTTGAGACATGTATCCTTTGAGGACAAAATTAAGGGTTTTTTTTTGCATATAGTTCCTTGATTTTTTTTTTTTTTTTTTTTTTTTTTTTTTTTTTTTTTTTTTTTTTTTTTTTTCACAGTAGCCCTGTGACATTTGAAATTGCAAAAATGGCCCTATACCTGTCACGCGTGCGCCACGTGAGTGCCACGCAAGCGACAGGGCCAGTGAGGTGTTCAAGTTGAATATGGTGAACTATTCACTGTGTTTGGACACGGGAATTCATTCACTGTGTTCCGTATTTAATGTAATTTTTGGGATTTGATGGAACCATTTATCGTGTTTAAAGTAATTTTTGGAATTTGATGAACGAGAAGAGAAGGAAAAGAGAAGGAGAAGAAAAGGAGGCAAAGCGGGAATGAAAAATTCATATTTGAAGTGATTTTTGGAGATTTGATGGAAGAAGAGAAAGAAAAGAGGATGAGGCAAAACGGGTAATTTTTGAAGATTTGATGTACCGAAAGAGAAGGAGAAAAGCAGGAGGCAAAGTCAGAATGGAAAATCCGCATTTTAAGTAGTTTTTGAGAATTTGATGGACGGGAAAGAAGGATAAGGGAGGAAGAAAATCGGGGACACGGTAAACCATTCACCGGCTTTAAAACACGGTGAATGGTTAACCGTGATCAACTTAAACATCTCCGCCTACGTGGTGCTTGTGTGGCGCTTACGTGGCAGAGATAGGGCCAATTTTGCAAATATAAATTTTAGAAAACTATTTGTAAAAAAAAAATTATTAAGGGGCCAGTTGTATAAAAAGCCCCAAAATTTATGATAGTCATCTGAGAGAATATGGTCGGACATAGTATACAGATGCAAATAAGCTGATCCAAAAGTGCAAGCTAGTTGATGTGGATTATTTAAGAAAAATAACATGTCAAAGGTGTTCACGAAATACATTGCCATATCTTAGTATAGTTGTATCGCATGGTAGTTTACATGGAGCTGTGGACCCTCAAAATAATTTTTCTTGCTTTCTGCTTTATTATCCATTGTTGTCAGCAATAGCTGTCTCAGAATTTGGTCACGGTTGAACTCTGAAATTAAATGAAATTAAAAGTGCCCACTTTGTAGTTTTGTATCTTAATATGTAAAACAAACTACATCATATTACCTTTGTAACATAGTAAATCGTATTCCATTAGCTGACATCCTATCTTAAACAGGGAAAAGTTCATACAGGAATGTGATCAATTTCGAATTATCATTACCGAGGAAAATGAGGAGTTTTCATTTTCACAGCAAAAAGATGCTCTTGAAGCTGAAAGGCATAATTTGACAATGAAGATATGTACAATAAAAAATTCTACAGAAGAGTATGTTGCTGAGGTTCTTCAACAAATTTACACTTTTAATGCTGGTAGCACTCCCATTTTTCATTTTTGTTATATCAGTTCAATTTGACGTCCTTTAGGAATATTTTCCATTGCATGTTCATGGTTAAGTTTTCCATGTATTTTCTTATTATTTGAATATATTGTCAAGTCTCTTGTGCATCCCTTTTTTATTTCTCCTCTCATTGTTTGTTCATTTTTGTTCTCAATTTCCAGGTTACATTGTACTCTTTGTTTTAAACTTTTAGCTAATTACCTTCTTTTTAGAAATTGGTTAAAACCGACTGAAGTACTTAATCATACTGTAAAAAAAGGAAAAAAAGGAACATCTAATTGCTTATGATTTGAATATCTAGGATTCATACTTTTTTTTTCATTTATAAAAGCTTTTTTCACAAAAATTGACCTTACCATGAAGCCACGGATTAGTACATTTTGTTTCTTGGCAACATAGTTTATTGTTCTCTAGATAGCTATGCGTTGTTTGCAAGATATCATGTAGTAAAATGTTAAAGTTCAGTGTAAAATGGCCTGTGGTGCCATTTGGGAGGTTTTGGGAAAGTTTGAGATAGGGCTGCTTTGGCGCATAAGTAGTGCCAAAAATGAAGTTCCAGAACCAACCTGCAGTTTGGGCCAATTCCTATTTCGGTACAGATACTGAAACTCTGAGTATCGGTACTCGATAGAAGTTTTTATAGGGGAACGTTCAGGTTTTGCGGAACTCAGGTTGGTTACCTGTAGAGACCAAGATTTTAAATATAAATTTTTTAAAAATTGCGGCATTTCTATCTATATTCGATAGTTTTAAATGAAATAAAATTGCCACTTCAGAGGTCTGACAGTGCTGTAAGTCATGAGAGGAGTTTTCGTTTAGGTTCACACGGTAAAGTGATATTTTGGGGACAAAAACGTCGAGAGAGAAACCGATGAAATGAGTTTATATGCAAAAAGCTCGATATTTTTTTGTGCCGAATTGTATGAAATTTTGATGGGAGATACTAATGTGTAAAATACATATGTGAGTGAGTTTTGAGTAAGAAACTGTAAACCAGAGGGGCTAAAATATAATTTTTACAAATTTGGAAAACGGAGCAATCTGAGAAAAAGTTATCATTTCATGTGTGAAAAGTAAATATTTTTCGCAACGGAGGACTCTTGTGTGTAGAGGATTGAGAGAGGACTGTAATGGCATAGAGAGATTTTACAGGGACTTCTCTACAATTGTTGCATTAAGAGAGGAAAAAAGATAAGAAAAGAGAAAATTAATATAATCCTAGTTTTCTCTCTCCCCTTCTCTTTCCCTCTTCTCTCATCCCCACAGCCGCTGCTGGCATCCTTCCTCGTTCAACGGTGTGCCTTGGCTGAGTCCTCTCTCTCATTCTAGATCTCTTACTGTCACGTCTCGAGACCGCCAATTTGGACAGTTCGGGCATGCCAACAGACCCGCCAATCGGGCACGACCTCTCTATACTTGAAAGGAACGGTTATATCCATATCAATACAAACAAGTGTATGATGAAGAGTACGATCAGAGTATAAAAACTAACAACTAGAACTTCCATTCATTTGAACAAATAGTTTAACATGCAAATGAAAGCAAATACATGAGTGAACCTCCAAAATATAAAGTAAATTTACATCTTTCCCCCAATATATTTAAACAAGTATTAAAATGTTTACATCATTTTCCTCACATACAAGTTCACTCAAAATAACCCAAAAATGTTGCTGACGATGTTAGACCCTCTGGGCCGCTAAACTGCTGTTCTCTTGCCCCTGTCTCGTGCCTTGCCGGCGCTGCCTAGATCTGTAAAAATGGTCACCCAAGGGTGTGAGAACTACAAATAGTTCCCAGTGGGTTCAACTACCGAGAAAACATGTTCTACACCGCTTGGTCCAATGAAAGCAATAATAGCAGGTAATATAAAAATATGGAATGCGGTAAATGCTAACTAGCATGCTAAAATAACCGCTACTCTACTATCATGCTCATACACAATGCCATTATGCCATGATTCGGCCACTATGCCGCTATAAAAGAGGGTCACATCTAACCCGGCCAACTTGGCCACTTTACTCTTTCTTTTAATTCTTTAGCCATTTTATGCTTTTTTTAGCTCTTTAGCCACTTGGCATTTTTGTTTAGCTATATAGCCACTTTAAGCTTTCTCTTAACTCTTTAGTCACTTGCACTTTCATTTAGTTCCTCGGCCCTTTGGAAGTATCTCACTAGATGAAATCAAACCAACGTAGTCATGCTACCGTGGGTGAGTCTTTTGACCCAAAGGCGCCTCTTGTCGTACCACTCGGATGTACCCAGTCCCAATGGGTTCCAACCTGGGTAGTCATGCTACCAACTGGCAAGCGTCCCATCTGAGGGTGTCATTTAATCTCATTCTCTCTCACTTTTGCCTTTTGCCCTTTTTTAGCTTTTGCCACTTTCTTTTACTCTAGGTTATTGACTCTAGGTTAGCCATAATGCCTCTTGGACCTTCGATTAGGTTGGATTTATTGCATTTGCTCAATTTTGCGCATTCACCCTAAACCACGGCTCTAGGGTTGCTAATTACCATAAACACACCAACCTCAACCGAATACATAAACCTTAGAGCTTCGACTCTATGTTGAACACTCTATCATGCAATCTTAGGTTATCCCCTAAGACAATGCCACCCATTTTGCTTAGAGTCATCTCCTAGGTTTTGTGCCACTCATTTTGAACTCTTAACCTAGGTTTTCTCCTAAGCCAATATCATCATTCACATACAAAAACAACCTATATTAGGCTTTAGCTTAATTCTCTTTTGGGGCTAAACCCTAATTATTCAACATTCATGTCACATTTCACTAATGTCCATACTATCATGCTTCTAAATCAAAAAGCAAGGAAAAAGGGGAGAGATTATCCTTTTTTGGAAGAATCCCCCACCTTCTTATGTGCTCTTTGTAAAAGTAGGGTTTGATCTCCCAAACCTTTCAAGAAAATCCCTAAAAATGGTATTAGAATGCATAAGAGACTAATCCTTCTCTTTTAAACCCATAAAAACCCAAATCTCGTGAAACCCTAAGAGACTTAACTTAAGTTTTAGCTCCAAGATGTGGAGAAGATGGTTCTTCTTCCTTCCCAAGCCTCCTTTGGAAGCTTCCTTCAAGTTCCTAGCTCTCTAATGGATCAAATCCTCCAAATATCCAAGCTAGGGTTTCCTCCTTTCCACCTTTAGAGAGAGAAAGAAAAGAGAAGAGGAGGAGAATGAGAAAGAGGAGAGGGGGTTGTGTGTTTGTAGTGAAGGGGAAGTGAGTTTAAACCCCATTTAACCCATGGTTAAGCCCCTACCTAACCATGGTTCACCAACTCTGCACTTGCTGTCACGAGCTTGGAGTACCGGTACACGGGCTGAGGTACCGGTACGCGGGCTGAGGTTTCGGTACCCGGGTTCCAGTTCAGGTACGCCAAAGCTTGGGTCACCAACCCGAGAGCTCGGTTTCTCTACTTTGCAGGGAGTACCGGTACGCGATGGCTAGTTTCGGTACTCTAATACTTAGAAACTTTTCCAACTTCTGTCCAACCCGAGGGTTGGGTTTTCCAACTTTGTATGGGGTACTGGTACGCGGGATCCAGTTCCGGTACTCCAATAGTTAGAGAATTTCCAGATTTCTTCCAACTCGAGAGTTGGATTTCTTCTGTTTTCTACAGGGTTCCGGTACCAACTTGGGGTTCCGGTACTGCAGCCAAAAATCTAAAATTTGCAGATTTTGATCTTCTCAACCTCGCTTCCTCGACTCAACTTTGATCCAAAAGCTTATGCTTCGAACCAAAACACTCCAAACTCATTCTTAATAACATTTTGGGCATTTCGGAGTAATTTAACCGTACTTTGCTATTTCGCGAAAGCCGGTACTCTACATACTCCCCACGTGCTCACGACCTCGCTCTCGCTCTCCCTCGCTCTCTGTTTCTCTCTAGCACCCTCAGACGCGAACAGAGAAGAAAAAGAGAAGAAAGAGAGGGGTTCTCAGGCTTTTATAGCCCAAAATGCCAGATTCGGGCACTTTAAATCATCTTTCGGGTGCCGGAAACCTCTCCTTCGGGCGGCCTAGTCTGAAAAGGGAGGCCCGAATCTTCCGGGCCGCTACAGGGCCACTTTCGGGTGCCCGAAAAGCGCACCCGAATCAACCCAGAGCTGCCATGTGTCCCACAACGCGTCAATGGGCGCGTCATGTCGCGCCTGCGCCCAATGGGGCTTTCTGTGAATTACAGTTCGTATGACTACTATGGTTTTTCTTTCATTCAGTATTATTACTCTTCAGCTTATTTCCATCGTGTTGCCCAGTGAGTACAACTTGTCCTCGTCGACGCGTTGTACCCACTGGGAAACATGATTCAGTTCGTTGTGGAGGTGGGGGACGAGACGTGTGTGAGGGCGCCGCTTAGCGAGTCGACAGACTTTCTTCTGATTATTTCTTTATTCTGTTAGTTGCTTTATTTTGTTATTCTATTTTGTGGTTGGACTAGCGGTGTATGGTTATGTGGTGAATAACTGTGAATGTTGGAATGGTTGTTTATATTCAATAGTTAAATAATGCGTCATGTGGATGCGAATTTTGAATGGTTTTGTTAAATTGGTTTTTAAAACAATACATCAGGTGGACGTGGATTTTAAACATTATGGATTTATACTTTCTTCAAATAAATGCGTCGGGTGTGCGTAGTTTTCAATTGTTGGTATCTGAGATGTTTAATTTATGCAATCTATATGTATTTGAATACCTTTCATGTTTCGCAAAGTTTATGTGGTTGATATCTGCGATTGTAAATGTTTCTACGCCGTGCATATATAGGGGAGACTTTGTCCGTTTGTACATAGAGATCTTGTATATGTAGCGGGTCTGTGCACATCCCAGGAGCGGGGTTTATAAAAAAAAAAATACTTCCGCAAAAATCGAGGGTTTTCTTTGAAATTCTAGTTCTTAAATTGCTCCCGGGGCGTGACATTCTTCCTGTGCTGTTCTTCCCCTTCCTCTTCTGTTTCTTCTTCTTCTCTGGGAGAATGCAAAGAGAGAGAGAGAGGGAAAATATGAGGGAGAGAGAGAGAGAGAGGGGTTTTAGGCTGGTTTTGTCAAGAGAGTGGGCGGCTGGAACAGAGGGTGAAATACCTTTTTTGCCCCTAAAACAATCCTCAAATCCCTACCTGCCCATGTTAGTCATCACGTGATTCAGGCGCCTGCGGCCCTGTTCCGGGCGTCCGAAACATTGCGTCTATAGTCCCACAAGGCTTCTACGGCGCTCGCAGGACGAATGGGGCGTCCGAAACCCTGCGCGCACAATGGTTGCTCTTGGGTTAAGAATCCTCAAATACGGACCCGGGCGCCCTCCCCTACGCCCACTATTGTTGCTCTGGGCGCCTGCAAGACACCCTGGGCGTTCGAAAGATCTCGAGTCCCAAAAACCAACTCTCGGGTTGAGAGTCCGAAAGTACGGATCCGGGCGTCCGCTAAGGGCCTAAATTGTACTGTTGGGCGTCCGCACCTTGTTTAGGGTGAAAGAGCTCAGAAGCTCAGGATTGAGTTTTTCTTGCCCGTTTCCGACTCAACTTTGGTCCAAATGTGTTTTGCTTCGAACAAAACTTGCACTAAACTCTTTTTATCAGGTTTTTTATACGTGTTCAATGTGACTTAACAGCACTTTGCTAATTTAGCGAATGCCGGTGCACCACACAATCCACTTCAAAAACCTTTGCTAAATCCGAAAGACTCAAGATTGGCGCGGAAGTAATTTTCTGCTTAATAATATTGAATCTCTTCTAAGCCTCTGGAATCCACTCAAAAACTTTCAACTTTAAACAATCAGTTACCGGTGCCATTAAACTACTGAAATTTCGAATGAACCTTCTGTAAAAAGATGCCAATCCATGAAAACTCCGCACTTTATGGATGTTCCTTGGAATCGTCCATTATTGTATCGCCTGAACCTTTGATGGGTCTACTTCCACTCTTTGTGTCGAGATAATGAATCCCAGGAATGTTAGGCTCTCGGTCATAAGGTGACACTTCTTTGGGTTAGCATAAAGTTGTTCTTGCCGAAGCGCCTCAAGAACCTCTTGTAAATACTGGCAATGCATCTCATTCGTGGGACTATAGATTAAAATGTCATCGAAATATATAACTACAAATTTACCTATGAACAGTTGCAGCACATGGTTTATTAATCGCATAAATGTGCTTGGAGCATTTGACAAGCCGAATGACATTACCACCCACTTGTACAACTCGTCTCGAGTCTTGAATGTCGTTTTCCATTCGTCTCTGGGCTTGATTCGAAATTGATGGCACTCGCTCTTTAAATCAATTTTCGAGAATACCTTCGCTCTTGCCAACTGGTCGAGCATATCATCTAGCCGAGGAATTGGAAAATGATATTTAATCGTAATTTGGTTGATTGCTCGGTTGTTGTGACACAGCCGCCATGATCCATCTTTTTTTGGAGTTAATAGAACTGGTACCATACAAGGGCTGAGACTCGACTGAATGAATCCCTTGTCCAACAACTCTTGAACTTGTCACTGTAACTCTTCATACTCCTTCGGATTCATCCAATAAACTAGTTTGTTCGGCAAACTCAATCCCGGTATAAGATTGATCTAATACTGGATATTCTACATCGGTGGTAACCCCGGAGGTAGATCTTCTGGAAAAACATCACTACACTCTTGGATAATCTGCTTTTCTTCCTCGGGAATTATGATCGGCTGATCTTCAATCGGTTGTTCAATCACGGCAAGAACTACCTCTGATTCATTGGTTTCTTCAATGAAACCCTTAAGAGACACTGTGCTGATACCTTTCTCTGGCTGAGGTATCGGTTGATACTCTTCTTTCATAGGCTTTAGAGCGATCCGCACGTTGTTCTTCCAAAAGATGTAGGTGTTCTTCCTCCCATCGCGAATCGCCTTTCAGTCAAACTGCCACGGCGTGCCCAACAAGATATGGCAAGCATTCATCGGTATTATATCGCATCAAATCTCATCGAAATACTTGTTTTCAATTGACAAGGAAATCAAGCACCGCGAGACAACATTTACCTCGCTTTCTTTCTTAAACTGAGTCAACTTGTACGGACGAGGATGCTTCTTGTTCGTCAAGTCGAGTTTCTTCACCCCCTCCTGTGAGACGATTTTCTCGTTACTGCCACTACCGATAATCATGTTGCACACTTTATCTTTCACGATACAATGTGTATGAAAGATATTGGTTCGCCGCCAGTCATCTTTCTCTTCTTGTCGTGACGTCAACAACTTCTTTATAATTGATGTCGTACCTTGATCTCCATCGATGCCATCAGGATCCTCCTCATTAGCTTCCTCATCGTAGAGTGATTCACCAAACTCACCTGGTTCATCCTCCAAATTCTGCTCGATGTAGAGCTGCTTTTCGGGTCGGCTACCAATATTCCGACAATCTTGGGCGAGGTGACCCAGTTCTCCTCATTGAAAACAACGACACCCAAATTATTGCTCGGTGCAGCTTTATTTGCACCTGGTTCGGCTGAAGCGGGACCGGTTTCTTGTTTGGCCTCTGGTCGAACTCCTTATCGCCTCGGATAAAAGTAGATCACTCCCGAACCAGTTCGGTTCGTTCATGACCCAATTCGGTTTTGTTGCGTCTCAACTACTAGGGCTCGTTGGTACGCTTTAGATACTGTCCAGATTGCGTGTAGACTCAACACGTCCTGAATTGACTGTTGTAGTCCACCAATGTACCTCGCGACTTGTTGTTCCTCCGATTCGGTTTGATCATTCCGAGTGGTTAATTAATAAAACTCCTCAGTATAAACGGCCATCGTTCGGCTGCATTGTCAAAGGTTTTGAAGCTGCTGGTAAGGACTTGGGTATTATTGAAAGGCAGAAACTGCTCTTTCATCTTCTTCTTCATATGCTTCCAATTTGTGATCTTCGGCTTGCCTTTTCTCTGTCGCGTGCTCCCGCCATGCCGAAGCTTGCCTATTGAGTTTTAACTTTTAAGGCAACTAACTTCACTTTCTTATCCTTGGGCACATGTTTATATTCGAAGATGTGCTCGATCGCGTTCAACTAGTCGATAAAGCCCTCCGCTTGTAGACCTCCCGAATACTCTGGAAGTTCAAAATTGATACTTAAATCGACCCACCGATCTACACGACGATGAGGCCTGAATCACGACCTTGCACGAACACATCTCTCCGGGGAACGTGACCATGGAACGGATTTTCAAAGTTGGAAGACTTTGAATCACGATCGTCGTCTTCTTGGCCCTGAGTTTCGACCAACGCCAGGCGTATGGTCAAGGTCTCAATCTGCCTTCTTAATTCTTCGATCTCGACATCACGAAGATCTCATTGATCTCGGGGTCCAACGCTTGCATGCTCGTCATTGTTCATGATAGCTAGCGTTGAGTCCTTAAATCGCAGTGTCTTGGTTCGCATTCTTGTTCCTTCTTTGACCGCCAACCATGTCTCGTGAAAGCACCGCTCTACGGTTCAACTAGCTCTTGATACCAACTGACGTAGGCCGATGAAAGCTGCGTGATAAGATGAAGAAGCACAAGGACAAGAGAGGGATACACGAAGAACCAATTCTTCAACAAATACTAAAAAAATATTATTCAAATTCTTAAACTCTGTATAATCTCATTACACCACACCTATTTATAGAGGCGAGGCGATACTCGAATCCTATTATAAATCAAATTCCTAAAATATAGTAATTTTCCTAATACAATTATAACTAATTTTAGTATATCTCTAAATCTAAACAGATTTGAAATAACTGAATAATCGGAATCCAAAATAGAATAAATATAAGACTTTCCAAAAGTATCCTAAATGTCAAATGCGGGCCAAAAGAGCCGAGCGGCACTAAAGAGTCGTGCGACTACCAAGTGCCGAGAGTCGAAAGCCAAAAATCGAACTCAATGAACCGAGAGCCGAGTATGAATCGAATTCAATGAAGTTTTCGGCTCAGTTTGGTTGAGAGTCGCGCTTCCCCACAAACTCCATTGCTAAATTAGCCGCATCAAAAAAAAAAAAAAAAAAAAAAAAAATATATATATATATATATATATATATATATAAAGAGAGAGAGAGAGAGAGAGAGAGAGAGAGAGAGAGAGTAATACTTTATACTATTGATAGTATTAGGGCCTTACTACTATAGTCCCATTTTTTATTTTAGGATGTTCAAATCAATGATCCATACTGTTAAATATGATCTAGCATATATGAAGTTCTTAGAAAAATAAATTTAAAATTTTTCGACATCATTTACTTAGTAAGTAAATCATGTCAAAATGAACGGTGGAAATTTAACAATCTTTAAAATTTGAGATAGCACTTTTGAATTCAAGATCAAGAATGTTGATCTTGATTTCAATGGTTTAAAATATTTTTTATCAAAATTTGAATAAATTTAGATTTTTCTACTCCGTTAAACTACAAACTCGGCATAGTAGCCATTGAAAATTAATAATTTTGAAATGGTCTGATCATAAGTAAACTATGTCGAAAATTTTTCTAAAAAAAAAATTATAAGAACATATATCCTAGATCATATTTAACGGTGTGGATCGTTGATTTGAACATTCTAAAATCGAAAATGAGACTATAGTAGTAAGGCCCTAATACTATCCATACCGTTGAATATGATCTAGAGCATTTTAAACTTTTAGAAACTAAATTTCGTAATTTTTCGAAATTATAATAAAGTCCATAAAGTGAGTATAAAATGAATGGTCAAAATCGAACGACCTTCTACAAATAGATGATCGGATTCTTCAATTTACGCTCGGAGTTATAGATCTCTGTCTAGGTAGTGAATTGAAATTTTTCTCAAAAATTCAATTTATTATGATTCTTTTACAGCGTTAAACTAGCAAGCATCCTATAGCGGCCGTTAAAAATTATCAATTTTGAGATCTTTTGATCGTAAGGTAAATGATATCGAAAATTATGAAATTTAGTTTCTACAAGTTTCAAATGCTCTAAATCATATTTAATAGTATGGATCGTCGATTTTGACACTCTATCATCGAAAACTGATTATAAGTACGAAGTCGATCGTTCTCATAAGAGTATAGTAGCTGGACTCTCTCTCTCTCTCTCTCTCTCTCTCGATATATATATATATATATATATATATATATATATATATATATATATATATATATATATATAGTTGAGTTGGAATACTATTCGTTGCAAACGGGCTCCGTTACTACCAATTTATTTTCGATGATAGAGTTTCCAAATCGATAATCAGCACAGTTGAATATGATTTAAACTATTTAAACAATCTGAAAATCAAATTTCATACTTTTTTTATATTCTTTTCTTGTCCATCAAGCAGACACAAAAATGAACGGCTGAAAATGAATTTTCTTCAAAAAGTGATTATAGGAGTCTTGCAATTAAGATCAAGAGTATAGATATTGTTTTAAATAATTTAAAGAATTTTCTAACAAAAATTCAATTGATTTAGATTTCTTTATACCGTTAAACAAGCAAACGCCTTATATCTATCGTTAAAATTACAAATTTTGGAACCCTTTGATCTTTAGGTCAATGATGTTGAAAAGATTTAAAATTTGATTTCTAGATACTTCCAGTAGTCTAGATCATGTTCAATGGTGCCGATCGTCAATTCAAAGGCTCTATCATAAAAAAAAAAAAAAAAAATCGGTAGTAACGGAGCCGTTTACTACCGATAGTATTCCAATCCATCTCTCTCTCTCTCTCTCTCTCTCTCTCTCTCTTCTCTCTCTCTCTCTCTCTCTCTCTCTCTCTCTATATATATATATATATATATAATTTTGTTTTTAAATAACTATTTTTTATTATATAGCATTACATATCTACTATTATATATTATATTACATATTTATTGTTTAATTTAATTTTTAATGCATTTAATTTACAAATATAATTTATAATAATAATATATAAAGTATAATAACTATTATAAATAAATAATATGTAAAATATATAATAGAAGAAAAAATTTATATAGTAATTTTCATTCATTTTTTTTTCCTTTCAACCAAACAAAGGTGAATGGAAAACTGCTTTTTTCTTTTTCCTACAAACGAAACACTAAAAAACGTAAAACCTTTTTTCCATCGAAAATTATTTTTCACAGTTTTACGTACAACCAAATACTCCCTAAAAACTGCAAAAAAAGTTTTCACACAAACCCTGGTTAATCAGTTATGAAGGAATTGTTGAGCAATTTATTGTTTTCTACAACACAGGTTATGGCCCCACTCGAGCATCTTGTGGCATCAAAATTTCATTTAGCATTGTGTCGTAATCTCTACTTTCTTTTTGTTTGCATTTGATCGAAGTTCTTGCTTCAGTTCAAACAGTTGGCTGTCTTATGATGTCTTAGTCCAAGTGTTTCTAGCCTCCACTATAATTGCCCGAGGAAACCAAAGGTAGCGAACACGTCTTAAGGAAAAAGAATAATCTGATATAGTTACTCATCAAATATGCAAAATTTCTGTCTCGTTGTGGAAAAGAAATAGCTTCTATTAACTGATTTGAGCTTATTTGTTTAAGTATGATCAGAGATTCATAATCTGCTGTTCTGACTATGCTTATGTTGTTGTAAATTATATCATTAAAGTTGGCTCTTTTACTGCTATGTTTTATCACTTTGATAAACCTTGCTTTTGTTTGATCTTCCGCACTTATGAATTTTCACTGTGAATGCAGTCTTAGAGGCTGAGTTAGAGCTTGGGAAGCTAAAATATGGAGGAGTTCTGAAGGATATCTACAACCAGAAGATTTTACTTAGTTCTGTCAATCCATGCGTAGAATCTTCTCAATAATCGGTATGATTTTCTTGTCCTTCATGATTTACTTAATCCCCAAAGTGCATATTGGCTTATAAGTGGCTTTACATTGTCTAAATTACTATGTCAAATAAAAAATGTAAATGCTGATTTCTCTTAAAGGTAGTCTGCTTTGTAGAGGAAAGCATATAGACATGCCATTGTAGATTATGAAGGTTAATTCTCTCGTACTCTTGGTGGCAAGCTGTACTAGGAAGAGATAATTCTTTCTTTTCTGTCATCCAACAAATAAGCACATTTTTACAATTTTGTTAATCTGTAGTTGTAGAAACTAAAGCTCTTCAATTCTTTACATGATAGTGGACTTTGTCTAGTATATGAAATACAGAGGTAAATGATTTCCAATTGTCATGACTTATGATACATAATTTACTTCAACATGTTCCATCTTTATGGACATCGTTTATAAAATCATTAATCATTAACCCCTCATCAAGGTTGCTATTTTTTTTTTTTTTTTTTTTTCCTTTCCTTTTTTTTTTGTCCCTCAGATCATACTTCTACTTGGCGTGTATTCCTAGGTAATTTTCTGTACAATTCATTACTATGATAAAAGAAACTACAAAGCATTAGCTCATATTCCTGCACAATCACTACATCGAAAATCAGCCGTCAACCCAAAATAGGTTTACCAAATAGATATACATTTTTTTTCTTTTCAGGTTTGTGTGTGTGTGTGTGTGTGTGTGTGTGTGTGTGTGTCATTGGAGGTTTTCCCCAGATTTTTTCTTTTGAGTTGCTTGTCTAACTTGTATTTTGATTTAGAATTATTTCATCAAGCTCCATATCGAGATCTGTTGCCTGCTTAATTGAGTTTCCATATCGAGACATAACATAGTCGCCTGCCAGTTTGGATGTTGGGTAGCTGGAGATACACAAGTTTGCTTCATGCAGTGTACGAAGGAGTTTAAGGTAGCATAGAGCTGTTTAGGCTTGAATATCTTATTGTGAAATCTTGTGTTCTTAGATATATGGGCTAAGCAATTGTCACGACTCTGAATCCTTTTTTGGAAAGCTGTTTATGAAAGAGATGTAGTTTGAAATTTAGAGTTTGCGGAAGCTCTTTTTTTTAAAAAAAAACATCTGCCCTATGGGACGTATAGACCCACCACAAATACACAAATCTGTACGGCATACCAGTCTTATACAACACTACCCAACCAACAGTTTCAATCACGCCAACCAGCAACATCACAATCATAATGCAAAATGCTCAAATAGCTAACCAATCTTTAACGAAGATGATGCATGCCTTGTACATTCATTTAAGCACTCCTTAGGCTAATATGATGTGAATGCACAATACAATCATTATTGAAAACTTTTTACCATTTAAAAGTATTTCTCACTTGAAAATTTTATTTTATAACCCTAAGGATATGATAAAGTCTAAAATCTTTTTTAAAATTATTTTTCACATGAAAATAGTCTTTTGAAAATCAACTATCATGAGGGGGTAAAAAACAGTTTTACCGTAAAAACCATAAAACCATAAACTGGTGCCATGATTCCAAAACAACATTCAATGCCTTGTTAAACGAAAACCTTTAATTATCCACAAGCATCACAATCTAACTGAACTACCACAACATCTATTTAATCAACCATAATAAAAGGTAAAGTGGGAAATGGATAACCGTAGTAGAATTGTCACGTCCCGGAATCGAAATTGCGATTCGGACTCGCCAACAGATCCGTCACCTACACGAAAATTTCTGTATAGACGAAGTGTCTAACCTGTAAAATATAGTATTTAACAACTAAACAAATATCAGAGCTGAAAAAAAAACTGATGTAATAAAAAAAAAAAAATGAACCACTGTACAACTGAAATAAAGGTACAATATTTATCTCCCAAAAAAATAATAATACAATAATCAGGTCCACTAAAATAAAGTACAAATAGAATCCTCCTATACAACATCTATGAATCCAAAAAGGGAGATAAACTAAAATAATAAAATACAATAGTGTACAGTAAAATTCACAATCCGGGTTGGTACATCTATCTCGACGAAACAAACAACATTGGTAGAGATTTATCTCGCGACTCCCTCACCTCGATCCGTCGAGCCAACGGAAGCAGGAACGGAAGGAAAACCTTTGCAAAACTGTCACCAACAGAGGGTGTGAGAACTACTAGTAAAACTAGTAGCCCTCAGTGGGTAAATCCTCAAATTCTGATGTACTCACTAAGTCTACCAGAGGTGTGGTGACCGTAAACCCCATGCAGTGTTCCTGGTGAATCCACAGCTTAGAACACCTGTTATTGGTGTATCAGGCCCATAGTGCATCAAGGAGATGCCACAGATGGACCCTGTGAGGTATCTTTTACTGTTTTGGCCTTCGACTGTGTTTGCCGAAATTTTTAGAAAGATTTTGGCCAAACAGAGGTCGGAATTGGATTCAGCATGGAAAAACACTTGAAAACGGCTATTTGCTTGTTAAATTTGGAGTCCGGATGACCAAAAACGGGCTACCGGAAGTTTTCGGAGAATTCTGGTGCATGGGGGTGTCTGTGGACCGGCCGGAGCCACGTGGCGGCTTGGGATTGGGCCGGCCCACACCGCTCGGTCCACGGGGAAGGCGCGCGGGTGCATGGACCGCGGGGCGGGCCATGTGGCGCGTCTGGACTGGCGGGTGTGCGCAGCGCGGTTCAGGGAGTTTTGGCGCTGCATGGTGGACCGGTGTGCGACGCGTGGCGGCACGGCATTGGCGGGCTCACATGGTCGCGGTCCACGGCGCCAGCGGCGGTGCACGGGGCAGCGCTCGGCCGACACGTGGCGCTTCGCACTCGAGTGCGCCACGCGTCGCGCCGTCCGCGCTCCGCCCCACCTACCACTCCCGCCCGCGGAGGGGCGACGTGGCGCGCAGTGAGGGGCCCCGCACAGCTGTTTGCTGTTGCGGGGTGACGTGGCCGCACCTGAGGGATTCGGGCGCGTCGTACGGGTCGCGTCCGACCCCTTCAGGCGGATTCGGGCGCCCGAAAGCTGCGCCCGAATCCGCCAAAAGCCCATAGTGGACTTGTGCCTATGAATAGGCCTCTTTGGGGGCCCATTTGACCCTTTTCTGAGCCCAGTTTCTTTCCTTTGAGCATTGTATTGAGGCATTTTAGCAGTAGCGAGGGTATGCATAGCATGTCTTTAGTACAGTTTCCTTGGGCTTGATGATTATGACATATTAGCTGTAGTTTCATTCAGCTTTGCATATCTATCTATTTGCATATCTATCTATTTGCCTCCAGTAGACTTAGAGGGCATACCGTGGATATTGGTGACGGTACCCACTGGGATCTACCTTCTGTAGTAGATCTCAAACTCGCTGCGGTGACAGGTTACTGAGGTAGCTGTTCCGGCTTGGTTCGCGCAGAGACAGCAGATCGAGGTGAGGACGTGGCCGTTAGTTCCTTACCAACATTGAGAGTCTGAGATAGATGTACCCAATATTTTGTTTTTTTATGATTCCACTTTTGTATAGGATATTCTGAGAGACTTTGTCACGCCCCGAGTTTAAAAACCAGCGTCTAAATTTTTGTTTTTTTTCAAATCAGAGTTTAAAACCAGCCAGGGCGCAACAGACCGCCACATATATAGAAGAGTTCCAATCCCACTGGGGATTGAGCCTTTTCTATATATGCACGGCTAGCTTGGCATATAATCAGAGTACTAACTACGTACATTTTATTACAACACAGATATCACAAACTTCCTTGTCATAACTTTACATTACATCTGAATACCACTTGAATTAACTATATCTAAATACACGGCTGTCCAGGGTCAATCTCTATCTCGGAATCTCACCAACTCGTCCCGACATCCCAGCACCGCTCCACCTGAAAAACAGTCACCCGAGGGTGTGAGACACACCGGAGTGTATCCCAGTGGGCACGACGAGCCGAGAAATAGCAGATCGTACCTATTGGTATACAATACTAGAGGATAGTAAATGATCACATGTTAGGACAAGCAGATATATAATTGGAGCTGTAATTAAATCAACTTAGAAAATCTTGAAGCAAGCATAGGCTGACATATATGACAGGAATAGGAATCAGGAAAAATCATATTAGGTAAGCATTTATGAAGCAAATGAAAAACCAACAGGAGTAGGTATAATCTTGACAGGAATATAATGAACCAAGCATGCTGAAAAATTCAAAGTGAAATCAGGAACCATAAGTTAAGACGAAAGCAGACTACAAGCAACTTATGCATCAAATAAGTGATATATCAAATTACCCAATTACCAGTCACCATATTGGTTCCACAAAACCTCAGGCGAATTTGCCCATATGGCACCACAAGCCACCATATTGGTTCCACAAAACCTCAGGCGAATTACCCCCCACAAGGGGTCACGGGTTGCTACTGCTAACCACTTTACCGGTAAAGAATATCTACACGGGTCATGACTCCGCTGATGTTCGTGAAGTACAACGGTGCGGGCGATCAAATGCAAATGCTCTGTAGAGTCCTGGCGTTTCCTTGCCCTTGTATACCTCCCTTTTTATTTTGACGGGACTGGTAGGAAAACTTTTCACCGCTTTCTGCAATGGACTGACCGGGGCCGCTAGTATTTTTCTGCGATTGAGCTCGAAAAACGGAGAACGGCAAAGCGAACGGTTTCGGATTCCGATGTACGGATCTCCCGGAATGGGGGTCAAGGCGTTTGCCTTTGAGTGGTGCATCGGAATCCGTGCTAAGTGGCCGGCACGCTTTTCGAGATGATCGGACGAGATCCTTCTACGATCGGGCTTTTCACCTTTTTCTGTCACTGGGTTATTTTATTTATTTAGTAGTACCTCGACTTTCCAGTTTTCTATTTTGGGTACGAATTGAATCTTTTCAGTTGTTAGGGGGGGTAGAAATTCGAGAATTTCTGGGCAGACCATCGGGGCTCGCGGGTATTTTTAGGTGTTAGAGATCGCGAAATGGAGAACGGTGGCGCGATCGGTTTTGGATTCCGACTCCGGAATCTCCCAAAATAAATTCCGAAAGATGTATTGCAGTTCAGGCGACTTACACGGTTATCGAGGCAAACCGGACCCTGGTTAGTACCCGAACTGGTATTTTCTTTTAGTCGGAAGTTGGGTTTCTTCCCTTTCCCCGCTTCTTGATTCACCCGATCCCTTACTTTGTGATTTAGGGATTTAGGGATCAAGTCCCCGTTTATTGCACCCAAACGGCTAATTAACCCCAGTGGGAAACTAGGGTATCCCATCTTTCCCCCTTTCTTGTGCGTGAGAACCCCGTTTTCCCCATCTCTAACAAGGCGGCGTGAAGAACCGGGATCGTGACGGGGAGAAAAGAAGAGAACGATCGCCTCCCCGCAAAGATCCGACGAACGCGAAGAGGACGATCCTTCTCCTTCGCCCAGTGCCGACGAAGCCGAGTTCTTCTCGGGCTCAAGGGGGGTGTTTTAACTGGAGTTTCTGCACATCTTCTTCTTCGCGTTTCAGGTGGGTGCTCATCCTAAGACTTAGTGTGAGACTTTCGTAAATTGTGCTCAAGTTTTTATGACTCGTCTAACTGTGCTAATATGAGTAATCTTTATTGCTGATACTATCGAGATTTACTGGCGGGTACACTCTTAGAATCCCTTTTATGCACACTATCGTTATTTTCATGTTTATCATGTTGTGGGTTTTATAGTGGTGTTAGCGTCGGTTTCCGGCGGTCGTTTTACTTTTGATTACACATTATGTTGCTAACATGATAGCGGTTATAGCTTTACTCTTGATTATATAGTATGTTGCTAACATGATAACGGTTATATCTTCTCCTTGAGTACTGTTGGTATTGTTGGTTACTTTGCTCGAGGCTGCAGCACGCGCACCCGCGGTTTGGCCACCGCAAAGGGTGCGCTTTTCCGGAAAAGTGGTCTATGACCCGTGTATACCCACGAGGTGACGTAGTGGGGCCCCTTATTAGTTGTGGGGTTTGAGGCGCCGAGGTGCGAGCGATGCGACCCGTCGGTTTAGTTGTCCGACGTGGTCGGGTTTCTGCAGGTACGGTGCGACCCGTCGGTTTAGTTGTCCGATGTGGTCGGGTATTGCAGGTACGGTACGGCCGTCGGTTTAGTTGTCCGACGCGGCCGGGTATTGCAGGACACAGGGGTACAGGTTATCGTTCCCCTCTTGAGAGGGTGGTTGCTCCGGTTGACTTTACGGTTTGTTTTACTGCTTTTTCCTGCTCTACTATCTTTCGTCACTGACTTCCCGCTTCGTGACAGGGTCCAGACGAGGGGAGAGGTAGGCGACGGTGAGGACGGGGCAGGAGCTTCTGGGTCGCTGGGGACCCTGGACTGTATTTTCCCTTTCTTCTTTACATTTCATTTACGTTTGTAGTTACTTGTGAGGTTCTCGATACCCTCGTGGGGTCGGCATGGATGTCGGTATGGTTACGTTTAGTTGTCCTTTTATGTACTTCCCTTTCCTTTCATTTCTGTTGGCCGTTGGAAAAAAAAAAAAAGGGGGGAAACCCAAAGAAAAGATTGCGAACATTGTTTTCAAAAACTCGAGTGTCGTGTGGGCACTGTTTTCAAAACCATGTGGATTTATGCTGTTTCCGAACACGTTTTACAAACTTTGGGTGCCGGGTAGGCGCCGTTTTCAACGACTGTGGATTTATCCTTTCAAAACCCCTTGGCCGTGGTTGTTACTCAGTTATGGTACTTAGTTGTATGTTAGAACTGTTGTGATTGAATGGATGATTGCGTTTGGGACTTGTATTAGCTGCTACGCCGTGCATATACAGAGGAGGCTCTGTCCGTTTGCAGAGTGACTCTGTGTATGCGGCGGGTCTGGGCATGCGCCGGGGAAGAAGGTTTATTTTTCAAAAAAAAAAAAAAAAAAAAAAAATTTTACGCGCCAAATGAGTACCTTTTGTGAACCGTTTCCGCTAAAACAAACCCCCGGGGCGTGACAGATTAAGATGGTATCAGAGAAGTTCTTTCAATCACAACAGTTAGTGCCGACATCCGTGGGGATACCTCACTTGCCTACAGGTGAATGAAATGGGTGGGGCATAGGAAGGTAGAACGCGAGTGACCGAGGGGGGGGAAGAGTCCGAGTCCTTTTCTCTCGCTAGGTGGTTCGTTGCTTTGTAAGTAAAGTCTAGAGCTGACTCTTGTTGTGTGTGTACAGATATGGCCCGTACCAGATCATCGGCCGGGGACGCGGAGGCAGATACGACGACGTCGACGGCCGCGGAAAACTAGTTCCTGCGGCAACAGATGCGAGAGTGCGGGGACTATTGAGTTTCTTTTCTCGATATGGCTCGGGTGGTAGCACAACCCACCGGTGGTTGTTGGTTTGTTGGTCGTCTGTCGGCCATGGGTAACCGGGTAGCTGTTTGTCTAAACTTGTACCTCCTGGGTTTTCTGGTGTTAAGGTACAGCGGGTAGTCGGTCGATCCCTTTTGCACCATGGGCAAGGTATAGGTGGGAGTGAGGATTCTTCCCCTATGATTGTTACCCATAGTTCGGCTTTTCACCGTAACCACTGCGTTTGGTTGTCGAGATCGTCGTGTTGGGATCTCGGGGGGCTCCTTTGGTTTAGGAAGGGAGACCACCGGGGCTAGTAAATCTTCTTCATTTGGGCTCGTTTGGGGTTAGAGAGGTCGTGCCTTGCTCAGCACAAGTGTGCGTAGGTGGCGACTTCTATTGGGGGGCTTAACTCTGACGCTGGGTGGTGCCAGGTAGCTCTGAGTCGGGTTCCTGTTTTCTGCGCTAGAGGGCCGGTTAGGTCGTCCGTTGGTGGTTGGCGTGTGATCCCTCGAGTGCGTTTAGGGACCCTAGGCAACTTTTGGCAGGGTTCTTCTTGCCGTTTTCGTTGCTTGTCTTCTTTCGACCCTTTTGATTTCATATGGATAGTCTTCAGCACCTGGAGGTCTTCGTTGAACGGGCATAGAGCTCAGTTTCTTTTCTTCTAGTTGGGAGTGTCGCTGTTGGTCTGGAAGTTTACCGCTCGTTTCGGTGCCCAGTACTTGGTGGGGCAACGATTTGGGACCAAGAGATAGCGGCAATTTAGAGCGTCGCACCCCGTCGGTGTCAGGTCGGAGGTAGGACCTCACCTTGTGGGCCTTGTCGCCAGCTTCCCATGACTAAGTTATAGCCTTGAGGTTTGGTTTGGGAGAGCTGTGGATGGTGATCTTTTGGGGCAGGTGTGAGTCAAGGGGGGGGAATCTGGCGACTACTCGGAGTTTGGCTCTGGTCATCTTCGGCTAGGAGGCCTTGTACGCGGCCCTTTTTGTGGGGTAGACTGGGTGGTAGGTCTTAGAGCTGAAACCTAACGTCAGTTTCGACCGTCGCCTCGGTAGGACGGGTAGTCGGAGCGAGTGGTCCGGGATGGTGGTTATGCTCCCGGCTTGTGGCCCGTGTTGGTGACGGGTGGAAGTATCCAGTGTCGGCGACGGAGGGGAGCAGTCCGTGATGGTGACAGGTGAGTTCGTTGTCTTCAGGGGAGAAGTTATGATAGTTAGTAACCCAGCCTGATTTGTTGGCACCGCTTGGAGCCTTGTGAGGACGTTGTGTGGGTTGTTTTCCCCGTCGTCGGGTTAGATGTCTCGGACTTCTAAAGGATCAGTGGTATGGGTTGGGCAGTACGACTGGGGTACCTCGACGCATCGCGAGACTTTGTTGCTGACTGCTCAGAGCCGGCTGGGGTGGTGTGCGGACCGGCGGCATCGTGACTGGGAATTCCGAGTCGGGAAGCAGGAATACGACGAGGTGCTGGCAATGGACTGGTTCACGAGGTATCCGGCGGATGTATAGCTACTTGGTTTGAGTGGGCCCGGCGACTCGACCCTTTGCATCGTTCACTGACACCCCATTGTAAGGGTTTCTTCTGACGTCCCCTTGACTGAATTGCTGGGAATACCCCCGGGTGAGAGGTCACCCTCTCTGTCGAGCTTCTACCAGACGCGCAACCTATCCCTTAGGCGCCTTGCGGAATGGCTTCGCGGGACTGAGGGAATCTAAGGCACAACAAGGAGTTTTTTTTTTCTGAATAAAGGGTTCATCAGACCGAGTGTGACGCCTTGGGGCGCACCCGTGCTTTTCGTGCGAAAGAAGAACGGAAACCTACGCCTACGCGTCGACTTCAGGGAGATAAATAAGGTTACAGTGAAGAACAAGTCCGGGATTGATGACCTCTCCAATCAACTGCGAGGAGCACTTACGGACTTTTCTCCGGAATCTCAGGGACCAGAAGCTGTTTGCTAAATTTAAGAATGTGAGTTCTGACTTCGCGGAGTGGACTGTTGGGGCACGTCGTGTCAGCGACGGGAATCACAGAGAATATGAGCGGATGTTTTGAGCAGGAAGGGTCAAATCGGGAAGGAAATCGATGAGCGCGAGTACTCAGCAGGACCGGTACCGTCGCACGACCTATTGTCCTTGATGATCAAGCCAACCCTTTTAGAGAAATCCTGGAGGGTCAGAATAACAGGCGTACGGACACAGCTCATTCGAGACAAGACCCCCGGGCCACGCAATCTCAGCGAGTGCGGATGACGAAATACGTTTCCGAGGGTGGACATGCGTGCCCGAGCTGCCAGTGTTGAAGGAAGAGTTACTGTCAGAGGCGCACTGCGCTCCCTTCACGGCGCATCCAGGTGACACGAAGATGTACGAGGACCTCAAGCAGAAATTATGGTGGACTAGAGACACTCGGCTGGTGTCGAACCCTTGGCAAGTCTGCAACGGGCCCTAGAGACTAAACCACACTTCAGCACGGCGTTTCACCCCCAGACCGGCAGACAGCCCAAGCGAATGACCCGGATTCACGAAGGTGTGCTCTGAACCGGCCTACTTGATCTTGGGTGACGGATGGTCACTGCCTTGAGCTTAGAGAGGACCTGAGTTTCGACGGAACACCGGTGCGGACCTTAGCACGAGAGGACAAAAGGGATTGTGCAACCGGACGATCCCCCATGGGAAGGTACTGTGGAGCAACCAGGAAGAACGTGAAGCGACTTAGGAACGGGAGTCAAAGATGGAGGAGTGCAACTCAGCTTTATTCGCTGCGGACCAGGATTAAGTTTCGAGGACGAAACTTTTTTTTAGTGGTGAGTGATGTAGAGTCCTGGCGTTTCCTTGCCCTTGTATACCTCCCTTTTTATTTTGACGGGACTGGTAGGAAAACTTTTCACCGCTTTCTGCAATGGACTGACCGGGGCCGCTAGTATTTTTCTGCGATTGAGCTCGAAAAACGGAGAACGGCAAAGCGAACGGTTTCGGATTCCGATGTACGGATCTCCCGGAATGGGGGTCAAGGCGTTTGCCTTTGAGTGGTGCATCGGAATCCGTGCTAAGTGGCCGGCACGCTTTTCGAGATGATCGGACGAGATCCTTCTACGATCGGGCTTTTCACCTTTTTCTGTCACTGGGTTATTTTATTTATTTAGTAGTACCTCGACTTTCCAGTTTTCTATTTTGGGTACGAATTGAATCTTTTCAGTTGTTAGGGGGGGTAGAAATTCGAGAATTTCTGGGCAGACCATCGGGGCTCGCGGGTATTTTTAGGTGTTAGAGATCGCGAAATGGAGAACGGTGGCGCGATCGGTTTTGGATTCCGACTCCGGAATCTCCCAAAATAAATTCCGGAAGATGTATTGCAGTTCAGGCGACTTACACGGTTATCGAGGCAAACCGGATCCTGGTTAGTACCCGAACTGGTATTTTCTTTTAGTCGGAAGTTGGGTTTCTTCCCTTTCCTCGCTTCTTGATTCACCCGATCCCTTACTTTGTGATTTAGGGATTTAGGGATCAAGTCCCCGTTTATTGCACCCAAACGGCTAATTAACCCCAGTGGGAAACTAGGGTATCCCATCTTTCCCCCTTTCTTGTGCGTGAGAACCCCGTTTTCCCCATCTCTAACAAGGCGGCGTGAAGAACCGGGATCGTGACGGGGAGAAAAGAAGAGAACGATCGCCTCCCCGCAAAGATCCGACGAACGCGAAGAGGACGATCCTTCTCCTTCGCCCAGTGCCGACGAAGCCGAGTTCTTCTCGGGCTCAAGGGGGGTGTTTTAACTGGAGTTTCTGCACATCTTCTTCTTCGCGTTTCAGGTGGGTGCTCATCCTAAGACTTAGTGTGGGACTTTCGTAAATTGTGCTCAAGTTTTTATGACTCGTCTAACTGTGCTAATATGAGTAATCTTTATTGCTGATACTATCGAGATTTACTGGCGGGTACACTCTTAGAATCCCTTTTATGCACACTATCGTTATTTTCATGTTTATCATGTTGTGGGTTTTATAGTGGTGTTAGCGTCGGTTTCCGGCGGTCGTTTTACTTTTGATTACACATTATGTTGCTAACATGATAGCGGTTATAGCTTTACTCTTGATTATATATTATGTTGCTAACATGATAACGGTTATATCTTCTCCTTGAGTACTGTTGGTATTGTTGGTTACTTTGCTCGAGGCTGCAGCACGCGCACCCGCGGTTTGGCCACCGCAAAGGGTGCGCTTTTCCGGAAAAGTGGTCTATGACCCGTGTATACCCACGAGGTGACGTAGTGGGGCCCCTTATTAGTTGTGGGGTTTGAGGCGCCGAGGTGCGAGCGATGCGACCCGTCGGTTTAGTTGTCCGACGTGGTCGGGTTTCTGCAGGTACGGTGCGACCCGTCGGTTTAGTTGTCCGACGTGGTCGGGTATTGCAGGTACGGTACGGCCGTCGGTTTAGTTGTCCGACGCGGCCGGGTATTGCAGGACACAGGGGTACAGGTTATCGTTCCCCTCTTGAGAGGGTGGTTGCTCCGGTTGACTTTACGGTTTGTTTTACTGCTTTTTCCTGCTCTACTATCTTTCGTCACTGACTTCCCGCTTCGTGACAGGGTCCAGACGAGGGGAGAGGTAGGCGACGGTGAGGACGGGGCAGGAGCTTCTGGGTCGCTGGGGACCCTGGACTGTATTTTCCCTTTCTTCTTTACATTTCATTTACGTTTGTAGTTACTTGTGAGGTTCTCGATACCCTCGTGGGGTCGGCATGGATGTCGGTATGGTTACGTTTAGTTGTCCTTTTATGTACTTCCCTTTCCTTTCATTTCTGTTGGCCGTTGGAAAAAAAAAAAAAAGGGGAAACCCAAAGAAAAGATTGCGAACATTGTTTTCAAAAACTCGAGTGTCGTGTGGGCACTGTTTTCAAAACCATGTGGATTTATGCTGTTTCCGAACACGTTTTACAAACTCTGGGTGCCGGGTAGGCGCCGTTTTCAACGACTGTGGATTTATCCTTTCAAAACCCCTTGGCCGTGGTTGTTACTCAGTTATGGTACTTAGTTGTATGTTAGAACTGTTGTGATTGAATGGATGATTGCGTTTGGGACTTGTATTAGCTGCTACGCCGTGCATATACAGAGGAGGCTCTGTCGGTTTGCAGAGTGACTCTGTGTATGCGGCGGGTCTGGGCATGCGCCGGGGAAGAAGGTTTATTTTTCAAAAAAAAAAAAAAAAAAAAAAAAAAAATTTTACGCGCCAAATGAGTACCTTTTGTGAACCGTTTCCGCTAAAACAAACCCCCGGGGCGTGACATGCTCAAACTCACGGTCCATTGACCGGGTAATCGGCAACAAGCCGGGAAATCCCCACTGGGATGCAATAGCAAAATCAACTGAATCTCAACTCTCATGCAAGATCAAAGGCAAATCTCAACTCAACATAAGATCAACAGCAAATCTCAACTCAATCAGGCAGACCAACCAAACATACAAAACTGAACGCATATTTTTGAGAAAACTATTTTGAAAAGTCCAAACCTCGAAGAGTGTTGCCCTCGTCCTATCAAACAAGAACAGACTCAGGTGACACTACGAAGCTTGGGTTTCCAAACCTCGTAGAGCAATTGCCTTTGTCCTATCAAACAAGAACAGACTCCGGCGACCCTACGAAGCTCGGTAAAAACATCAGTTAATTAAATCCATGTGTTCAGCAGTGTATCATTTGATCAGCAGAACAAGCAAGCTCACCAATCCAACATGGAAATGTTCCAGGATAAGATATAAATACAAGAGGCACTATGAATAATCATGTAAGGCAGAATAGAACTGATAACAGGCATAGCTCAACACCAATCAGACGGACTAACCCCTTATGCAACTAAACACATGTTTTTAAGAAAACCTTTGAAAACAATAGGTTTTTGGGTTCCAAACCTCGTAGAGCGTTGCCCTTGTCCTATCAAACAAGAACAGACTCAGGCTACCCTACAAGGCTTGGTAAAATCATTTATTTTAGAAGATCATGTATTTAGCAGCATAACAGGCGAACAACAAGGAAGCAGGTATAAAGCAGGCATGAGGGAGCAAATCACTGAATCAATGGAAAGGCAGGCTCAAGCATTAATAGATTGATATAATAATCAAGCATAGGAGTGCAACTACGAAATGGCCAATCAGTCAAAGCAACTAACAATAATATATATTGCAACCAAAGGCAGACAGGCTCAAAATAAACTAAGTTACCAAGAACAGGAGTCCAACCAATACCGTACACCGAGGGCCGAACTGATAAAGCCCGGACCGAAGATAACCCACCTGATATAACGCAGGCGGCTAATCTGAACCAACTGTATGCTCAGCACACCAGATGCTACCGAATAACCCTGAATGTGAATTAACAAATCAGTTTACTAACCAGTATACGATGTGATTCTTGCATCTAGACCCCTAGGGCTTTTAAATTTACACTTTTAGTGCCAATTTGGGCACTGTTTTCGCTTGTTCTTTCAACTGGAGATTCATTTTAACATTCCGTCACTTCCAGCAGGTTTCCTACATCATGCTGAACACCGTGCTCACCCATTTGTGGCATCACGGGTTCCGAGGCAAACTTTGGCCCATAATATATGCACTAACATAGCCTTAATGTCATTTTGTTTCTTCGGGACTTCAAACAGAAATTTTAACGCGAGCATCGCGTCCAGTGACCCCAAATTAGCCTAGGGCACACTGTTGCGGCTTTGCCAACACTCTAGAACAGTGTTTTATTTCAACATTATCTTTCTAGGTTAATTTAACTATAACTTTAATTCTACTCATCAAACAATTAAAGTTTGTATATCAAAATTGCTCTAAATATTACTAGGATATCAGGGCTTGCACTAGTTGCAACCCAGGTGTGTTGGTTCAACCAGAACCAAAGCCAAGTTTCATATAAGATTCACATTACTCCAAACTTTATTTCACACAGATAAACTTTGATCTAAAGTGAGCATCAAGCTCAAGAAAACATTTGGAACAACTTTCATATTTACAGAAAACCCAAATTCTGAAGTTTCCTTCATTGAGGCATTAAATCAAGCACTTGGCATGCATTATTTATAACAGAGTTCCTCGCCCGGGTAGTGGGCCGAGCGGTCAGTGTATTGTGGGACGGGTGTTGCACTCGGGCCTGGGGCCGAGTGGGGTCTGGTGGCTGGGTTAGGCCAGTGTTAGTGTTTTGGGAACCGTTTCAGATAAACGGTGGTCCCGGGTTTTTAGTTTTTCGCTGTTCTTCTCGTCACCACCACGTTGTGCCTGTGGTGTACGTGTGTTATCAGGACCTTGAACCCAGAATGCCTTTGGACATTCATGATTTTAGTAAACTAGCGTTTTTCCTCCCGAATTCCTGGGGGTCGCCGGAGCCTGTTCTTGTTTGATTGGGCTTCGACACCAACCCTTCGGAGTTCGGAAAATAAACTTGTTTTCAACTGATTTTTCATGAACTAAAATCTATAAAAGTTGGTTTTCTCAGTTCAAAACTGTAGGATACCGAACTTCTAAAAGTAGAAGTTAGACATTAAGTAGAATATGCCCAATTAATTCAAAGAAATCCTAATTAACCATAGGTAAAATGTGCAAGTTCAACTTTTAAAAGAATACAATATAGAAGTTACGGTGGGATATAGTAAGTCGGAAAAATTATTATATAAATAAAAATAAAAATAGTGTAAGATACTATTTTTATTGGACTCATAGAAGCATAATATAGGTTGAAAATGACCTGCGCCGAAATCGGAGCGAAAACAGAAGATTTAATATTTTCTGTGAGAGACGGGGCAGATAAATTAGCAGAAAATTCACAGTGTCGAAAAATTCCGAAAAAATTCGGGGAGCTCCGTAATATTATTTTAAGGCCACAGAAAAAGTTTCGTGTTGATCGGATGCCAGATAGTAAGAACGGGCTCCGCCAACAGTGTCGAAAAATTCTGAGAAAATTACGGGAGCTTCGTAATTATGTTTTAAGGTTACAATAAAAGTTTCGCATCAATCGGATACCCGAGCAGTGAGAAAGGTACCTGACAGCGATTTTAAGTACAGCGAGACTTTTGGTGACCCAAAAATAGCCCAAACTGAAAATTTAAAATATCTCGTGATAAATTAAGTTGAGATGAGCCTGCCCGTCAAATTTGAGCACAAACGGACATTCAGAAGGACTCCGCAGGCAAGTATCAGATCAAATTGGGCTAAATAGTGAATTACCACTATTGTAGGGGGGCCTTTATGCAAAAAGGCTACCTTTACCTTTTCTGCTTCTTCTCCACCCGCGCACAGCACTCCCCAACCGCACGCAAGCACATCCATGGAGAGCTCTCTCTCTCACCTTCTCCACTCACTTTCTCTCTCTAAATTTTCTTGCTCCACGTTGCACTAAATCGCGGAGCGATTTGCGGGAAGCTTAAGGCGAGCGAGGGCGAGCTTTTGAACCAAGAAAAGCTTGGAATCCTAGCTCTTTGAGGTGAGTTTTGTAAAAATTAAATTTGGTTTTGCCGTAAATTTTTAGACCTAAAATTTATATGATCTTAGAAGAACTCTTGTTGAAGAAATCGGCGAAAATCGTGGAAAAATCATAATGAATGTGTATATGAAACCTAGGGTTAAAAGAGGAGTTTTTGGATTTTCATGGGATTGATCTCATTTGAACCTATGGAAACACAATTACTATATAAAGAAACGTGTTGGCGAAGACGGATCGACATTCCGTCAAACGGTCGAAAAGTTAGAGCCGAAATACGCGCTCTAGGACTTTTGAGGCAAAAAGAGAAATAATTACATTAGTAATTTTGGTGGGGGATTTAAATGGAATCCTTCCATCATGGAGGGGTTTTGGGTAAACCCTTGACGATTCAGACCACAAATCGTGGAAGTTCGTCGTCTTTCGTCGGCGCTTTTGCGCGCACGTGAAAGCACTAAGCATAGTGCTTGGAGGTTATTAATAGGCCGTTTTGGACTTGTTTAGGACATCCGACTTGAGGCGACCCTTGTGATCGAGACCGGTGCTCTCGTAGATTTTTTTGGAGAGCCGAGCCGAGCCAAGGACCCGAGGTGGGTGGTGCTTTTACCGAAGCCGTTGGGCTTCTCTCTATGTCTTAGCCACTTACACTATTGCATATCGCACCATTGCATTGTAGGATAGTATGTATTGCCATCTTTATACTTTCCGGTTGATATAGATATTTAGCAAATGTTATGCTAATATGTGGATTGGGAAAGATTGGGTCGATACCGAGGAATCCTATAGTGCGGATTGGGTGTTGGACTTGTGAGTCGACAATAAATGAACGAGTGGCATATATGTAGAAATTGTGAACACCACACAATAAATGAACGAGTGGCATATGAAAAGTAGTGTAGGTAAACCTAACATGACACCTGTGAGACATAGATTGTGTATTATCTATAGGGATCTCAGTTGCCATTAGCCTTATAGATAGGGTATCCTCGTGTGGAGAGGATTGGATCATGCTCATAGTCTGTTTTAGGCTGGTGGAGGTCGCTCCTCTACGGCCGCCTACTCCGGAGTTGGTCACGGGGCACGCCACCCCGAGGGACAGTCAGGTCCCGCAGACGCGTTCGATTGGTAGGTTGAGACATAGTCTCCCTCGTCGTGATAGTGAGCCGTGGGCAACCTTCGGGTGTGCCGTGAGATTTGAGATGAAGTGTTAAAAACCACACTTCTTGAAAATGAGTTAGAGAACAAGTATGAAATAGTACTTCTTGGACATAGTGATATATTTGGATATCTCTCCCCTGAGCATGCATACATGTTTTTTCGTGTTGGGCATAGTAGTGTAGTTATTTACTGCATTTACAGTTTTCAGATATATCTATCTATCTATCTATCTATCTGCTTTGCCCTCTTGGACCTAGTGGGAAGACCGGTGGAGTCGGTGGCCGAACCCACTGGGAACTATGGACCATAGTTCTCATCCCACTATTATTACAGGGCCGAGTACAGGTACTCCCGGCGAGGATCGCGGTAAGGGCTTGGCGCCCTAGAGACATTGGTAGCAGCCTCCCTACATCTATAGCTCTTGTCACCTTGTCTTTACATTTTGAGAGTAGATGTTGTATAGGGTGAGGATGTTTTGGATGTGATCTATGTATTATTCATATGCTCGAATGCAATGGTTGTAATAGATAGAGTTTCTCTCTTTGTTGCTTGTATGTTTACTGTTATATACTCGTACCTTGCTCTTATGTTCTTGTTAGCACTGGTTGTGCTCTCGTTGTGATTGTGTATATCTAGAATTAATTCCTGGGTGATTCTTGTACATGATCTTGTTGCTTAGCCTTGGGCGGACAGGGGAGGTTCTGTCCGTTCGGCGTCTGTTCAGCGCGCCCGAACTATGCCAAATTGGTAGCAGTTTCGGGGCGTGACAAAAACGGCTTTCAAAAAGAGCAATTTTATCCTCACCCTAGGGGGGGTTGAGTGAAAATGATATTTTATAATAAAGGCCATCTTTTTTCCTAAAAATCCCTCCCTCGACCGGGGGAGTGATCTGGGTTCTAAGGGCTGGTTTCATTCTTGGGCCGAAAACAACGGGAGGCTACACCTATACCCTGTTCTTGTTTGATTGAGGTCGTAGGTAGTAGGCTCCCGGGGTTTTCGGACTCTTTGTGGTTCTGGCTGTGGAGCATCTCCGGCCGTGAGTTTAGAGCTTTGAGATGAGTTACTTTCCCACTTAAACCGAGAGGGCCCGAATCCCTGAACGATAAAGGATCAAGAACTTCGATAGGCTGAGCTTAGAGTCTGTTCTTGTTTGATTGGGGTTCTAGGCACCGGTCTATCGGGATTCTCGGACCTTGCTGCGTCAGTCGGTTCTTCTCGCCTACGAGTGGGGTGTTGTCGTGGGAGCCGTTGGGAGTGACGGCGGTCCCAGCTGTGTAGTACTTTCTTTGAGTGGGTTAGTGTGGTGAGATTGAGTTGTGCTTTGAGCTCGTGTTACCGATCTGTTTGATCGTGGATTTTAGCCTGCTGAGCCTGGCATTTCATGCCAGTTACGAGATACTTGTGATACTTGAGTTCGTTGGGGTCGCTCCCCTCGAGCTACGCCCCGGGTGCGATGATGATACCGAGCCTGACGAGGCTGCGATGATGCGACTAGTTGATACACTAGAGTTCGCTTGAGATTGAGTTAGTCCTTGAGGGACACCCTACGTAAGACCAAGTCCTGTTTGGGCGTAGTGGCAGTAGGTGAGCGCAGGTTTGTTTGACTGGTCCAAAGTGGGACAGTCATTGAGATTGGGTGACATTGAGAGAGTGATGGCATAGCATGTGTCATAGTAGAGCTTTTCTTTGAGTATAGTACTGGTGACATATTGTCAGTAGAGAGTGGTTGCATACCATCATCTGTGTTCTCTTTCTCATTGAGCATAGTAGATAGAGGCATGATAGCTGTAGATATTTTTCCAGCTTATTTTCATTATCACAGTTTTTTTCTGTTATCTTATGCCTCTAGTAGACTTAGTGGGCAGACCGTGGTTCTTGGAGACGGTACCCACTGAGAACTACTGTAGGATGTAGTTCTCACACCCTCTGTCGGTGACAGGTTGCTGAGGCTTTTCTTCCGTTCCTGCCGAGCTGACTGGACGGACCAAGGACAGGGAGTCGCGTGATAGTTCTCTACCCGCATTTATTACTTTAGAGTGAGGTAGATGTACCATCCCGGACTGTGGGAGCTTGTTTATGTATTGTTATATTTCTAGTTTAGTTGTCTCCCTTTTGGATTTGTAGATGTTGTATAGGTGGATTTCTATTTGTATCATCATGTATGGGGAGATAGACTTGGTATTTTATTTTCAGCTTTTTTAGTAGTGAGATTTTATTTTACAGCTTTCTTACCCGCTCTGATATCTGTGTAGCTGTAGTTTTATCTTTTGCAGGATAGACGCTTCGTCTGTACGGCAGTTTCCGTACAGATGGCGGATCTGTTAGCAAGCCCGGGTCGCAGTTTCGACCCCGGGGCGTGACACTCCAACTTTCTTTCCACTTCTCTTTTGGTCAAAGCACTCTCAAAAGAGGTGAGTAAAACTCTAGGGTTTCATTTATAGAAACTTTTTTTTTTTGGGTTCAAAAGAGATGGAAACCATCTTATATGGAGCTCTTCTCCACTTTTAAGATTTCCTTGTGAACCTACAAGAGAGCATCTTGGAGCATTCTAAAGTAAACTCCAACTCTCTTACTTCCTTCCCTTTTGATCAAATATAGGGTTTCTCTTTTTAAGAGTTTTCATAAAATTAGAAGATCATAGAGATGATTTCCTTCATGGTTTCATATCATGTTTAGGGTTTTCTTGAAGATTAAAGAGATCAACCCATTTCTTCTTGCAAAAAGAAAACATAAAAGGTGGGGATTCTATTCGAAAAAGAGTGATCTCTCTCCTTTTCCCTTGTTTTTCATGATTAGAAGCATATTAATGGATCAATTAGGATGGTTATATAGAAATGAGACTATAGGGGTCTTCTTGTGCTAATAGGGTTATAGTAAACCCATTGTATGTGAATGGGATTAATGGTTATTAAGTAATAGAACTTCATTGCATATGAATGAATGCAATGAACCCATCTTACGTGATTAAAGTTGAGTATTAAAGCATGCTATGAGTTTAATGTTAAGGGTTTATGTTGAATGATGGACACAACGACTTAGGAGAAAACTTAATATAAGATTATAACGAGTGGCATTAACCTTAGGATTTCACATGTGGTATACGTTTAAAGAGTAAACTAAGGTTATGAGATAAGTATTTAACTTGAGTTGAAATTCTAAGGGAGGGTTTATGTGAGTTGGGATTAAGGAGTTAAGCAAATGCAACCCCAGAGTTGGTCTTAAGGGTGGTTGGGCAAAATGGACGACTACTTTAACTTCAACATGAGTTAACAAATGAAAGTGAAATGTTTAAAGTCCAAGGGACTTTCTTGCTACCCTTGAGGCATAGACCTAGGGTAAGAGATAAAAGAATGAATGGAAATGCTTAAAGAGCATATAAGCTAAAAGCTTAAGTAAAAGAAAAATAAAAATAAAATTGCACAATCAGAAGCTGGGACTCGTGCGGGGGTAAGGCTCTCCTCCTCGCGGCTGTGGCCGAATCTATGCGAGGTACTTCCGATGGTAGACTTAGCACATGAGTGCTATAGGCACCTTGGATCATCTTGTCTTATAGTAGCATGACTACCGGGCGCGAGCCCGCTGGGCGAGGCATTCCACGGAATAAGCAACTTGAATTAAAGCACAATAAAGAACATGAGTTTTGTGGTCAAGTGGTTAGTACGGCTAGTGTGGAACCCTGGGTAGTGACATAGTGTCGTTTCATGGCAAATGGTAAATTATACATGAGCATGTTAGATAGAAATTTACAGCTTTCCTTATCATATTGTTATCTATTATATTGCTTCCATTGGACCAAGCGGTGTAGGACATTCTTTCTCGGTGGTTGAACCCATTAGGAACTTTAAGTAGTTCTCACACCATTGGATGACCATCATTACAGGATTAGGTACATCGAGCGAGGCACTGGACAGGGGCAAGGGTCCGATAGCTTAGCGACCTAGCAGTCTAGAGTCGCCAGTTTCTATTTTGGTTTTATTTGAGTGAACCTTGTATGTGAGGAGAAAATATTGTAAATCTTAATTGCTTAAGGGTTTCATTTTGGAAGTGCTGAATGAAAGATGTAATTTCTTTTAAGTTTAAAGCTTTCATTTTAAAGTTGTTTGAAAGAGAGTAGTAATTCAAATTAAGTTTAAAGTTTCACTCATGTATGTACTTTCATTGCTTTCTAAACTGCTTGTTTGAATGAATGGAAGTTTTATTCACAAAGTTTAGTATTCTAATTGATATTCTTCTGCTTTCACTAAACTCTGTGAAATGGATATAACCGTTCCTTTCGGGTGTAGAGAGGTCATGCCCGATTTGCGGGTCTGTTGGCGTGCCCGAACTAGCCAAATTGGTGGTCTCGGGGTGTGACAGTATGGTTTCACGTCGAAAATCTACGGTTGTTAGTGAGATCAGATGTGATGTCAGTGCGGGCGAGACTGGGACCTTCGAGTCAGTTAGCTGATTGAGTTATTCTCGGCGATTATTTTTAGTTCATACTGTTAGATGTATGCCCTAGAAGCCAACTTGGCCGACACATATATTCTTTCTAGGATATAAATTTGTATTTGACATTTTACATTATGAATATTATTGGGTTTTTATTTTCATTCGTGTTGTGTATGTGTCCATGAATTGTCCAAGTAATTAATAAGATGATGATACGTATTTTCAAGAGTTGAGAATTTGAGACATGTATCATTAGTGATTAATTCCTAAATGCTCCCGATCGATGGATCATCACGGGGACAGTGATTGATCCGGTGAGATTGGTGCACAGTCGCTTCCCTTTTAGGGTAGACGAGTCTCGAGTCAACAGTGTGGGGACACTGGAGCGAATGTGCAGGTGGTTGTTAGAGAACAAGGGTACCGAGCGTGATCATCACGAGAAGTCACTTGGATGTCTACTCACTTATCAGTGACTTACTCGATGTTGCAGTAGTGTGACTGGTCCTTTGACCTGCGGTGCCTCGGCTATTCACAATGGGGTTATTGTAGTTTGACTGTACATACACTTGGTCACTAGCCATTTGGGTCCTTGCAATGGGTGCATGTTGGCTACAGTAGGTTCGTTGTAGGAATAGGGTGTACACCTATATGGAATCTATCGCCCTTAGTAGAGAAGGGAGTTAGTCCTATGTGATTTATGAGACCGAGTTTAGAAGACCTTGGCCAAGGCGTAGTAAATAACGAAAAGGGTTTCCGATATTAGAAACTCGAGTCGAATAAATTTGACATATGACAGACGGTAGGGTTTGACGAGCAATTCCATGACCTTCGTCTAGTTGGGACTCCGGATAGAAGGATTGTATCACATGTTAACTGCACCTAGAGGTTCAATATTCCATTCTACTGGAATGCCACTACATGCTACTAGGCGTCACTGGTGGATTGTGGGACTCACGAGAATTATCTGGGTGATGATCGATAATTTTTGTTGGGCTGAGTTTGAATAGTTCTAATCTACTGAAAAGAGTTTCAGTGATATTGTTGATGGTAATCACAATGTATCTCACTACCAGATAGAATAGAACCTATAGGGTCACACACATAAGAGGTTATGACTGATCGGATAGTTGGATCGCGATTTTTGAATCGCCTGAGGACTTAATTATCAATATGTTGATAATTGGACTAATTTGTAATTATTATAAATTAAGAATATTAAAGTGCAAATGTTGCAAGAGAGGGCTTACTAATAGTTAGTAAGTTGTGAGAGGACTTAAGTGCAAATGTTGCATTAATAATTTGATTTGATCAAATTAGAATTGTTCAAGTCGAATTAAATTAGGATTTAATCGATTGAACAGATTAGTGATAAGATAAACTTAAATCTAATTTTAAGTTTATCTTAATGTTTATCTTAATAATTATAAAAAGGGATTATATCCCTCTTTATACGTACGAGTTTTCTTTAAGAGAAAAAAAAAAAAGAAAAGAGAAAACCCTAGCCGTCATCTTTTCTCGTCTTCCTCTTTTCTAAATATCCACATTAAAAGAAAGACGTTCTCTGCAAGGGAGCTAGCACCCCGGTGAGAATTTCGATCAAGTCGACAACCTCGTGTGGATACCCGTGGAGGCCGGACGCGTGTGCGGCTTCAAGAGAACTAAATTTCACGATCATCAAATTATGGTGTAGATCTTCCCGTGCAAAGGTGAAGATTAGATCTTCCTCTTCTTTTTAATCTTAGATACATGAGGGATCCTGTTTTGCGTGATTTTGAGATCAGATCTCAAGTTTTTTATATTTGTTTATTTGATTTCTTTTTCCGCTGCGTTTATTTTTGCGCAAATCCTAACAGTGGTATCAGAGCCATCCTCATGTTATTTAAGATTAAAATTATAGTTTTGGATATTTTAAATCATTTTGAATGATTGTTAAGTCGTTTTACTATATTCAAGAATTATTAAATTTTGATCAATTCGAAATTATTTTAATCCGCGTAATTAAAATAAAATAAAATAAAAGTAATAATAATAAAATTTTATTTTTGTAAAATTTGATGAGATCAAATTTTATTTTTAATTTTTATATAATTTTGATAAGATCAAAATTTATTTTAAAATTTTATTATATTAATTAGATCAATTTATTTTATTGTAAAATTTGATGAGATCAAATTTTATATAATTTTTCACATAAGATGTGAATAATTGATAAGATCAAATAGATATTTTTTACGGATTAAAATATTGATCAAAATTATATGAATAAGATCGTATCGTTATGGTGATTTGATCACCTATTTTTCTGGATAATTGGTAAACTGTAAATTAAAATATCCTAAATTAATTATTGTGATTGTGATGTATGAGATACATATGGTGATGATCATGGATAGCAACCAATTTATTTTGTATGGACATGTGATGTATGATGTGTATGCGGAATCCTGTAATTTTAAATTTGTTTAAATTAAGGACTCTATGTTAGGGCTGTTTGGGTGCCTACGAGCACGAGCCAATTTTATTTAGAGACCTGCGTGTCTCAATAGATTAAAGATAAAAGTTATTTTATTCTTTAATTGTGTTGTATTATGTATGGTTGCACGTCATTGGTTGATTGGTGGGAAGCCGTTATCACACAACAAGCCCAGATCGAGACGAGCACTTGATGGCGGTCGAATCAAAGGGTTGATGGTGATCGAATCAAGTTGTAGCTCCGGATTGGATCAAGTTGAAGACGATCAAACCAATGACGTGCGTGTGCTTGTATTTATGACCCCTAGACCCCGATTCCGGCTCAGTGGCTCGAGCACGAATCTTCTTTTTAGATCCATGATCATCACCGGTTGCATTATATTTGTTTTTATGTGCAGTTTATTTTTATTTGCATGAGATCGTAAATAAATAAAATTAAATATGAGACCTAAATACAAATCTCCTCATAAATATTACGTCGAGTGGTCTTCCACCGTTGTAGAAGTGCGAGCGTCTTTTCTGGTGTTGATTGGCACGGCTGGTTACAGTGGTCAGTTACAATGGAAAGGCGCAACCACTCTATTAGCATAAGATGCTGCGGAGTAAATATGGGGTTGGGCCCAATATCTGTCAAGTGAGGGACCCAATGACGGCTTTGCTTACGCGTTTGAACGGTGGGTCTGACTTAACTAAAGAATGAGGCCAATATCTGTCAGGTGAGGCCTACAGGACTTAGAGACCGAATATCGCTGCAATTTGCTTAAGAAGCATTGGACAAGAGTTGCCCACTCATTGGTTTTCGTGTCACCAATATCTGTCAGGTGAGGTGGTGCGGTAAACTGGTGGGACCGTAGTACCCACTTGAAACCCTTATCGCATTGGGTTTCCGTTTCTCTACCCGAGGAGTGTAAGAGACTCGAGGAAGTAGCGGGAGGTTAACGTTTGTTTTTAAAAATTATCCCTAAAACAAAATTATGAAACAAATACAAATATCTAATTTGAATCTTTACTCTCTACAGAACAAAATGTCCGCTTCCAATCCTCTTTCTCGCATTCTCGAAACTAACCGCTTAACTTGAACGAATTATAAAGATTGGCTTAGGAACTTAAAAATAGTTTTGAGTTCCGAAAAGTTTAGTTATGTTCTCGACCAGAACCCTCCCACGTCACCAAACCATCAGATAAAATGGATGGATGACGATAATAAAGTAAGGTGCTACGTCCTGGCGTCGATGTCAAATGAACTTCAACGCCAGCATGAGGATATGAAGACTGCTAATGAAATGCTAACTCACCTCAAGGAGTTGTATGGTGAGCAAAGCCAATCAACACATTTTGAAGTGTCCAAAAGACACTTCAAAGCCAAGATGCATGAAGGGCAGTCTGTTCATGATCATTGTTTGACAATGATCAAAGACCTCGAGGAGCTTGAGAAGCTCGGCATGAAAATGGATAAGGAATTGCAAGTTGATATGATTCTGCAATCTCTTCCAGATTCATATGGACAATTTATTGTAAACTACCATATGAATAAAATGGACTGCACCAATGCTGAGTTATTGTGTCACGCCCCGGGTGTAAACCAGAACCCGGACTCGTCCACAGATCCGCCGTGCACACGGTATTTCCCATGTACACGAAGCGCTGGCAACCTGCTCAGATATAAGAAAGATAATAAAGGAGCATAAAACAGAGCTAAACTAAAACTAATACATCTCAGACAAATGCTGAAAATAAAAGTACAATAAAACTCTCAAATATATACATGTGTCTCTCCCAGCTCACGAAATAAATACAACCAGCTGGCCGGAGCCAGACCCAAAATAAAGGAAAAGTACAACCGTCTGAGTGTATAGGGGATACATCAAAACTGCTAAACTCGAGATCGGGGAAGTAGCTATCTAATCAGCGATCCTCTTACCTCGATCCTGGGAAGAGGGTCTCGCAACTCCCGCAGAGGACTCTGCAAAACAAAGGGGAAGGAAAAGGGAAAACAGTGGGGGGTGAGAACTACTATAAAAACAGTAGCCTCTCCTAGTGGGTAGACCTCAAACTCAGACATGCCCACTAGGACTACCAGAGGCGAAAATAAAAATAAAAACAAATGTGGTAAGCTATAAGTAACACTACTGATGAAAAGCTACCACTAATATGCCTCTAAAATGCCCAGCTAAAAGAATAGCTAAAAGTATGCTCTAGTATGTCAAAGCCTGCCTGACCAAACCCAATCAATACACCAGTAAACACTGGTACTGCCTGCTCTGCTGTCAACTCAAGAACCCAGTATCTGATCGGCACACGGCACGATCCCAAAGTATCCAATCGACCGGCACACGGCTCGGCCCTAAGCCTACTCCGGAGTGGCACTCGAGGGGAGCGACCCACACGAGTAAAGTATGTAACCATAAGTATCTGATATAGCAGAACTGGATCAAGACTCTAAGTAAGTGGGTAAGACCATCCACTAAGGAAGCCCGATCCCTCACCTCCAATCTTATGCAATAATAATAATAATAATAATAATCCGGTCAACCGCCCACAGTCCGCGGTTGCCCAACACCCAACTATCGATCCCCAACTGTCCCAAACTCTGAACATCTGACTACACTATCCCCTAAGACTAGACAACAGGAGAAAGAATAAAAAGTATGGTTTCTCCTAAGTCAATTTCAGCATGTTTGTGTAGCAGAAAAAGGTGGCCTAGCTAGATGACCATACAAGCATGCAAAGTCCTTTACTTGATAAAACCATTTTAAGTACTCTAACTTTTACAAAACTAAGAGCATAGAACCTCCAATGTACATGTTGCATAATACGTGATACATGATACAATTTTGATACACGATCTACTAACAATAAGCTTTTCAAGATATGAACTCTAACCACATGCCCAAACCTTCCATTATACATACAACATGATACGGATTTAGCATGATTTCCAAGTGTTTAAACTACACATCTAAAGCAAGGAAACACAACTTACTAACATTTAGTTCTCTAACAATGCAAATAGTAACAATGAAACCATGATCTCATACAAGCATGCTAGGTCCATTGCACAATTCTAACTAGCAACATGATCAAACAACACTCTAATATGCCTAGTGACAAATCAAAAGTAGGAGGTTTACAACAACACCCACCTCGAGCGCTAAATCCCTGTCCAAAAGCGAAACCCACGCTCGGTCCAAAAAGTCACCACAACACTGCACAACATACCCCAAAAGAACATATATAATTTAAACATACTGTGCTCACCAAAATCTGTCCATAATTACCACAGTCCAGAGTTTCTCAATTTTCACCTGTGAAAAATGCCCATAAAATTCCAAGAAAAATATTGTCGCAATCCTCGCGATGAACCCGTCGAAATGAGTACCTGCACGCTCAAAACCGAGTTTCCTACGCTGAGATAAAAATCCGGCGAGGGAAACACCCCAAAACAAACTGTACAAAATTTCTGTACCAAAGAACTACAGTGAAAGGAATTATTTTTCACCTTCGTGAAAAATCCAGAAAAATCTGAGAAAAATCCAGGAGATTCCTTGTGAAATGTAGATGAAAATTGCCTATTGAATCGCCTCGATCCGTCGCCTGTGCGCAAAGATACAGCTAGAACACCGTAGTGCTGTCCAAAAATCCGCGAAGAAAAATGGATCAAATGGAAGCTCGGAAAACTCCAAGGTCAGCACGGAAATCGAGGAAACTCAAAACACAGAAGTTGGAGTCCTACCTGTTGAGAGTCCAATGGCGCAAGAATCGTCGGAAAAAGAGATCGGGGTGAGCCGGAGGAGCCCGAACACTGAGAAGGGACGAAGCGGGTCGCCGGAGAACAAGCGTCGCGCCGCGCCGTAAAATCACGAACCTCGGGATGCGTGCCTCCAAAAATCCTCAAAGTCCTCCAATGGATAGTGCACTGTGTGAGGGAAATTTCTTCTGAAGACACCATAGTGAAAAGGAGTCTAAAAAGCCCAAAAGAAAAACAAGGAAGCCTATTTATAGGCTCAGCCCAATACTGTGCTGGGCCGGATTCGGGTGCGGATTTTCGGGCGCCCGAATCCGCCAACACGGGTTGCACGAAGCCTGTCCGACGTGCCCGAAAACCTGTGGTGACGCCACGTGTCCCCATAACACGGGACAGCGGTGCAAAGTCCCCCGTCGTGCGCCACGTGTCCCCCCGCGGTCAGCGGGGTAGGTACGGCCCGCCACTCGCGTCGCGACACGTGGCGCACTCGAGTACGGCCAGCCTCCCGCGTCGCGACGCATGGCGTACTCGAGTACGGCCGACCGCCGCGTCAGGCGCCTCTGCGCGCTCCATCCCGAGGCGGGCTTCCACGCCTTCCGTGCGCCGCGCTAGCTGAGCCCACCTATAGGAAGCTGCCACGCGTCCCATACGCCGGGTCCACGCACCCACTTTTGGATTCCGTGGACCGCGCCGTGTGCGCCCACCAACCAGGGCGCGACACGTGGTTCCCGCTCAGAACCCTGCGCCACCGCTCAAACCGTGCACCGACGCTCAAATTCCCGTGGACCGCGCACCGAAAGCCAACCAATCCCCGCCAGCCACGTGTCCTGCGCCGGGCTCATGCACCCACCCGCGCCGCTCCGTGGACCGAACACCGTGAACCGGCCAATGACAGGCCGCTATGTGGCTGCCGACGGTCCACAGTCACCTCCCATGCACCGAAAAGCCCCAAAAACTTCCGGAAGCCCCTTTTTGGTCATCCGGACTCCAAATTTAACAAGCAAATAGCCGTTTTCAAGCGTTTTTCTGCGCTGAATCCAAATCCAACCTCTGTTTGGCCCAAATCATTTTTTAAACTTTGGCAAATACAATCGAAGGCCAAATCAGCTACAAATGTCTCACAGGGTCCATCTGTGGTACCCCTTTGATGCACCATGGGCCAGACACACCAACACTACGTGTTATACATAGTGGATTCATCGGAAAGTTGCATGGAAAAAACTAGAACACTACATCCTCCCCTATAAGAAAAAGTTTCTTCCTCGAAACAAAAGTCATACCTCAAGCTGGGGCCTCTAACAAGTGGGGGTATGCATCCATCATCGCTGACTCCAGCTCCCAAGTAGCCTCGCGCTCATCATGACTGCTCCAGAGAATCTTCACATAAGGGATGGCCCGGCTGTGCAACCCCCTAACCTCACGGTCCAAGATTCTCAATGGCCGCTCGACATAGCTCAAGTCCTCAGCGATCTCCAGTGGGGTAAAATCAATAATGTGCGACGGGTCATAAACATACCTCCTCAGAGTCGATACATGAAAAACATCATGAACACCTGAAAGTCTGGGAGGAAGTGCAAGCCTGTAGGCAACTGGCCCTAAGCGCTCCAACACCTCGAAAGGTCCAATATAACGAGGGCTCAGTTTCCCACGAATACTCCGAATTTCCTTCGAAGGCGAGTGTAGAGTCCTGGTGTAATATCCTAACCTTTCGGGTGCCGTAGATAACCCTTGCCGTTTAATGTTAGTTGTAGGTGCCCTTTTTATCGACTTTTAGTGGGTTGTGTTTTGGTGCAGGTTATTATCTTTCGGTGATAGAGCTCGAAAAATGATGAACGGCGGTGCGATCGGATCTGAAATCGGACCTACGGATCTCCCGGAATAGGGGTTTGAAGCTCTCGATGATCGTAAAGTGCACCGAAATTCGTGCACTGTAGATCGCACGATTTTCGAGGAATCCGAGTTAAATCTAGGCCTAGGGTTGGGGTATTTCTTTTTATTATTTATTATTTTATTTATATTGACCTTTTAGCAGTAGCCTTTCTTTCTTTTTTCTTTGCTGTCGAGAACAGTAGCGGCGAGATAGGATTTTCGAAATTTGAAAATCCGAATTAGGGGGATCGAGCGATCGAGAAAGGAGAAGGGAAGAATGGGGGAAACCCATCCCTCGTGGGACTTTTCGTTGGAGACGAGAGGGACGATCCACCTTCCCCTTCCTCGCAGGATCACGGTAAGCGTTTTTCCCTTTATGCAATTTCTGTGGGGTCGAGGTTGCGGGTGGTGGTCGTTCGGGTGTAGCACGCGTCGCGGGTTGGGGTAACGGGAAGCCGCCGCCGTCGTTGTCAAACGGGAGGCCGCCGCCGCCGTTATCATGCCCACGGGCTCGTCGCCGTAGTCGCCGTGTTCACGGGGTCATCACCGGAGCCGCGGGGGACGAAACCGGAGAAAAAAATGTTCATCCGTACGGTTCCCCACCTGCGCGGTCCACCGAAGTGGCGTGCGCCCGGCGCACGTCCCACAGCCCGAAGGCGCGGAACCGGGCGCACGGTCGCGTGCGCCAGCCCGGCCCGCGCACCGCGGTGCACGCCTCCAGCGTGCACCCGGTGCGCGTCGCCGCGGCCCGTAGGCCAGGGGTGAACCCGGTGCGCGCCCTGCGCGTGCACCGGCCCGGCCCGCTTACCGCGGTGCACGCCTCTAGCGTGCACCCGGTGCGTGCCGCAGCGCCGTGGGGGTGAGCCCGGTGCACGCCCTGCGCGTGCACCGGCCCGGCCAAGCTGCTGGGTGCACGCGCCGAGTGAGCCCGGTCCGTGCCGCTCACCCTCTGCACTGTGGACCAGGTCCACGCCTCTGCCCGTGCACCAGCCCCCAGCCCGGAAGCCCGGTAACTCCGTTTTGGCCCGTTTCGCCTCGTTTTTGAACGTTTTCGACCACGACGATGTTATTAACGATACTTCTTACTGTAGTTCTTTTCGGGCACAAGGTGGGAGCGTTTTAACTGAAGTTTCCACACACTTTCTTCGCGTTTCAGGTGGGTACCCCCTTAGAACCCCTTTGTGCGTATTCTTGTTGCTTTTATGTTTCGTTGTCACCTCTTTGGTAGCGACCAAGTGTCGCGGTGCCCTATAGTATGTATGCGTTTGTGGGTTTTGTTTTAGTGCTTAGCGTTGATTTTCGGTGGTCGTTTTTACTCTTGATTATACATTATGTTGCTAACATGATAGTGGTTGTAGTTTCACTCTTGATTATGCATTATGTTGCTAACATGATAGCGGTTATAGCTTTACTCTTGATTATACATTATGTTGCTAACATGATAGCGGTTATAGCTTATTTCTGAGTACTGTTGGCATTGTCGGTTACTTTGCTCGAGGCAGCAGCACGCGCACCCGCGATTTGGCCACCGCTAAGGGTGCGCTTTTTCGGAAAAGTGGTCCATGACCCGTGTAAACCCACGAGGTGACGTAGTGGGGGCCCCCGCAGGTGGGGGGTTTGAGGCGCCGAGGTGCGAGCGGTGCGACCCGTCGGGGTAGGTGCCCGACGTGGTTTACCGAGGTAGGTGCTCGGTGGGGATGCCGGGGTAGGTGCCCGGATTTGGTTGTGCAGGTGTGCGAGGTCTTGTCCCCGTTTTGGGGGAGTGGTTGCTCCGGATAGTTTACGGTTGGGCGCACTTCTTTTTCCTGCTTTCCTTACTACTTGTATATTGTCGCTGACTTCCCACTTTGTGACAGTGTCCTTCAGGGGGGGAGAGTTAGGCGATGGTGAGGCCGAGGCTGGAGTTTTGGGTCCTTGGAGACCCCGTATTGCATTTCTTCCTTTTCTTTCGCTTTCCATTCATTACTGTAGTCTTATGTGTGGTTCTCGATACCCTCGTGGGGTCGGTGTGGATGTCGGCAAACTTCTGCTTATTTGTTAAACTTTCTTTCCTCTCGCTGTTGGCCGCCTTCGAAAAGAAAAGAGAAAACAAACCCAAAAGAATTGCGAAAACCGTTTTCAAAACCTAAGTGTCGTGTGGGCACTGTTTTCAAAACCTTGTGGATTTATGGATTTCGAAAGAGGATTTCAAAACCTGAGTGTCGTGTGGGCACTGTTTTCAAAACCCTGTGGTTTTATGTTGTTTTCGAAACTGGTTTCAAAAATCTAGGCGCCGAGTGGGCGTCGTTTTTAACAATTGTGGATTTATCCTTTCAAACTAACCGGCCGTGAGAATGCTTCAGTTTTAAGGTATGTATGTTTGTATGAATGTTGAACTGTTGTGATTGAATTGTGGACTATGTTTGAACATTGTACTAGCCGCGTCGCCGTGCATATACAGGGGAGACTCTGTCCGTGTGCAGAGTGACCCTGTGTATGCGGCAGGTCTGGGCACGCACCGGGGGAGAGAGCTTTTCAAAAAAAAAAAAAAAAAAAAAAAAAAAAAAAAAAAAAAAAAAAATTGTACAAGCTAAACACACGCTTTTGTGAACTGTTTCCGCTGAACGAAAACCCCCGGGGCGTGACAGCGAGACTTTCAAAAAGACATGATCGCCCACCTGAAACTCTAAGTCTCGCCGTCGTGTATCAGCATAACTCCTCTATCAACTCTGGGCGGTCTCGAGATGTCGTCGTACCAATCTGACCTTTTCCTCTGCCTCTAATAGTAGATCAGGACCCAAAGTCTTCTTCTCACCCACGTCACTCCAATATAGGGGTGACCGACACTTGCGTCCATACAACGCTTCAAACGGAGCCATCTGAATGCTCGCTTGATAGCTGTTGTTGTACGCAAACTCAACTAATCCCAAGTGTCGGTACCACCCTCCTCCAAATTCCAGAACGCAGGCTCTCAACATATCCTCGAGGGTCTGAATAGTGCGCTCTGACTGTCCATCGGTCTGTGGGTGGAATGCTGTACTAAATCGGAGCTGCGTCCCCAAGGATGTCTGTAAACTCTTCCAGAAATGCGAGACAAACCTCGGGTCTCTATCTGATACGATGAAAACGGGTACTCCGTGCAATCTAACCACCTCAGCCAAGTACACCTGTGCCAGTCGCTCCATCGGCCAAGTCATCTGAACCGGTAAAAAGTGAGCGGACTTGATAAGTCTGTCCACGACTACCCAGATAGCATCCGCCCCCGTCTGTGCTCTCGGCAACCCAGTGACAAAATCCATGGTAACATGTTTCCATTTCCATTCAGGGATTGGGAGACTTTGTAACTTGCCAGTAGGTACACAATGCTCAGCCTTTACTTGCTGACAAGTTAAACAGTGTGCTACAAATCTCCCAATGTCTCTTTTCATTCCATTCCACCAAAACTGTGCCTTGAGGTCCCTATACATCTTAGTCCCACCAGGGTGAATGGTATAAGGTGTATAGTGGGCCTCTCTCAAGATCTGCTCTCGAATCTCTGTATCCATAGGCACGCAAGCTCGGTCCCTGTACCGCAGTACTCCCGAAGCATCAACTGAAAAATTCCCTGTCAAATCGGTCTGGATCTGCTTTCGAATCCTCATCAGGTGGGTGTCCTCACTCTGTCTCTCCCGAATCCTGTCCAACAGAGTGGGCTGCACGACTAGAGACATAAGTCTAGCAAAGACCCCAGGGGACACAACCTCGAGCTCCAACCACCTCATCTGCTCAAGTAATGGCGCCTGATCAGTGATCATCAAAGATAGACTCTGTACTGCTCTCCTGCTCAGGGCATCAGCAACCACATTGGCCTTGCCAGGATGGTATAATATGTCTACATCGTAGTCCTTTAACAATTCCAACCATCTGCGCTGCCTCAAGTTGAGCTCCTTCTGTGTAAACAGGTATTTCAGGCTCTTGTGGTCTGTGTAAATCTCACAATGCTCCCCATACAGGTAATGGCGCCATAACTTCAATGCGAAAATCACCGCAGCTAGCTCCAAGTCATGGGTAGGGTAATTCTTTTCATAATCCTTCAGTTGCCGAGAGGCATAAGCGATTACCCTACCCTCCTGCATCAGCACGCAACCAAGTCCACTGTGCGATGCATCACTGTAAATCACGTATCCTTTCCCCATAACAGGGAGGGAAAGGATAGGAGCCGACATCAATCTGTTCTTTAATTCCTCAAAGCTCCTCTGGCAATCCTCACTCCAAATAAACTTAATCCCTTTTCGCGTTAGATGAGTGAGGGGTGTGGAAAGTTTCGCAAAACCTTCCACAAACTGACGGTAATATCCAGCCAAGCCCATAAAACTGCAGACCTCTGATACCGTCGTCGGTCGGGGCCAATCTCGGACTGCCTCAATCTTCGCCGGGTCAACTGCCACTCCAGCGGCTGAAATCACGTGGCCCAAAAAGACAACCTCCCGAAGCCAAAATTCGCACTTAGACAACTTGGCATACAACTTCCTCTCTCTCAGAAGTTGCAGCACAATCCTCAAGTGCTCCTCGTGCTCCGCATCGCTCCGGGAATAAACCAGGATATCATCAATAAAAACAACGACGAACCGATCCAGGTATGGTCGAAAAATCATGTTCATTAAATCCATAAAAGCAGCAGGGGCATTTGTCAATCCAAAAGGCATGACGGTGAACTCATAATGCCCGTACCGCGTCCTGAATGCCGTCTTTGGGATGTCCTCGGCCTTCACCTTCAATTGGTGGTAACCAGACTGTAAATCAATCTTGGAGAAGACACAAGACCCTTGCAGCTGATCAAATAAGTCATCAATGCGTGGCAAAGGGTACTTGTTCTTGATGGTCACTTTATTCAGCTCCCGGTAATCAACACACAGTCAAAGTGAACCATCCTTCTTCTTCACAAATAGCACCGGCACTCCCCAAGGCGATACACTCGGTCTTACAAAACCTTTATACATTAAGTCCTGAAGTTGCGCCTTTAACTCTCGCAGCTCAGCCGGTGCCATACGGTAAGGAGCCTTAGAGATTGGCGCAATTCCTGGGACTACGTCAATCAAAAACTCAACCTCCTTATCCGGCGGCATACTAATCAGCTCTGGAGGGAACACATCCGGGAACTCATGGACAATAGGGACATCCGCGAGTCCCGGTGCTGCCGTAGGCTCCTTAACCACAGAAGCCAAAAAGGCCACGCATCCACTGCGCATCATCTGCATCGCACGGGAAGTCGAAACTACCGAGGCGAAGAAAGCACTCTGGCACCCCCTGTAAACAAACACCTACTGTCCTGGCTCGCTAAAAGTCACAGTCCTCGCGGCGCAGTCAATCATCGCGAAATAGCGAGCCAGCCAATCCATCCCAAGTACTATGTCGAAATCTCGCAGCTGACTAAGGACTATCAGGTCTGCTGGCAAAATCCAAGCTCAATCTGTACAGGGCAAGACCAACAACACTCCTCTACATGCAATGTATGATAAGGAATCTGCACCTCTAATGCATGTGGCAACCGACCTAACTCTAGTCCATGGGATGATGCAAATGATCTACTGATAAAAGAATGTGATGCACCGGTATCAAATAAAGTACGAGCTCTAGTACCAAAAAGTAAAGTGATACCTGCCACCACGTGGTCGGCTGCCGCGGAGTCCCCTACCTGGGCGGCGTAGACTCACCCGCTCTGAGCTGGTGGTCGGTAGTCTGCAGGGTGGGAGGAAGGAGCCCTGCTCGCTGGAGCATAAGGCCGCTGCTGGGGCACCGAAGGGACTGATGCTGAGGAAGGAGCCGTCGACGCTGCAAAAGGGCAAGTAGCCCGCATATGACCAGACTGTCCACAGATATAACAGCGTCCCCACCGCTGATCACAAGTACTGGGAAAGTGCTGCCCTCCACAGAAGAAACATCTATCTGACGACTGGGGCTGTCTGGACTGCTGCTGTGGTCTCCGGGACTGCTGCTGCTGCTGTCGCTGTGACTGCCGCTGTGACCCCTGCTGTCGCGACTGCGACCTCTGCTGCTGCGAGTGCTGCTGCTGTCGCTGTGGCTGCTGCTGTGCTGCTGTGGGGGCCTCTGGGATCCCCCAGGCCCTCGCCGCTCCGAACGCCCACGGCCCGTAAACTGAGGCGGTGGCGGTCGGGGTGGCCTCCAGGAACTGGCCTGTCCCCCATCGTCCGGCGCTGGTCGCTTCCTCTCAGAACTCTGAGCGACCAAGCCTCCACGTCTAGAGACAACGTGATCTCCCCTCTCAGCCCACTGCGCATGATCCACAGCCTCCGATAAAGTCTGAAGCCTCTGGGCATGCACCAAGATATAGATCTCAGGGCGCAGACCTGTCTCAAAAAGCTCCACCTGGTGCAGCCCATCCCTGGCAACATAGGGTACGTAGTTGAGCAACTGCGTGAACTCCTGGAAATAATCCCATACTGGCCGATCACCCTGCTGAAGATTCTTCAAGTCATCTTCTAGCTTTTTCTTCACACTCATGGAGAAGTAAGTGTCGAGAATCATCCGTCTGAACTCAGACCATGGTAGCTGTCAGGTAATCTGGAACTCCAAAGGCTCGACCCGACGCCACCAGGCATCTGCATCCCCCTCTAGACAATGTACTGCCATATGCACTCTGAATCTCGGGTCAATGAAGAAGTCCCGAAACAACTTCTCCATCACCGCTAGCCATGATCCTATCTCCCAAGGGTGAGTGCTCCGCCCAGAGAACCTAGGTGGTCCTCGCTGACAAAACTGGGTGAGTTTGTCAGCAAACTCCTGCTCCTCCGCTGGGGTCAAAGGCCTGATCACTCCCTGAGCCCCACTGCTCGACGACGGTGCCGTAGGGACTGGTGGAATAGCCGGCGGTGCAACTGGGGGTACAGGGGCCTCTACAGTAGTAGGGGGAGGTGCCCCAACCTGGGCGAGCAACTGCTCAAACCTTTGCTCCTGTTGGCGGTGACTCTCCGCCAACTGGGCCACCATGGCCCTCAGCTCGCTGATCTCAGATGGCCCAGACTGCTCCGGCTCCTCCGAGGGTGTAGGAGTACCCCGGGTAGGGATCTGCCGCCTAGGAGGCATCCTGCCACACAAGAAACCACGGGTCAGTAAACAAAACCACTCTCGACCCAATCCAGCGAAAGTCATGGTCATCCTCCTATTTCTGTAACCTTATGTTGTCTGCAGCCAACATAATGGTCCCCCAGAAATAGGATATGCCAATCCCTCTTCACTCACAGGAAGAGTTTAATAAAAAATAAATTGCCGACTTTCGCAAAATATCATGTCACTCACGCCCTGCCATCCTAGGGTCTGTCAAAAGCCTAGGATTTCCTAAGTCCCAACTGACCTATCCCTAAGCTCTGATACCAACTTAATTTGTCACGCCCCGGGTGTAAACCAGAACCCAAACTCGTCCACAGATCCGCCGTGCACACGGTATTTCCCGTGTACACGAAGCGCTGGCAACCTGCTCAGATATAAGAAATATAATAAAGGAGCATAAAACAGAGCTAAACTAAAACTAATACATCTCAGACAAATGCTGGAAATAAAAGTACAATAAAATTTTCAAATATATACATGTGTCTCTCCCAGCTCACGAAATAAATACAACCAGCTGGCCGGAGCCAGACCCAAAATAAAGGAAAAGTACAACCGTCTGAGTGTATAGGGGATACATCAAAACTGCTAAACTCGAGATCGGGGAAGTAGCTATCTAATCAGCGATCCTCTTACCTCGATCCTGGGAAGAGGGTCCCGCAACTCCCGCAGAGGACTCTACAAAACAAAGGGGAAGGAAAAGGGAAAATAGTGTGTTACGCCCCGGGGTCGAAACTGCGACCCGGGCTCGCCAACAGATCCGCCACCTATGCCAACCTGCATAGGCGAAGCGTCCTACCTGCAAGAAAAGTACTACAGCTAAACAAATATCAGAGCTATAAATAAAAACCTACTGTATAACTAAAATCAATCACTGTACCATTGGAAATAAATACAACAATGTCCGTCTCCCAAAAGTAATAATCATACAATATCCTCATATACAAAACTCAGAACTCAACCGGGAGGTATCTCCAATAAATACATCAGTGTACAATCTCTCAATACATAACATATCCTCACTACATAAGTCTCTCAAAAGAGAAAAAATAAAATAACTAATCTACTGAAGATCTCCTCTGAAGGGGTACCACTACTCTCCAACGACGGGTAGGGATCTAGCTCGCAACTCCCTTGCCTCGATCAACAATCGCAGAATCGGCAACACCCGCTAAGACTCTGCAAAACAAATGAGATGAAGGAAAAGGAGAGAAAAAACCCCCAAAGGGTGAGAGAACTACACCAAAAAGGAGTTCTCAGTGGGTACCACCGCCAGACCCGACGGTCTGCCCACTAAGTCCTCAAGAGACATAAACTAACCCAAGTCATAAAGACTGAAATAAGGAAGCTGGAGACTCTCAGCATCTACTATGCCTCTATCTAAATGTCGAAAGGGGAGAACCAAAGAATGGTATGCAACCACCAGCACATGAAGTGCACAATCGACCCAATCGAGATGACTGCCACCCCTGGTCCAGTCAAACCTGCGCCCACCTACAACCACCTCTCGCTGACGGGTAGGAATTACGTAGGGCGTCCAAACGGACTAACTCGCTATCGAGTAGTGGCTCAAGCAGGCTATAGTCAAAATCCACGCTCTCTCTCAGAACGGATAGAATCATGATGCTCAACCTCTCACACAGCGGTAAAAATACTCTCAACGACACGGGACCACCGTCAACCAAACGGCTCTCAACAATACTAGCACTGATATAAACTCAGCTACCAGACTGCATTCGGCCCCCAGGCACGAGTGCAACAATAAAAGTATCTGACCGAAATAAACCCAATCCAATGAAAACTCAGTAACTGATCGGCACACGGCTCGATCTCAATATGAGTAACGGACCGGCACACGGCTCGGTCAAAATATAAGTAACAGACCGGCACACGGCTCGGTCAAGCCTACCTCCGGAGTGGCACTCGAGGGGAGCGACCCACACGAGTAAAGTATCTCTCAGTAACAAGTATCTCTGTCAAGTGTGTCAATATAGCAGAACTGGATCACGACTCTGATCAAAGTGGGAAAACCCAACTACTAAAGAAAGTCCCGACCTCAATGGGAAGCAACTCAACGATAAGTGGGAAACTCCATCCACTAAAGGAATCTGATACCCAATCTGATGCATAAGTAAATATCCGGTCAACTGCCCAATATCCGCGGTTGCCGCAGAGCCCCGCAAACTAATCCAACCTGTCCCAGACACAAAGTCCCGACTACACTACCCAGACCCCTGCTCGAACCTGAGCAACACAGACCGCCTGACTAACAAAGAAGGAGAAAGGAAAAGCATGGTTTCTCCTAAGTCAAGTTCCAATAAGTAGTGTAGCAATAAAAAGGGGGCCTAACTATATGTCCATACAAGCATGCATTTGTCCTCAAGAAAGAAATAAGAAAGTAAACCGCATGCCTACACCTGCTCATAATTCTCGATCATAACAACTCCTCAGAGTGAAAATCTGCACATAGCTACATAATCCTGCCCTATAGCATAAACCAATCATATAAACAGTTATGTGCTAACATGGCATGTTACATAATCTCATAGGGTAACATTATCCTAGGTAAGCTTACACTAATCATCAATATAGATGTCCAAATCATGCAAGTCCTCAGTATACCTCATAAATACCATTCTTGCAATTCTTTATACGATTACTATTATCAAGCTTACCTACCTTACAAACATAAGCCATGTACTCTAAACATGCATGCATCCTAATATACAGAATTAGAGAATCGTCCACCGGTTCTGGAAACAAAGCACCCACCTGGAACACTTTCCGCAGGCAAAGCCGAAGTCGGGGAAGCGCCGAACCCTTCAACGGAGGAAAATCGAAAACCGCGTCGCGCGCGCACTGCCGCGAACCACGAAGGATCCCCCGGAAGCTCAAATAATCCTGTCGAGCTCACACCAAGACCTGTGCGCAACTGGGTCAGTCCACGGCAAAAGTCATAGAACAACAAGGGCCCAAGTACACCGAAAACTCCGACTCACCTCTGGTACACAATGCTTAAAGTAGAAGAGAAAAAGGCCGCCAAGGAGCTCTACCAACAACACTAGCAGCTCACACAAAATCAAGCTCATAAAAGCCCACTTCATAAATCTGAACCCATTAAAAGAATCTGCATATCAAGTCCATTACAAACATAAATCGCTTGCACTTAAGTACTTGTTCCAATGCATATAGTGATTAAAGTCCAAAGTTCAATTAGGTACATAATTCACTCCCAATATACATGCAGATTTTCAGCAACAATGCACTACCAAGAGGACTAAAGATGGTATATCAATTTTTATCCAACTTTCAAGGGTAAGGTATCAAATTGTTCCTCTTGAAGTCTAGAAAATTACCCAACTTGAAATTCACCATTTCTTAAAGAGGAGAGAAAGATATCCCAACATTACCACATGCTGTCCAAAACTGTAATCTGCACCAAGGGCTCCAAAGATGATGAAATTTACCTAATTTGAAGCAAGATTTAGCCTTCCTCTTCAATATAAAAAAATATAGGTCTCTGAGTCCTGGTGAATTCCCGCAAAAATTAGCCTAAAACTCCACTTCTTCAGTCCTAGGGAGCAAAAACACTGAACATTGCTCAAAACCACATCCAGAATCTCAGCTGTGCACAAAAGTCTCAGAAATGACTCAATTCACCTAATTTAGAGTCCAAATTTGAAGTTCTAGAAAATACGAAAATTGGACCTCTTTAAGTCCTCGAAATTTCCTCACAAAAACCAACTTAAAATTCCATTTGTACATCCCAGGGGAGTAAAAACACTAAACTGTGGTCGAAATCCCAAACTGAAAACAAGTGTCTCAAAGATTGCTATAATTACCTGGTTTAGAGCTCCAATTAGGTCTCATCTTCAATACAAAAGTTGTAGATCTTGAAGTTGTGAAGAGAACTCTGCAAGAATCATCCCAAAATTCCACTTCTACAATTCTGGAGATCTCCTGGAAGAAAATGCGACGAAGTGGAACCCAAAACCAGCAATGAGCAAGCTCCAACAATGGTGGTTTCCTAGATGAAGAAGAAGAAGATGAAGGCTGCAACTTGGACTTCTTAGCAGCTAAGAGGGAGGTGAAGTCCAAAAGAGAAGCCCCAGCCATTACACTTCTCTTAAATAGGCTTAACAAGCTCCAACCTTGGGCTTAAGGTGCACCAAAACACCTTACTAACTCCCCTCTCACAACCAAATCCCTTGCACCTGATCCGGTGCAAGGCGGGTCGGACCAAATGGTCCAACCGACCAAGTGTCACGCAACGCCAGCACGGCCCAGCCCACGTGCGGGCGCGGGCGCGCGCCACGCGCGCGCGTGCATGCGCGGCGCATGGCGGCCCGGTGCACCGCCCGTGCACTGGCCCCTGCGGTCGCCTCCTGCACCGGGTGTACGCCCCCCTCCATGCACCGCGCTGCACCCGCCGGTGCATGGCCTGTGAGCCGGCCGCCGTGAGCTCGGTCCACACCACCAGCAACACCCAAAACACCAATTTAAGCCCAAAAAATCTAGAAATAGTGTATTTCGCACAGTTTTCCGCGCTGAGTCCGTTTTTCTCATCCATTGGGCGAACTAGGGATTCCGACACCCCGAAAAAGTACAATCAAAACTCTCCAAACCATAAATATAACAACCACCGCATTTCCGTACATCCCCACTATGCGGTTTTTCGCACCGGATCCGATTTTCGCGTCCTCTTCGCATGCTGACAACTCTAACACACCCAAAAGGTGCCGACGAGCTACCATTCCACTAGTAATCATAAAGTCCACCTATACCAAATATTTCCAAATTTTGTGCACACCACTGTGGAGTCGGTGCTTCCCAAACCAGTCCTCTATCGGCGCACAATGTCCGGAAAACTCCGATTCAAGCCGGGGCTTCCACAATGATCCGCGTCAACCCGAACTCATCAGTAAACACATATAGAACTTGCCTAGGGTGAATTCTCCGCCTCTCGCCATCCTGCGCGGTCGGCGCGCCACCCGAAATCCCGGTATTCTACGCAGTGGGGGGTGAGAACTACTATAAAAACAGTAGCCTCCCCTAGTGGGTAGACCTCAAACTCAGACATGCCCACTAGGACTACCAGAGGCGAAAATAAAAATAAAAACAAAGGTGGTAAGCTATAAGTAACTGTAGTACACTAAACTTTATCAAATTGCGAAGTTCGAGTGTGTGGAGGGTTGAATGATACCCTTAGAATGTATTAGTAAGCTTCCGGAAGGTTCTAGAAGGTTTCCGGAGAGTTTGGGCGCAAATCGAAATTTTCAAAAATTTTGAAATTTTGGGGTTTTTGACTTCGGGATCCGGATCGGATAGGGGCGATCCAGATCGTCCGCGCGAAACTGGAAATTCCACGTTCGGGATCCGGATCGGATAGGGGCGATCCGGATCGTCCGCGCGAAACTGGAGATTCCACGTTCGGGATCCGGATCGGATAGGGGCAATCCGGATCGTGCGGGTCTGGACAGCACAGTAAGAAATGTAATAACATTTCTTGCAAGGGTCTTTTAGGATTTTGTTACATTAGGGTTTTTAATCCCCTTCACTCCTCTTTTCCTCTCATTTGGAGAGAGTAAGAGAAAGTGTTAGAGAGAGAGAGAGGGAGAGAAAATCTTGGATTTTCTTCTCCAACACATCTCTCTACTTGGATTCTTCTTCAACGTCCTCTTCTCCACCTTTGAAGCTTGCTACAAGAGCTTGGAGGAAGGCTTGAACTTGAAGAAGAAGGAAGTTTGGAGCTCTTGTGCCTATCCTTTGCTTTTCCAAGGTGGGATTTGAGCTAAAAGAGGTTTGGAACACTTCTTTTTCCTTTCTTTTGGGATTTTTGAAGAAAAAACCTAGGTTTTGGAAAACTAGGGTTTATTTTGGGGCTTTTTGATTTATAGCTTTTGGGGTGGAATTGATGGGTGTAGAACACTCTTGTAGGTTGGTTTTGAAGCTTTTCTTGTTTGGATTTTAAGATTTAGCAAGATTTCTCAACCTAAGGTATTTTTCCACCTATTTTCCTTATGATTTTAAGGGATTTTGTGATTAGGGTTTTGTGATGTTTTAACCCTTTGGAAACTTCTCTTAGGGCATAAGAGGAAGTGTGGGCTTCTTGGTTGGGATCCTTCACAAGGATTTGGCAACTATCCGGTGGGTCTGACCTCACCGAAATGGGTGAACTCCCCCTATGTCTCCTATAGACTTTTAGGGCATCATTGTTATATTAAACATGCATCGTTTGATTTATCATGATTTATGATCATGCGTTTGAACCCCTTCATGTGTAGAAAATTTCATACTATATGTAGTAGAGGTAAACATTGTAGGTGCATGGGCACTTTGAGGGGGAATTGAATAGGAATTTTCATGAACTTAAGTTTTTGGATATGAATAGAGAATAACTATACATGTTATAGAATTATTGAGATATGTTATGCATATGATCATGAAGAAATGGACATTATGACATTAGTGCCATCTAGTGTAGTGAGATACAAGTAGAAAACTTCTAAACTTGTACAATCAAGATGAAATAGTTAGATTTCATGTTGGAGACATGAGGATAACTTGTAAATGTTTTACTCTTTCATTATGCAAAATAATGTTAATATTGTACATGAAACATTGACACTTGAGATACTATACCCCGACCTAAAGGTCGATGATGCTTTTCCGTGTTTTAGACACGATGACTTGCTATTCCGTGTTTTAGACACGATGATCGAGACTTGCTTGCTTGCCGTTTGTGCTCATTCGCACATGCTTGGTAGGGTCGCTCCCTCCAAGCCGGCACTCCGGAGTTGGCCATTTGCGACATTATGATCGCCGTGCGGGATTGGGTGCCGATTGGGACGCCGTTGGATTGGCATAGCTCCTTGGGGGGTGCCACCACGGGACCATGAGGCGTGGCTCAAGCTTAGACTCAAAGAAAGTCTTCAAGAGAAAAGGATTAAGTTAACCAAACTTAACATTGAATATCACATAGATGATACATTAATGGTAGTTGGACATACATGATAGCAAACTTGACATTGGACACCACATAAGTAATACTACTCATTGTAGTTGGACATTATGATAGCATGATAGATTCATATCATCATCACCTTGTACATGAGCATAGAGGCATGATAGTAGTAGAGTACTTTACTTTACTTCAGTTGTTTATTTTCTGCATTTCATTTCAGCAGTTTACTATCTTATGCCTCAGTTGACCTAGTGGTGTATTTCGCTTCTCTCGGCGGCTTACCCACTGGGAACTATTGTTTAATAGTTCTCACCCCATTTGGGATGTTGTTTTTCAGAGCCATCCGCAGCGGGAGGGGCTCGGGACCGTGGCAAGGGGTTATCGCATAGCTAGCTAATCCCCGTCGCACCACTCGAGGTGGTTACAGGACACCTTTTCTTTTGTTTTTGTTAGAGAGGTGTTGGTGTATTTTGGCATAGAAACCACCCATGTATTTTGATAAGTTGTATTTAAGGGAACTACATGTGTATTTTGGATTTTAACTTCTTGTATGATAGTTGTTATCTACTTTCCTCTTTATGTATAGTTTAGTTGTGTTGTGCTCTGATTACTAGTAGGATGTGTTTATTGCCTTCCTTCCGCTTGTTGTTGTAGACGCCTTGTGTGTACCGGGGGGTACCTTGTGCACACGGCGGGTCTGTGCACGTGCCGGGTAGGCTTCCGCTGGGGCCTGGGGCGTGACAGATTATTTTGGTATCAGAGCCTAGGGTTGAGTCTTAGAGGACCTAGCAAACCTTAGGCTGGTTGGACCATAAGGATTAAGAACGTGAGAGACGGGGTCTTATATGATTACTTGGCGAAAGTAACATGATTGGGTCAATACTATAACTTCATAAGAGTTGGAGTTGATCGAAGTGATTGCACCTTCTATTTCCTTGGAAGGTCTGGTTGGCGGCCGACAACCTGACATCGGGAAATAATTGTGGCATGCTTCATTTGCTTTCGCATGATTGGGATTTGTTTTGAGTGGGGATGCGTTTCGCGTTGGTTATCCTAACCTACGCATTTTATGCCTGTTACAGTTTGTGATGCCTACGACTCGCTCCATGACGGCCGAGGAGGCCGATGCGGAGACATCCGCTACTTCCGGATCCAGTGAGGTCCGAGATTTGAGAGAGCAGCTGGCTATGCTAGCTGATGTAGTGGAGCGGCAGTCGGCTGCGGCGCGAGAGCAGGCTGAGGCTTCGCGTCGGCAGGATGCAAGGATGCAGAGGTTGGAAGCTCTTTTGACCCAGCAGTTGGCGGCAAGGGGAACTCAAGACCCTTCGCACCCACCAGTGCAACCACAGGAGCACATGGGTGGAGTGACCGATGCACTTCGACCTGAGGTGCCCGAGTCTTCACATCACACTCCGAGTGCTGGGCGCCGGGAAGAGGTTGTGATGTCACCGCCAGTTCAGACTCCACCGGCGAGGACGGTTTTACCGATGATGGTAGCAGGAGAAGAGCGGGACCGACTCATGGCTCGTTTGAGGGAATTCCGGGAATCCAAGCCTCGGACATATGATGGAGAGAAACCCGACTATTGGGTTTTTGAGAAGTGGATTCTACACATGGAGAAACTTTTCCACGATACCTTCGTAGCGGAGGGAGACCGGGTGTGGTTGGCAACACACCATCTTGAGGGCGATGCTTACCAGTGGTGGACGGACATTCGGGATGACCCCACGACCGATTTGGCGGCAATCACATGGCCGCGATTTAAGAAGATGCTTGCAATGAAGTATTTTCCGGCGAGCGCAAAAAGGCAAATGGAAAGAGATCTCCGCAACTTGAGGCAAGGAGACAAAACCGTGGCGGAGTACGAGAGGGAATTTACTCGACTACTTAACTGTATTCCGCACGTTGTGAGGGACGACGAGGACAAGGCCCGTATGTTCGAGAACGGCCTTAGACCGTCCATTTTCAGATTGGTTCAGACCCTAAACCTCCAAACCTACCGGGAGGTTGTGGACCGTGCCTTGATAGTGGAGAAAGGCGCGGAGATTGCTAAGGAAGAGAGAGAAGCTCTTGATAGAACGCGAGGCAAGAGGTCGGCGACCGAGGGCGCAAGTCATAAGCCCTATTCGAAGAAACCGCCGAAGCACCCGAGGAGCCAGTCTGGAGGACGCGGCTCATCTTCACACCGGGGAGGACCTGACCGTCGGCGGCCCCCGCGTTGCGTGATTTGTGGTGGACCCCATGTGCCGCCGCAATGCCCGCAGCGTGGAGGCAAGTGCTACCTTTGTGGCCAGGAGGGCCACTTTCGATCAGAGTGCCCGCGAGGCTCGACACCGACACCTTCATCAGCATCGGCACCAGTTATTCAAGGACAGGTGACCCCGCCCACCTACTCTCAGTCAGGGCGACCACCGGCGTCGCGACAGTACGAGGGGCCACGGCAGGCTCCGAGTGGGCGCATGTATGCGGCCCAAACTGAGGAGGCTTCAGCGGCAGAGGACGTCGTTGCAGGTATTATCTTGATTCATAGCATTCGAGTTCGAGCTTTATTTGACACTGGTGCATCTCATTCATTCATTGACCGGCTGTTTGCCGAGTTGCATGGCATTGAGTTAGTTCCTACCTTGCATCCGGGACGAGTCTTAGTTCCCGATCATACCTTGGAGATTCGGGAGTTTTCCCCTAGTTGTCCTATTAGGATTGGGGATTGGATTTTGCCGGCAGATTTGTTGGCCCTCCATCGACTTGGAGAATTCGATGTGGTTTTGGGCATGGATTGGCTCACAAGATATCATGCTACCATTGATTGTGAGAATCGACTCGTGACGTTTCGAGAACCGGGACAAGAGGAAATTGTGTTCAGAGGCTGCAAAAGTTCGCTGTTTGCGATGACTATCTCTTCCACCAGAGCAAAACAGTTGATTAGGAGTGGATGTGTCGCCTACTTGGCTACTGTTGTGGATAGGAGCAGTGAGACTCCGAGAGTGGAGGATATCCCAGTTGTGCGGGAGTTTGCTGATGTGTTTCCGGCAGAGCTACCGGGGATGCCTCCGGATAGAGAGATCGAGTTTGTGGTGGATCTGATCCCTGGAACTACCCCAATCTCGAAAGCGCCATATAGGATGGCACCGGCAGAGTTGAAAGAGCTCAAGGCACAGCTTCAAGACTTGTTGGAAAAAGGCTTCATCCGACCGAGCGTTTCACCTTGGGGAGCACCAGTTTTGTTCGTCAAGAAAAAGGATGGATCGCTTCGCCTTTGCGTGGACTATCGCGAGCTTAACAAGGTCACAATTAAGAATAAGTATCCATTGCCGAGGATTGATGATTTGTTTGATCAACTCCAAGGATCAAGAGTGTATTCGAAGATTGACCTTCAGTCTGGATATCACCAACTCAAGATCAAGCCCGAGGATGTTCCTAGGACGGCTTTTAGGACACGGTATGGACACTATGAGTTTACTGTTATGCCGTTTGGGCTCACTAATGCCCCGGCAGCTTTTATGGATTTGATGAACCGTGTCTTCAAGCCCTTTTTGGATAGATTCGTCGTGGTGTTCATCGACGACATTTTGGTGTACTCTCGAAGTGATGAAGAACATGAGGATCACTTGCGGCAAGTGTTGCATTTACTTCGAGAGAAAGAGCTCTACGCCAAGTTGAAGAAATGTGAGTTTTGGCTACGAGAGGTAGCGTTCTTGGGTCATGTAATATCAGATAAAGGAATAGCTGTGGACCCCAAGAAAATTGAGGCAATTAAGGATTGGCCTAGACCGACGAACATCACCGAGATCCGGAGTTTTATCGGTCTGGCCGGCTACTATCGGCGTTTTGTTGAGGGATTTGCAAGGTTATCTACTCCCCTAACGCGACTAACGCATAAAGGCACCAAGTTTATTTGGAATGATGCGTGCGAGGGAAGCTTCAGGGAATTGAAGGAACGGTTGACAACCGCCCCGATCTTGGCTTTGCCTACTGCAGGAGCGGGATACGTGATCTACAGTGATGCTTCCTTGAGTGGGTTAGGGTGTGTTTTGATGCAAAACGAGAAGGTTATTGCTTATGCCTCTCGTCAATTAAAGGACTACGAGAAAAACTATCCCACTCATGATTTGGAGTTAGCCGCCGTGGTATTTGCATTGAAGCTGTGGCGACACTATTTATATGGTGAGCATTGTGAGGTATATACTGATCATAAGAGCCTAAAGTACCTCTTTACTCAGAAGGAGTTGAATCTTAGGCAGCGCAGATGGTTGGAGCTGCTTAAGGATTATGATTTGACTATTCTCTACCATCCTGGGAAAGCAAATGTAGTGGCAGATGCTCTAAGTCGCAAATCGATGGAAAATTTAGCGATGATGATCACTTACCAACAACCATTACTTCAAGATATGAGACGGTTGGAGTTGGAAGTTGTGGCACCCGAGACACCCATGAGATTGATGGCATTGGTGTTGCAACCGACTCTTATGGAAAGGATCAAGATGAAACAAGTCCAAGATCCTAGTTTGGAAAAGATTCGGGCTACACTTGTGGATGGCCGAGCCGGTGAGTTTCATGTGGATGATCATGGCGTACTTCGTTTTCGAAGTCGACTTTATGTACCGGCGGATTTGGAGATCAAAGAAGAGATCCTGAAGGAAGCACACCGAGCACCTTATTCTCTTCACCCAGGTGGCACCAAAATGTACAAGGACTTAAGGTTACTTTATTGGTGGCCCGGCATGAAGAAAGATGTTGGGAAATTTGTGGCTCAATGCTTGACATGTCAACAAGTGAAAGCCGAGCACCGACTTCCCGCAGGCAAGTTGCAGAGTTTACCCATTCCCGTGTGGAAGTGGGAGAGGATCACCATGGATTTTGTTGTTGGATTGCCTCGCTCTCAGGCTGGGCATGATGCTATTTGGGTGATCGTGGATAGGTTAACCAAATCTGCTCATTTTATCCCTATCCATACTACTTGGTCTAGAGAGAAGCTTGCACAAAAGTACCTTGATGAGATTGTGCGATTGCATGGAGTGCCTGTTTCTATAGTTTCCGATCGAGATCCAAGATTTGCATCTCATTTTTGGAGGAGCCTTCACGAGGCCCTAGGCACGCAGTTGGATTTCAGTACAGCTTTCCACCCCCAGAGTGATGGGCAGTCTGAGCGAACCATACAAATCTTGGAGGACATGCTCAGAGCATGTGTTTTGGATTATCAAAGTGGTTGGCATCAATATCTACCGATGGCCGAGTTTGCCTATAACAATAGTTATCAAGCAAGTATCAAGATGGCGCCATTCGAGGCTCTTTATGGGAGAAAGTGCCGATCACCTCTTCATTGGAGCGAGGTGGGAGAACGATTGATTTTAGGCCCCGATGTACTTCAAGAGGCCGAAGACAAGGTTCGACTAGCTCGAGAACGTTTGATTTCAGCTCAAAGTCGACAAAAGAGTTATGCGGATAAGCGTCGGCGCGATTTGGAATTTCAAGTTGGAGACCATGTCTTCCTAAAAGTATCGCCGACTAGAGGAGTCAAGAGATTTGGCATCCGAGGGAAGCTAAGTCCCCGATTTATTGGACCTTTTGAGATTTTGGAGCGTATCGGCCCGGTGGCTTATCGGCTTGCTCTACCGCCTAACCTATCGGGAGTGCACAATGTGTTCCATGTATCGACGCTCCGGAAGTATGTTTTTGATCCATCTCATGTGGTGGACTTCGCCCCGTTGGAACTACACGAGGACTTGAGCTTTGAGGAGCAACAGGTGAAGATTTTGGCTCGTGAAGTGAAGAAACTTCGGAATCGCGAGATACCTTATGTGAAGGTACTTTGGAGCAATCACGAGGATCGCGAGGCTACATGGGAACTGGAGAGCGCGCTGCAGGAGCGTTTCCCTCATCTTTTTCAGCTGGAGACTTGAGGTACTTCACTTCTAGTTTCGCGGACGAAACTCCTTTTTAGGAGGGGTGAATGTAGTACACTGAACTTTATCAAATTGCGAAGTTCGAGTATGTGGAGGGTTGAATGATACCCTTAGAATGTATTAGTAAGCTTCCGGAAGGTTCTAGAAGGTTTCCGGAGAGTTTGGGCGCAAATCGGAATTTTCGAAAATTTTGAAATTTTGGGGTTTTTGACTTCGGGATCCGGATCGGATAGGGGCGATCCGGATCGTCCGCATGAAACTAGAAATTCCACGTTCGGGATCCGGATCGGATAGGGGCGATCCGGATCGTCCGCGCGAAACTGGAGATTCCACGTTCGGGATCCGGATCGGATAGGGGCAATCCGGATCGTGCGGGTCTGGACAGCACAGTAAGAAATGTAATAACATTTCTTGCAAGGGTCTTTTAGGATTTTGTTACATTAGGGTTTTTAATCCCCTTCACTCCTCTTTTCCTCTCATTTGGAGAGAGTAAGAGAAAGTGTTAGAGAGAGAGAGAGAGGGAGAGAAAATCTTGGATTTCCTTCTCCAACACATCTCTCTACTTGGATTCTTCTTCAACGTCCTCTTCTCCACCTTTGAAGCTTGCTACAAGAGCTTGGAGGAAGGCTTGAACTTGAAGAAGAAGGAAGTTTGGAGCTCTTGTGCCTATCCTTTGCTTTTCCAAGGTGGGATTTGAGCTAAAAGAGGTTTGGAACACTTCTTTTTCCTTTCTTTTGGGATTTTTGAAGAAAAACCTAGGTTTTGGAAAACTAGGGTTTATTTTGGGGCTTTTTGATTTATAGCTTTTGGGGTGGAATTGATGGGTGTAGAACACTCTTGTAGGTTGGTTTTGAAGCTTTTCTTGTTTGGATTTCAAGATTTAGCAAGATTTCTCAACCTAAGGTATTTTTCCACCTATTTTCCTTATGATTTTAAGGGATTTTGTGATTAGGGTTTTGTGATGTTTTAACCCTTTGGAAACTTCTCTTAGGGCATAAGAGGAAGTGTGGGCTTCTTGGTTGGGATCCTTCACAAGGATTTGGCAACTATCCGGTGGGTCTGACCTCACCGAAATGGGTGAACTCCCCCTATGTCTCCTATAGACTTCTAGGGCATCATTGTTATATTAAACATGCATCGTTTGATTTATCATGATTTATGATCATGCGTTTGAACCCCTTCATGTGTAGAAAATTTCATACTCTATGTAGTAGAGGTAAACATTGTAGGTGCATGGGCACTTTGAGGGGGAATTGAATAGGAATTTTCGTGAACTTAAGCTTTTGGATATGAATAGAGAATAACTATACATGTTATAGAATTATTGAGATATGTTATGCATATGATCATGAAGAAATGGACATTATGACATTAGTGCCATCTAGTGTAGTGAGATACAAGTAGAAAACTTCTAAACTTGTACAATCAAGATGAAATAGTTAGATTCCATGTTGGAGACATGAGGATAACTTGTAAATGTTTTACTCTTTCATTATGCAAAATAATGTTAATATTGTACATGAAACATTGACACTTGAGATACTATACCCCGACCTAAAGGTCGATGATGCTTTTCCGTGTTTTAGACACGATGACTTGCTATTCCGTGTTTCAGACACGATGATCGAGACTTGCTTGCTTGCCGTTTGTGCTCATTCGCACATGCTTGGTAGGATCGCTCCCTCCAAGCCGGCACTCCGGAGTTGGCCATTTGCGACATTATGATCGCCGTGCGGGATTGGGTGCCGATTGGGACGCCGTTGGATTGGCATAGCTCCTTGGGGGGTGCCACCACGGGACCATGAGGCGTGGCTCAAGCTTAGACTCAAAGAAAGTCTTCAAGAGAAAAGGATTAAGTTAACCAAACTTAACATTGAATATCACATAGATGATACATTAATGGTAATTGGACATACATGATAGCAAACTTGACATTGGACACCACACAAGTAATACTACTCATTGTAGTTGGACATTATGATAGCATGATAGATTCATATCATCATCACCTTGTACATGAGCATAGAGGCATGATAGTAGTAGAGTACTTTACTTTACTTCAGTTGTTTATTTTCTGCATTTCATTTCAGCAGTTTACTATCTTATGCCTCAGTTGACCTAGTGGTGTATTTCACTTCTCTCGGCGGCTTACCCACTGGGAACTATTGTTTAATAGTTCTCACCCCATTTGGGATGTTGTTTTTCAGAGCCATCCGCAGCGGGAGGGGCTCGGGACCGTGGCAAGGGGTTATCGCATAGCTAGCTAATCCCCGTCGCACCACTCGAGGTGGTTACAGGACACCTTTTCTTTTGTTTTTGTTAGAGAGGTGTTGGTGTATTTTGGCATAGAAACCACCCATGTATTTTGATAAGTGTATTTAAGGGAACTACATGTGTATTTTGGATTTTAACTTCTTGTATGATAGTTGTTATCTACTTTCCTCTTTATGTATAATTTAGTTGTGTTGTGCTCTGATTACTAGTAGGATGTGTTTATTGCCTTCCTTCCGCTTGTTGTTGTAGACGCCTTGTGTGTACCGAGGGGTACCTTGTGCACACGGCGGGTCTGTGCACGTGCCGGGTAGGCTTCCGCTCGGGCCTGGGGCGTGACAGTAACACTACTGATGAAAAGCTACCACTAATATGCCTCTAAAATGCCCAGCTAAAAGAATAGCTAAAAGTATGCACCAGTATGTCAAAGCCTGCCTGACCAAACCCAATCAATACACCAGTAAACACTGGTACTGCCTGCTCTGCTATCAACTCAAGAACCCAGTATCTGATCGGCACACGGCACGATCCCAAAGTATCCAATCGACCGGCACACGGCTCGGCCCTAAGCCTACTCCGGAGTGGCACTCGAGGGGAGCGACCCACACGAGTAAAGTATGTAACCATAAGTATCTGATATAGCAGAACTGGATCAAGACTCTAAGTAAGTGGGTAAGACCATCCACTAAGGAAGCCCGATCCCTCACCTCCAATCTGATGCAATAATAATAAATAATAATAATCCGGTCAACCGCCCACAGTCCGCGGTTGCCGCAACACCCAACCATCGATCCCCAACTGTCCCAAACTCTGAACATCTGACTACACTATCCCCTAAGACTAGACAACAGGAGAAAGAATAAAAAACATGGTTTCTCCTAAGTCAATTCCAGCATGTTTGTGTAGCAGAAAAAGGTGGCCTAGCTAGATGACCATACAAGCATGCAAAGTCCTTTACTTGATAAAACCATTTTAAGTACTCTAACTTTTACAAAACTAAGAGCATAGAACCTCCAATGTACATGTTGCATAATATGTGATACATGATACAATCTTGATACACGATCTACTAATAATAAGCTTTTCAAGATATGAACTCTAACCACATGCCCAAACCTTCCATTATACATACAACATGATATGGATTTAGCATGATTTCCAAGTGTTTAAACTACACATCTAAAGCAAGGAAACACAACTTACTAACATTTAGTTCTCTAACAATGCAAATAGTAACAATGAAACCATGATCTCATACAAGCATGCTAGGTCCATTTCACAATTCTAACTAGCAACATGATCAAACAACACTCTAATATGCCTAGTGACAAATCAAAAGTAGGAGGTTTACAACAACACCCACCTCGAGCGCTAAATCCCTGTCCAAAAGCAAAACCCACGCTTGGTCCAAAAAGTCACCACAACACTGCACAACATACCCCAAAAGAACATATATAATTTAAACATACTGTGCTCACCAAAATCTGTCCATAATTACCACAATCCAGAGTTTCTCAATTTTCACCTGCAAAAAATGCCCAAAAAATTCGAATAAAAATACTGTCGCGATCCTCGCGACGAACCCGTCGAATCGAGTACCTGCACGCTCAAAACCGAGTTTCCTACGCTGAGATAAAAATCCGGCAAGGGAAACACCCCAAAACAAACTGTACAAAATTTCTGTACCAAAGAACTACAGTGAAAGGGATTTTTCACCTTCGTGAAAAATCCAGAAAAATCTGAGAAAAATCCAGGAGATTCCTTGCGAAATGTAGATGAAAATTGCCTCTTAAATTGCCTCGATCTGTCGACTGTGCGCAAAGATACAGCTAGAACACCGCAGTGCTGTCCAAAAATCCGTGAAGAAAAATGGGTCAAATGGAAGCTCGGAAAACTCCAAGGTCAGCATGGAAATCGAGGAAACTCAAAACACAAAAGTTGGAGTCCTACCTGTCGAGAGTCCAATGGCGCAAGAATCGTCGGAAAAGGAGGTCGGGGTGAGCCGGAGGAGCCCGAACACTGAGAAGGGACGAAGCGGGTCGCCGGAGAACAAGCGTCGCGCCGCGCCGTAAAATCACGAACCTCGAGATGCGTGCCTCCAAAAATCCTCAAAGTCCTCCAATGGATAGTGCACTGTGGGAGGGAAATTTCTTCTGAAGACACCATAGTGAAAAGGAGTCTAAAAAGCCCAAAAGAAAAATAAGGAAGCCTATTTGTCACGCCCCGGGTCGAAACTGCGACTCGGGCTCGCCAACAGATCCGCCGCCCATACGGGAAGCCCCGTATAGACGTAGCGACTAACCTGCAAAAGAAATCTACACTATACAGATATCAGAGCTGAAAAGTAAAAGCTGGATAAAATAAAAACAACTCTAACAAAATATACAACAAGAATCCTCACCAAAATACAAATATCTCTCAAAATAAGAAGAGTACAACTCAATCCTCACTACAAGGTCACTCGACATGAACTCTCAAAATGTAGGGAGGTACATCTACTCTCAGGCGACAACTGGTAGGGATCTATCTCGCGACTCCCTTACCTCGATCAGACGGGTCAGCAACAGGTGCCGCAGGAACCGGAGCAGAAGAAGAAGTCCATGGGGAAAAGACACCACGACGGGTGTGAGAACTACGTCCCAAGTAGTTCTCAGTGGGTACCGCCAATAAGCCCGACGGTCTGCCCACTAAGTCTACTAGAGGCAAAAAGTAACAATGCAGTGCGGAAAGGGAAAAGCTGGTAAAGTAAACTCTACAGCTACTATGCCTCTATCTAGATGATCAAAAGTGGAACAGAAAGAACATGATGCTACAACTAGCTCTCGACTCAAATCACCCAATCTCAACTGACTGCCGCATAGGGTCCAGTCAAACCTGCGCCTACCTACTGCCGTCACGTCCCGGGGGACCGGACTTACGTAGGGCGTCCGTGACTGCCACTAACTGGCCCAGCCAGAGGGACTATGTCCGTGACTGCCACTAACTGGCCCAGCCAGAGGGAATACTGCGTCGACAAGTCGCGATAGAAGAACAGGCCAACTCCGGAGTGGCTCTCGAGGGGAGCGACCCCACCGAGGAAAGTATCCGCGTATCTCTGTCGAGCTCAAATGTGGCTCATGCAGGCTATAATCCAAATCCTCGATCAACAAGATCGACTGTAACCAAAGGAACACTGTCTCACACACAGGCTGGAAAACTGCACAGCCGAGACTCACAGTCACTCAAAATAGCTCTCAAGATCTCAAATCTACAACCCAAGTCACTCTCCCAAAGAAACCTGGTCTACAGACTGCTAACAACTCCACTCGGTCCCCAGACACGAGTGTAAATGCATCCCACGATAATCCGACCTCTCGGCCCACTACTTGGGCGAGGAAAACTCTAAGTCCAGAGTGATAAAAAGAATAGTGAAGTGGGAATGTCTAGAGCAATAAAAACCTAGCCCAAGTTGAGGTTTTCTACAGTCTGGCTGAACATGCATCATATGGCAGTGGTGCTAGGTCAAGTTCCAAGATAAATAATAATCAACAGCTTGTAGGGAGCAAGATAGTAATCTCAGGATCATCTAACTATAACAGGATCAACAATTCATACATTCTAGCATGCTGTACAACAAACATTAAAATATGCAAGTCCCTAAAGCTAGAATTAGTACACAGTCCGCTGATCTTGAAAAAGAGGTCACCCACCTGAAGCGCTGATCTGTCCAAGTCCTACAGCTGATAATACCAGAACAACAGCAACTCACTGTCCAGTATGTCCAGTACAGTCCAAAATCCCACCTGGGTACAACATAGGCTACAGTTATACACAAATCCCCAAAAATCTGTCCAAAATCACTTGCTGAATTTTCAGCTGCACAGATGCCAAAATTTCACCTGCTGAAAGTGCTCAATAAATTCCAATAAAAATATCCCGGCGTTCTTCGCGTCGATAGCTTCGAAACAAGTACCTGCACGCCCAAATCGGAGTTCCGTAGGCCAAGATATAAATTCCACAACACGGGCGCGCGAAAACATACAACCACATAACTGTAAAATCTTGCACAGATAAAAAGGAAGATGTATACCTCCGGGAAGATCTCAGAAAATTCCAAAAAAAATACCACGATGATCCTTGCGTCGAGTAGATGAAAAAAGTCTATAAGCACGTCCTGATCCGAGATTTGTGCGCGAAGATCTCCCCAAAAGAAGCTGCTGCCCTCTCCAAAAACTCACAGCAAGAAGGGTCCCAATGAGCACGAGAAAACACCTCGAAAAACGCGAAATCTGAAAATGTGCGAGAAACCCAAAATCGTAGCCTCACCTGTTACGAATCCAGCAGCGAAGAAATCGCTCAAAAAGATGGTCGGAGTAGGTCGGGGGAGCTCGTACACCGAAGAGCGACGGAAGAAACACCGAAGAAAGAGCGTCGCGCCGCGCCAAGAAAATGAGAATCTCGAAAAGCGTGCCCCCAAAAATCCTCAAACTCTGCAGATGGAAGCTTGACAGTGTGAGGATCAACTTCTCTGAAGAAAGCTCGGAGAGAAAAGGCCTAGAAACGGAGAAAAACCCGAGTTGAACTGTTTTCGGGCTATTTATAGGCTCACAGAACAATTCAAGAAATACCGGGCGTGTCCCAACTTTCGGGCGCCCGAAAGTTTCGGGCTGCTACAGTGTTGGGCCCGGCCCAACATTGTGCGCGCCCGAAACGCTCCTGGGCCTCCACGTCGCCCGACAAACAGGCGACAGCGGGCGGAGCGACTCAGCGGCGGCCACGTCGCGCGCCTCCCCGCCCGACACGCGTCCCGCACAGCGAACAGCTGTGCGGGGCGCGCCAAACGCCGACACGTGCCCCTCCCCGCGGTCATAGCGGGTAGGTGGCGCCCGCCAGTGGCAGGGCGACACGTGGCCCTGCAACTATCGCGGTCACACGTGCGGGCAGGGCGCCGCCCTGGCCGCCTGCCACGCACGCGCCCCGAGGCGCCCGTCCACCGTTCCGTGCGCCGCGCCTCGTGAGCCCGCGAATAGAGTGACGACACGTGTCCCGTGCACCTGGTCCACGCACCAAATTTAGGTTCTGTGGACCGCGCCGCGTGCACCGACCAACCGCGAGATGCCACGCGTCCTCCCGCCCCGGTCCATGCACCGCCGCGCAAATTCTGTAGACCGCGCCTCACGGGCCCGCCAATCAGGCGGCGCCACGTGTCATGCGCCGGGTCCGTGCACCCAGCCGCGGCACTCTGTGGACCGCGCGCTGCGGACCGGCCAATCGTGGGCTGCCACGTGGCAGCCGGCGGTCCACGGCCCCTCCCATGCACCGAAATTCAGCGAAAACTTTCGGGAGTCCGTTTTTGGGCATCCGGACTCAGAATTTAACAAGCAAATAGCCGTTTTCAAGTGTTTTTCCGCGCTGAATCCATTTCCAACCTCTGTTTGGCCAAAAACCTTTTCAAAATTTCGGCAAACACAGCCGAAGGCCAACACAGCTGTAGATATCTCACAGGGTCCATCTGTAGCATCTCCTTGATGCACAATGGGCCAGACACACCAACAATAGGTGTTCTAAACAATGGATTCACCAGAAAAAGCTGCATGGGAATCTGGGCCACCACATCCTCCCCCACTAAAAGGGAGTTTCGTCCCCGAAACAAGAAACAAACAGGCGTACCTCAACCAGAAGTCTCGAACAGAAAAGGATAGGTATCCCGCATCACCGTCTCCAGCTCCCAAGTAGCCTCCCGCTCCTCGTGATTGCTCCACAAAACCTTCACATAAGGTATGGCCCGGTTGCGCAATTCTCTCACCTCTCGAGCGAGAATTCGCAACGGGCGCTCCTCGTAGCCAAGATCCTCTCCGATCTCCAAAGAAGTGAAGTCGATCACGTGCGAGGGGTCGAAAACATATCTCCTCAAAGCTGAGACGTGGAAGACGTCATGAACTCCGGCCAGGCGAGGTGGAAGAGCAACTCTATAAGCCACAGGGCCAATCCTCTCAAGTACCTCGAAGGGTCCAATAAAGCGGGGACTGAGCTTTCCCCGAACTCCGAATCTCCTGACCCCTTTCGAAGGCGAGACCTTCAAAAAGACATGATCACCAATCTGAAACTCTAGGTCTCGCCGCCGAGTATCAGCGTAGCTCCTCTGGCGACTCTGGGCTATCTCAAGATGTCGGCGAACCAATCTGACTTTCTCCTCTGCCTCCAGCAGTAAGTCCGGTCCCAAAGTCCTCCTCTCACCCACGTCACTCCAATACAGGGGTGACCGACACTTGCGTCCATACAACGCCTCAAACGGAGCCATCTGGATGCTCGCTTGATAGCTGTTGTTGTACGCAAACTCAACCAATGCTAAGTGCCGGTACCACCCTCCTCCAAAATCCATAACGCACGCTCTCAACATATCCTCGAGGGTCTGTATGGTGCGCTCAGACTGTCCATCGGTCTGTGGGTGGAATGCTGTGCTAAATCGGAGCTGGGTCCCCAAGGCTGACTGAAGACTCCCCCAGAAGTGTGATACGAACCTCGGGTCCCTATCTGATACAATCGAGGTGGGTATACCGTGCAGTCTCACTACCTCATCCAAGTATAACTGCGCAAGTCGCTCCAACGGCCAAGTCATCTGTACAGGCAAAAAGTGTGCAGACTTGGTGAGTCTATCCACGATAACCCAAATCGCATCGGCCCCACTCTGCGCCCTCGGCAGTCCAGTGACGAAATCCATGGTGATGTGGTCCCACTTCCACTCGGGAATTGGAAGACTCTGCAACTTGCCAGCAGGAACACGATGCTCTGCCTTCACTTGCTGGCAAGTTAAACAATGAGCCACGAATCTTCCAATATCCCGCTTCATTCCGGGCCACCAAAAATGTGCCTTGAGGTCCTTATACATCTTAGTACCACCAGGATGAATGGTATAAGGTGTATAATGGGCCTCCCTCAAAATCTGATCTCTGAGCTCAGTGTCCATAGGCACACACACTCGGTCCCTGTACCGCAGTACTCCCGAGCTATCCACTGCAAAATCCCCTAACTGATCAGCCTGAATCTGCGATCTAATCCGAGTCAAGTGGGGGTCCTCACTCTGTGTCTCTCTAATCCTCTCCAACAGAGTGGGCTGCAAGACCATAGACATGAGTCTAGCAGAGACCCCAGGGGATACAACCTCAATCTGTAAGCGCCTCATCTGCTCCACAAGCGGTGCCTGCTGGGTGATCAACATGCTCAAGCTCTGCGCTGACCTCCTACTCAAAGCATCTGCCACTACATTGGCCTTGCCGGGGTGATAAAGAATACTCACATCATAGTCCTTTAGCAACTCCAACCACCGGCGTTGCCTCAAATTCAGCTCCTTTTGTGTGAACAGGTACTTCAAGCTCTTATGATCAGTGTAAATCTCACAATGCTCCCCGTAGAGGTAATGCCGCCACAACTTCAGCGCGAACACCACGGCTGCAAGCTCCAAATCATGAGTAGGGTAATTCTTCTCATAATCCTTTAATTGCCGTGAAGCATAAGCAATTACCCTACCATGCTGCATCAGAACACATCCCAAGCCGCTGTGAGAGGCGTCACTGTAGATCACAAATCCATCGCCCATCACTGGAAGTGCTAAAACTGGTGCCGAGATCAATCTCCTCTTCAGCTCCTCAAAGCTCTCCTGGCACCGCTCAGTCCAAACAAACTTTATCCCCTTCCTGGTCAAACTGGTCAGGGGAGTAGAGAGCTTCGCAAAGCCCTCTACAAAGCGACGGTAGTAACCTGCTAATCCCAAAAAGCTACGGACCTCAGTAACCGTCGTCGGTCTAGGCCAATCCCGAACAGCATCAATCTTCGTCGGGTCCACTGCCACTCCTGCGGCTGATACAACGTGGCCTAGAAAAGCAACCTCCCGGAGCCAAAATTCGCACTTTTTAAACTTGGCATACAGCTTCTTCTCTCGCAGAAGCTGCAGCACTATCCTCAAGTGCTCCTCATGCTCCAAATCACTCCGGGAGTAAATCAGAATGTCGTCAATAAACACAACGACAAACCGATCCAAGTACGGCTGAAATACCCGGTTCATTAAATCCATGAATGCTGCAGGGGCATTAGTTAATCCAAAAGGCATAACTGTAAACTCATAATGCCCGTACCGGGATCTAAAAGCCGTCTTGGGAATGTCCTCGGCCCTCACCCTCAGCTGGTGGTAACCTGACTGGAGATCAATCTTGGAGAACACAGACGCTCCCTGCAACTGATCAAACAGATCATCAATCCGTGGAAGGGGGTACTTGTTCCGGATGGTCACTTTATTCAGCTCTCTGTAGTCCACACATAATCGAAGCGACCCATCCTTCTTCTTCACAAATAAAACTGGCGCTCCCCACGGAGATACACTGGGCCTCACAAAGCCCACATCCATCAAGTCCTGCAACTGGGCCTTCAGCTCTCTCAGCTCAGCAGGTGCCATCCTATAAGGTGCCTTCGAGATTGGTGCGGTTCCTGGAACCACATCAATCACAAACTCAATCTCCCTCTCCGGCGGCATGGTCGACAACTCTGAGGGAAACACATCTGGGAACTCGCGGACAATAGGGATATCCTCGAGTCCCAGTGCCGCCGTAGGCACCTCTACAATCGTCGCCAGGAAAGCGGTACAACCCCTACTCATCATCCGCCGGGCTCTCGCCGAAGAAATAGTCATGGCAAATAAAGTACTCTGGCAGCCTCTGTAAACGAACTCCTCCTGTCCAGGCTCGCGGAGGGTCACCGTCCTCTCTCTGCAGTCAATGGTGGCGAAATACCGAGCTAACCAATCCATGCCAAGTACCACGTCGAAATCCTGGAGCTGCCGCAAGACGAGCAAGTCTGCCGGCAGGACCCAGGGTCCCAACTGTACAGGGCAATCCCTACAACACTCCTCGACATGCAAGACATGGTCTGGAATCTGAACCTCTAATGCATGCGATAATGTAACTACCTCTATACCATATAGGGATGCAAATGCTCTACTAATGAATGAGTGCGATGCGCCAGTATCAAAAAGTGCTCGGGTATGAACTGCAGAAATCAAAATAATACCTGCGACGACGTGGTCAGCGGCAGAAGCATCCTCAATCTGGGCGGCATAGACACGCCCGCTCGGTGCTGGTGGTCGTCGATCTGGCTGCCGCGAGGAAGATGGAGCATGATCAGGCCTACCATAGGCCACAGAAGGCCCTGTCGTCTGATGAGGAAGAGAAGGTGCTGAAGCGGTGGAAGGAGCTGGAGAACCTGCTCTGGGGCACGAGCTCTGAATGTGACCGGCCTGCCCACAACGGAAACAACGGCCGTGTCTTTGCTGACAATGCATCGGTAAGTGCGGCCCTCCACAAAAGACACATCGATCCTGCCGGGACTGCCGCGAAGTCTGCTGCTGCTGAGATGACTGCTGTGGTCGAGGCGGTCGACGCTGCTGCGAAGACTGACGAGATGATCCAGATCTCTGGCGCCCCTGGCGTCCACGACCCTGAGGATGGAATCGTGGGGGTCTCGGGGGTCCCTGCCTACTCGACTGCCCCTCATCCACCGGCGCCGGGCGCTTCGCCCCTGGAGTCTCTACGGGGGCTGGAGCCACCTCATCCATAACTACCTCTCCAGACTCAACATATAACGCCTGCTCCATCGAGGCCTCTAATGTCTGCAATCTGCGGGAGCGAACAAGCTGATAAATGTCCCGGCGCAGCCCCCGCTCAAACATGTAGATCCGGTGAGACTCGTCCCTGGCCACGTGAGGCATACTAGCCAACAGCTGATTGAATTCGGCTATGTATACATTCACGGGCCGATCTCCCTGGCGGAGATTTCTCAGCTGCTCCTCCAATCTCTGGCGAACACTCTCAGGAAAGAAGGCCCCCAAAAGAAGACTGCGGAACTCCGCCCAGGTAAGAAGCTGCGTCCCAGGCGGACCAGCGGGTCGCACACGCCGCCACCAAGCCTCGGCGTTGCCCTCCAGAAAATGCGCTGCCAAGAAGACCCGAAACCGATCCTCGACGAACAAACTCTCAAAGTGACGCTCCATGGCCGTAACCCAAGTCTCGGCCTCCCACGGCTCAGCACCCAGACCAGAGAAACGGGGTGGATCGAACTGGCGGAACCTCATCAACAGATCCACCGCTGCACGCTGCTCAGAAGAAGTAAAAGGTCCCGTCGACCCAGACGGTGGTCTGCAGGAAACCGGCTCGACAGGAACTGCCGGTGCTGACGGAATCACAGGGGGCGCTGCAGCTGGCGAAGAGGGCACAGGCGAACTCTCAGGGGGTGCTACCACAGGCTGTGACCTCTGCTCTAACATAAGCATCATCCGACTCAAGGCCTCCTCCTGGCGTCGGGAAGCCTCCTCCTGGCGCTGCGAGGCCTCCTCCTGGCGTCGCAAGGTCTCCTCCTGACGCTGAGAGGTCTCCTCCTGGCGCCGGGAAGTCTCCTCCTGGCGCTGAACAGCCTCAGACATCTGTGCCAACTGGGCACGAAGCTCCTGCACCTCACTCTGATGTCCCTGTCCCGAGTCCTCCTGCTCGGGCACAGAAGAAGAAGGCTGCGAGCGCGTCGACATCCGGCGTCGCGGAGGCATCACTCACCTGCGGGGAACAAGAAGAACAGTCAGAACCCCCAAACAAAACACGACCCAATCCAGCGAAAGTCAATGGCATGTCGCCCTTCCCGTAGCACTATGTTGTCTGCAGCCAACATAGTTGCCACCGAAGGAAGACATGTCGATCACTCATCCCATCCACTGGGAGAGTTTAGAACCCCAATCAAGACTCTCGCTAAAAGTTACGTCTCTCACGTAAGTCATCCTAGGGTCCAACCATAAGCCTAGGGTTTCTAAGTCCTCAATGACCTACACCTAGGCTCTGATACCACTCTAATCTGTCACGCCCCGGGTCGAAACTGCGACCCGGGCTCGCCAACAGATCCGCCGCCCATACGGGAAGCCCCGTATAGACGTAGCGACTAACCTGCAAAAGAATCTACACTATACAGATATCAGAGCTGAAAAGTAAAAGCTGGATAAAATAAATACAACTCTAACAAAATATACAACCAGAATCCTCACCAAAATACAAATATCTCTCAAAATAAGAAGAGTACAACTCAATCCTCACTACAAGGTCACTCGACATGAACTCTCAAAAGTAGGGAGGTACATCTACTCTCAGGCGACACTGGTAGGGATCTATCTCGCGACTCCCTTACCTCGATCAGTCGGGTCAGCAACAGGTGCGGCAGGAACTGGAGCAGAAGAAGAAGTCCCTGGGGAAAAGACACCACGACGGGTGTGAGAACTACGTCCCAAGTAGTTCTCAGTGGGTGCCGCCAACAAGCCCGACGGTCTGCCCACTAAGTCTACTAGAGGCAAAAAGTAACAATGCAGTGCGGAAAGGGAAAAGCTGGTAAAGTAAACTCTACAGCTACTATGCCTCTATCTAGATGCTCAAAAGTGGAACAGAAAGAACATGATGCTACAACTAGCTCTCGACTCAAATCACCCAATCTCAACTGACTGCCGCATAGGGTCCAGTCAAACCTGCGCCTACCTACTGCCGTCACGTCCCGGGGGACCGGACTTACGTAGGGCGTCCGTGACTGCCACTAACTGGCCCAGCCAGAGGGACTGTGTCCGTGACTGCCACTAACTGGCCCAGCCAGAGGGAACACTGCGTCGACAAGTCGCGATAGAAGAACAGGCCCAACTCCGGAGTGGCTCTCGAGGGGAGCGACCCCACCGAGGAAAGTATCCGCGTATCTCTGTCGAGCTCAAATGTGGCTCATGCAGGCTATAATCCAAATCCTCGATCAACAAGATCGACTGTAACCAAAGGAACACTGTCTCACTCACAGGCTGGAAAACTGCACAGCCGAGACTCACTGTCACTCAAAATAGCTCTCAAGATCCCAAATCTACAACCCAAGTCACTCTCCCAAAGAAACCTGGTCTACAGACTGCTAACAACTCCACTCGGTCCCCAGACACGAGTGTAAATGCATCCCACAATAATCCGACCTCTCGGCCCACTACTTGGGCGAGGAAAACTCTAAGTCCAGAGTGATAAAAAGAATAGTGATGTGGGAATGTCTAGAGCAATAAAAACCTAGCCCAAGTTGAGGTTTTCTACAGTCTGGCTGAACATGCATCATATGGCAGTGGTGCTAGGTCAAGTTCCAAGATAAATAATAATCAACAGCTTGTAGGGAGCAAGATAATAATCTCAGGATCATCTAACTACAACAGGATCATCAATTCATACATTCTAGCATGCTGTACAACAAACATTAAAATATGCAAGTCCCTAAAGCTAGAATTAGTACACAGTCCGCTGATCTTGAAAAAGAGGTCACCCACCTGATGCGCTGATCTGTCCAAGTCCTACAGCTGATAATACCAGAAAACAGCAACTCACTGTCCAGTATGTCCAGTACAGTCCAAAATCCCACCTGGGTACAACATAGGCTACAGTTATACACAAATCCCCAAAAATCTGCCCAAAATCACATGCTGAATTTCAGCTGTACAGATGCCAAAATTTCACCTGCTGAAAGTGCTCAATAAATTCCAATAAAAATATCCCGGCGTTCTTCGCGTCGATAGCTTCAAAACAAGTACCTGCACGCCCAAATCGGAGTTCCGTAGGCCAAGATATAAATTCCACAACACGGGCGCGCGAAAACATACAACCACATAACTGTAAAATCTTGCACAGATAAAAAGGAAGATGTATACCTCCGGGAAGATCTCAGAAATTCCAAAAAAAATACCACGATGATCCTTGCGTCGAGTAGATGAAAAAAGTCTATAAGCACGTCTTGATCCGAGATTTGTGCGCGAAGATCTCCTCAAAAGAAGCTGCTGCCCTCACCAAAAACTCACAGCAAGAAGGGTCCCAATGAGCACGAGAAAACACCTCGAAAAACGCGAAATCTGAAAATGTGTGAAACCCAAAATCGTAGCCTCACCTGTTACGAATCCAGCAGCGAAGAAATCGCTCGAAAAGATGGTCGGAGTAGGTCGGGGGAGCTCGTACACCGAAGAGCGACGGAAGAAACACCGAAGAAAGAGCGTCGCGCCGCGCCAAGAAAATGAGAATCTCGAAAAGCGTGCCCCCAAAAATCCCCAAACTCTGCAGATGGAAGCTTGACAGTGTGAGGATCAACTTCTCTGAAGAAAGCTCGGAGAGAAAAGGCCTAGAAACGGAGAAAAACCCGAGTTGAACTATTTTCGGGCTATTTATAGGCTCACAGAACAATTCAAGAAATACTGGGCGTGTCCCAACTTTCGGGCGCCCGAAAGTTTCGGACTGCTACAGTGTTGGGCCCGGCCCAACACTGTGCGCGCCCGAAACGCTCCTGGGCCTCCACGTCGCCCGACAAACAGGCGACAGCGGGCGGAGCGACTCAGCGGCGGCCACGTCGCGCGCCTCCCCGCCCGACACGCGTCCCACGCAGCGAACAGCTGTGCGGGGCGCGCCAAACGCCGACACGTGCCCCTCCCCGCGGTCAAAGCGGGTAGGTGGCGCCCGCCAGTGGCAGGGCGACACGTGGCCCTGCCACTGTCGCGGTCACACGTGCGGGCAGGGCGCCGCCCTGGCCGCCTGCCACGCACGCGCCCCGAGGCGCCCGTCCGCCGTTCCGTGCGCCGCGCCTCGTGAGCCCGCGAATAGAGTGACGACACGTGTCCCGTGCACCTTGTCCACGCACCAAATTTAGGTTCCGTGGACCGCGCCGCGTGCACCGACCAACCGCGGGATGCCACGCGTCCCCCCGCCCCGGTCCATGCACCGCCGCGCAAATTCTGTAGACCGCGCCTCACGGGCCCGCCAATCAGGCGGCGCCACGTGTCATGCGCCGGGTCCGTGCACCCAGCCGCGGCACTCTGTGGACCGCGCGCTGCGGACCGGCCAATCGTGGGCTGCCACGTGGCAGCCGGCGGTCCACGGCCCCTCCCATGCACCGAAATTCAGCGAAAACTTCCGGGAGTCCGTTTTTGGGCATCCGGACTCAGAATTTAACAAGCAAATAGCCGTTTTCAAGCGTTTTTCCGCGCTGAATCCATTTCCAAGCTCAGTTTGGCCAAAAACCTTTTCAAAATTTCGGCAAACACAGCCGAAGGCCAACACAGCTGTAGATATCTCACAGGGTCCATCTGTAGCATCTCCTTGATGCACAATGGGCCAGACACACCAACAATAGGTGTTCTAAACAATGGATTCACCAGAAAAAGCTGCATGGGAATCTGGGCCACCACACTATTTATAGGCTCAGTCCAATACTGTGCTGGGCCAGATTCGGGCGCGGATTTTCGGGTGCCCGAATCCGCCAACACGGGTTGCACGAAGCCCGTCCGACGCGCCCGGAAACCTGTGGTGACGCCACGTGTCCCCATAACACGGGACAGCGGTGCAAAGTCCCCCGCCGTGCGCCACGTGTCCCCCCGCGGTCAGCGGGGTAGGTACGGCCGCCACTCACGTCGCGACGCGACGCGTGGTGCACTCGAGTACGGCCAGCCTCCCGCGTCGCGACGCGTGGCATACTCGAGTACGGCCGACCGCCGCGTCAGGCGCCTCTGCGCGCTCCATCCCGAGGCGGGCTTCCACGCCTTTCGTGCGCCGCGCTAGCTGAGCCCACCTATAGGAAGCTGCCACGCGTCCCATACGCCGGGTCCACGCACCCACTTTTGGATTCCGTGGACCCCGCCGTGTGCGCCCACTAACCAGGGCGCGACATGTGGTTCCCGCTCAGAACCCTGCGCCACCGCTCAAACCGTGCACCGACGCTCAAATTCCCGTGGACCGCGCAACGAAAGCCAACCAATCCCCGCCTGCCACGTGTCCTGCGTCGGGCTCATGCACCCAGCCGCGCCGCTCCGTGGACCGAACACCGCGAACCGGCCAATGACAGGCCACCACGTGGCAGCCGGCGGTCCACAGTCACCTCCCATGCACCGAAAAGCCCCAAAAACTTCCGGAAGCCCGTTTTTGGTCATCCGGACTCCAAATTTAACAAGTAAATAGCCGTTTTCAAGCGTTTTTCTGCGCTGAATCCAAATCCAACCTCTGTTTGGCCCAAATCATTTTCTAAACTTCGGCAAATACAGCCGAAGGCCAAATCAGCTATAAATGTCTCACAGGGTCCATCTGTGGCACCCCTTTGATGCACCATGGGCCAGACACACCAACACTAGGTGTTATACATAGTGGATTCATCGAAAAGTTGCATGGGAAAAACCAGAACACTACATATTGAACATGTTGGTAACGACTGAGGGAACCTTGAAGAGTTCAAGGGGCTCGGTTTTTGCTGTGGAGCGGGCTTCCTCTTCCAAAAAAAAGTCTAATTGGAAGAAGAAACCCGCAAAGAAACAATAGACTGAAAACAAGCTCAAGAGGGAAGCTCCTAAGAAGAAGGCCGCTGACAAAGGAAAATGTTTCCAATGCAATGTTGATGGCCACTGGAAGAGGAATTGTCCCGTCTATCTAGAGAGCCTAAAGAACAAGAAGAAAGACACACATTCGGAAGGTATGTTAGACCTGCTCGTAATAGAAACTAACCTTATGGTTACCTCTACTTCCAGTTGGGTCATAGACTCTGGTTCAAGTTCTCATTTGTGTACTTCAATGCAGGGTCTAAGAGAAATTAGAGGGCTGAGAGAAGGTGAAGTTACCCTACGGGTTGGCAACGGAGCAAGAGTTGCTGCTGTGGCTACTGGCACCTATCCTCTGCGATTACCGTTAGGACATATTTTATTACTTAAAGACTTATTATATGCTTGCTACTAGCAGGAATTTAATTTTTATTTCTTCTTTAGCACAGGACGATTATATTTTAAATTTTGATAAAGACTACTGCATAATTTATTTTAGAAATAAAATTGTTGGTCGTGGTTTATGATAGACAGTCTTTACCATTTACATATGGATGTATCTGTGAATGTTTTTGAGCAGGTAGTGAGTGCCGTTGGGTCTAAGAGACGTAGAGATGAGATAAACCCAAAGTATATGTGGCACCTAAGGCTTGGTATTATTGGAGAGGAAAGGATTAACAGATTGAAGAAAGATGGGATTCTAGGCCCATTGACTTCTGAGCCTTATCCAGTCTGTGAATCCTTGTCATCAAGGAAAAATGACCAAATTACCTTTTGTAGGACAAGGGGAAAGGGCCACTGAGATACTTGCCTTGGTACACACTGATGTGTGTGGCCCATTTGATGTGCAAGCCAGGGGTGGTTATCTCTACTTCATAGCCTTTACCGATGATTATTCACGGTATGGATATGTCTATCTTATGAGACACAAATCTGAAGCTTTTGAAAAGTTCAAAGAATTCAGATGTGAAGTAGAGAAGCAAACTGGAAAACCCATCAAGGCTCTTCGATCATATCGAGGGGGAGAATACCTTAGTGGGGAGTTCCTAAACTATCTCAAAGAAAACGGCATAGTCTCACAATGGACTCCTCCTGGAACATCTCAACTCAACAGAGTGTCAGAACGGAGAAATCGAACTTTATTAGATATGGTTCGATCCATGATGAGTTTCACTGATCTTCCTTTGTTTCTTTGGGGACATACTTTGCTTACCGCTGCCTACCTACTGAATAGAATTCCCTCTAAATCCGTTCTTACCACGTCTTATGAGATGTGGCATGGTAAGAAACCAAGTCTTAGTAATATTAAGATTTGGGGATGTTCGACCCATGTCAAGCGACTACAGGCGGACAAGTTAGAGGTTAGGTCAGAAAGGGCTCATTTTATAGGGTATCCTAAAGAATCTTTAGGATACTATTTTTACGTCCCAAAGAATCACAATATAGTTGTGAGTCGACACGCTACTTTCTTAGAAAAATAGTTTATTCAAGAAGTAGTAAGTGGGAGAAAAATTGAGCTCGAAGAGAGAGTCTCTGAAGAGCAATGAGTCCCAAAACCTACGAAACCTATTCATGCTGAGCTAGTACATGTAGTACCTAATCCACCTCGAAGATCGAGTAGGATCTCCCTTCCTACTAAAAGATACTTAGGTATTCTTACAGAGGAAGTAGAGGAAATGGTCCTCATAGGAGATAAGGAACATGGAGATGATCCTAAAACCTACAACGAGGCGATGTCTAACATCGACTCTGAGAAGTGGTTGGAAGCGATGAAGTTAGAAATTGACTCAATATATTCCAACCAAGTCTGGACCTTGGCAGATCCACCAAAAGGTATAGTACCTATCGTGTGTAAATGGATTTACAAAAGAAAGATAGGTTCGGATGGAAATGTAGAGACCTATAAAGCAAGGCTGGTGGCGAAAGGCTATAGTCAACGCGAAGGCATTGACCATCAAGAGACCTTTTCGCCTGTGGCCATGCTTAAGTCCATTCGAACACTACTTGCCATTGCAGCATACCATGATTATGAGATCTGGTAGATGGATGTGAAAACTGCTTTCCTAAATGGATTTCTTGAGGAAGATATCTATATGGAGCAGCCTTTGGGTTTCACTTCCAGTGACGAAAGTCACAAAGTATGTAAGCTGCAAAGGTCCATATATGGGCTTAAGCAAGCATCTCAGACTTGGAATACTCGTTTTAATGACGTAATCAAATCGTTTGATTTCGTTAAGAATGAGGAGAAACCATGTTTTTATAAGAAAGTTAGTGGGAGTGCTATTACATTCCTCGTATTGTACGTGGATGACATTCTCCTAATTGGAAATGATATTCCAATGCTGACTTCGGTTAAGATATGGTTATCTAAGAAATTCTCTATGAAAGACCTAGGGGAAGCATCCTATATTTTGGGGATTAAAGTCTATAGAGATAGACCTAAGAGGATGCTAGGCCTCTCACAGAAAATGTACATAGAGGAGGTGCTGAAGAAGTTCAGCATGGAAAACTCTAAGAGGGGACTTCTACCCCTTAGGCATGGAATTTATCTCTCCAAGAAAATGTGCCCCAATACATCTGAAGAGATTCAACGAATGAGCCAAATCCCTTATGCTTCAGCTATAGAAAGCCTCATGTATGCCATGCTATGTACATGACCTGATATTGCACTTGCTGTGAGTGTCACAAGCAGATATCAGTCCAATCCAGGTGAGGAGCACTGGACTGCTGTGAAAAGCATACTCAAGTACTTAAGAAGAACTAAAGATATGTTTTTGGTCTTTGGAGGAGGAGAACTGAAAGTACAAGTATACACTGATTCAGACTTCATGTCTGATGTTGAAGATAGAAAGTCTACGTCAGGATACGTGTTCTTGTGCAATCGTGGTTCGGTGTGTTGGAAGAGTTCCAAACAACCAATCATCGCTGACTCTACTATGGAAGCAGAGTATATCGCTGCATCTGAGGCTGCAAAGGAAGCCTTTTGGTTCAAGAAATTTGTTGCGGAACTAGGTGTGATGCCATCAGATGCCATTCCACTTTCCTGCGACAACAATGGCGCCATAGCCCTAGTTAAGGAGCCAAGGTCTCATCAAAGGTCCAAGCATATAGAGCGACGGTTTTATATTATACGCGAATATCTCGAAAAGAAATTTATCGAGGTGCAGAGAGTAGACTCCACAGATAACGTGGCAGACCCACTGACTAAGCAGCTGAGCCAACAGAAGACTGAAGCCCACCTTGAGAAGATAGGGCTTAGGTATATGGCTAATTGGCTTTAGTGCAAGTGGGAGATTGTTAGATGTATGCCCTAGAAGCCAACTTGACCGACACATATATTCTTTCTAGGATATAAATTTGTATTTGACATTTTACATTATGAATGTTATTGGGTTTTTATTTTCATTCGTGTTGTGTATGTGTCCATGAATTGTCCAAGTAATTAATAAGATGATGATACGTATTTTCAAGAGTTGAGAATTTGAGACATGTATCATTAGTGATTAATTCCTAAATGCTCCCGATCGATGGATCATCACGGGGACAGTGATTGATCCGGTGAGATTGGTGCACAGTCGCTTCCCTTTTAGGGTAGACGAGTCTCGAGTCAACAGTGTGGGGACACTGGAGCGAATGTGCAGGTGGTTGTTAGAGAACAAGGGTACCGAGCGTGATCATCACGAGAAGTCACTTGGATGTCTACTCACTTATCAGTGACTTACTCGATGTTGCAGTAGTGTGACTGGTCCTTTGACCTGCGGTGCCTCGGCTATTCACAATGGGGTTATTGTAGTTTGACTGTACATACACTTGGTCACTAGCCATTTGGGTCCTTGCAATGGGTGCATGTTGGCTACAGTAGGTTCGTTGTAGGAATAGGGTGTACACCTATATGGAATCTATCGCCCTTAGTAGAGAAGGGAGTTAGTCCTATGTGATTTATGAGACCGAGTTTAGAAGACCTTGGCCAAGGCGTAGTAAATAACGAAAAGGGTTTCCGATATTAGAAACTCGAGTCGAATAAATTTGACATATGACAGACGATAGGGTTTGACGAGCAATTCCATGACCTTCGTCTAGTTGGGACTCCGGATAGAAGGATTGTATCACACGTTAACTGCACCTAGAGGTTCAATATTCCATTCTACTGGAATGCCACTACATGCTACTAGGCGTCACTGGTGGATTGTGGGACTCACGAGAATTATCTGGGTGATGATCGATAATTTTTGTTGGGCTGAGTTTGAATAGTTCTAATCTACTGAAAAGAGTTTCAGTGATATTGTTGATGGTAATCACAATGTATCTCACTACCAGATAGAATAGAACCTATAGGGTCACACACATAAGAGGTTATGACTGATCGGATAGTTGGATCGCGATTTTTGAATCGCCTGAGGACTTAATTATCAATATGTTGATAATTGGACTAATTTGTAATTATTATAAATTAAGAATATTAAAGTGCAAATGTTGCAAGAGAGGGCTTACTAATAGTTAGTAAGTTGTGAGAGGACTTAAGTGCAAATGTTGCATTAATAATTTGATTTGATAAATTAGAATTGTTCAAGTCGAATTAAATTAGGATTTAATCGATTGAACAGATTAGTGATAATAATGTTTATCTTAATAATTATAAAAAGGGATTATATCCCTCTTTATACGTACGAGTTTTTTTTAAGAGAAAAAAAAAAAAAAAAGAGAAAACCCTAGCCGTCATCTTTCCTCGTCTTCCTCTTTTCAAAATATCCACATTAAAAGAAAGACGTTCTCTGCAAGGGAGCTAGCACCCCGGTGAGAATTTCGATCAAGTCGACAATCTCGTGTGGATACCCGTAGAGGCCGGACGCGTGTGCGGCTTCAAGAGAACCAAATTCTACGATCATCAAATTGCGGTGTAGATCTCCCCGCGCAAAGGTGAAGATTAGATCTTCCTCTTCCTTTTAATCTTAGATACATGAGGGATCCTATTTTGCGTGATTTTGAGATCAGATCTCAAATTTTTTATATTTGTTTATTTGATTTCTTTTTTCGCTGCGTTTATTTTTGCGCAAATCCTAACACATACATACACCCACTTTACACAAATTTTGCATATCAGTAGAGGCATAGTAGTGGTAGTAGTGGTAGACTTTACTTGAGCAGTTACATATCTGTTTTTACTACTTTCCTTCTCATTTTCTTTTGGTAGACTTAGTGGGTAGGCCGGAGTATTCAATTACATACCCACTAAGAACTATTAGTTTTTAATAGTTCTCACACCCCTTGTTGATCATCTTTTTGCAAAGTCCTTCGCGGCGGTAGTGGCGACTACGAATCGAGATAAGGGGATCGTGAGCTAGATATATTTCCTTCCAGTGTTTTGGGATATTAGCGGTGGACCGAGAGCTCTTTTGCTATTTAGATGACGGTATCTCTCTTTTGGGTATGGCAGGTAGCCAGCTGGTTGTATATTATCTTATTCCATGAGATGTTAATATATCTTGGAGTTATTCTACAGTTAGCCTCATAGATTTTTTTATATTTTAGCAGTGTGTTGCTCTTTGCATGATTATCCTATATTTTAGTAGATTACCGACGTTACGTGTGTGCGAGGCTTCTGGTATATACGATGGATCTGTTAACGAGCCTGAGTTCGGGTATATTTCAGGACGTGACAAAAATTTGAAACTACGTTCAAATTTTTAATTTTAAATTCAAATTTCAAATATAAAATTATATTTAAAATTTATAATTTAAAATTTAGATTTGAATTTAAAATTAAATTTAAAATTTAGATTTGAATTTAAAATTAAATTCAAAATCTAAATTTGAATTAAAAATTAAATTTAAAATTTGAATTTCAATTTAAAAGTTGAATATAAAACATAAATTCAAATTTAAAATTCAAACCCAAAATCAAAATAAAATTTAAATTCAAAATATAAATTTAAATTTTAAAATTAAATACAAAATTTAAATTAAGCTTATGATTTTGCGAAAATCTGATTTTGGGAAGTAAGTTTTAGTTTCTCAGATTTTAGGCCTCTAAAATTACTAATCTGATTCTAAACAATCCAAATTTGGTTTAAAATAATAATAAGTTACTGAATAAAAAAAATTGAATCTCAAATCAATTTGTAAAATCTTAGGGCAAACACCCCTAATGGCACCTGCACTCCAACATCCGGCTTTAAACCTGTACTTAAAATAGTCAGCTGGTGACTCGCTTTTAGCTACACACTCCAATACTCGTGTCTACCAACCGACCGGGAGTATTATGAATGCACGCCGAAGGGAGGGGATCCATCGGTGAATCCATGTTCCATCCGAACCGATTCGCTTGAAATTTGAAACCAATATCCCTACCTCTTTTGCTCCAAATCCATCTTTCTTTTTCCTCTCAACTTCTTCAGCCTGTAGTGTCCGGTCGCGTGTTCCTCGCTCCCGCACACTCCTCTGGCGTCTCGTACTACTCTGTAACGATACAGACAAACGAAGTATAGGAAAACGACAATAAACAACGAATATAAAAACTGGTCTACCACCTCGCTCTGTCACAGGGGGACAACCGCCCCACATCCGTCTCTCCTTTACTTCAGTCCGCTCGCACATGATGGCTCCGTCGTCTTCCGCCCCGCTCATCTTCCTCCTCCGCATTCTCCTCATCTTCCATCTTTGCTTACTCTCCCAGCAGCAGCAGGCGGACTTGGCGTCGTCTCTGCACCCGGTCGACGCAGCGGCGCTTCTGGATATTCGGCGCAGCCTCCGCGACCTACCCGGCTCCGACTTCTTCTCGACGTGGGACTTCTCCGCCTCCTCCGATCCTTGCACGTCCTTCGTCGGCGTCGTCTGCTCCCCCGACGACGACTCCCCCCGGTTCCTCCGCGTCGCCGTGCTCACCCTGGGCACCGGCCTTGCCGACTCGCCGGGCCTCACGGGCGCCCTCCCGGCCTCCCTCGGCGACCTCGCCGCTCTCACCGACCTAGTCCTCTACCCCGGCCGCGTCGTCGGCCCCATCCCTCCCGACCTCGGCGCCCGCCTCCGCCGCCTCCGCCTCCTCTCCCTCTCCGGCAACCTCATATCCGGGCCCGTCCCCCTCTCCCTCGCCGGCCTCCCGGATCTCCACACCCTCGATCTCGGCGACAACCGCCTGGGCGGGCACATCCCCGTGCCCCTCCTCCTCCCATCGTCGCCGAGCCTCAAGGTACTCATCCTCGCCGGCAACCGGAGACTCTCGGGCGAGATCCCGCCCGAATTCTCCGCATCCCAGCTCCTTCACCTCGACCTCAGCGGCAATTCCCTCTCCGGAGGAATTCCGCAGCTCCCGTCCACGCTCCGCTACCTCTCCCTCTCCGCCAACTCCATGTCGGGCCCGCTCGACGCGGCTTTCTCCGGCGCGGCGCCCCTCCTCCCAGATCTCTCCTACCTGGATCTCTCCTCCAACGCCTTCGCCGGGTGGGTACCCCCGGCCCTCTTCGCTCTCCCCAGCCTCTCCTCCCTCTTTCTCCAGCGCAACAACCTCTCCGGCCAGCTCGACGTGCCCCCGCCGGCGCAGGGGGCGCCGCCGCTGCCGTGGGCCGTGGTGGATTTGAGCCACAACGCGCTGTCGGGGAAGGTGCCAGCGGCGCTGGCGGGTGCGGGCAGCCTGTACGTGAACAATAACCGGCTGAGCGGGGCGGTGCCGGAGGACGTGGCGAGGAGCGTCTTCGCCGGGCGGATGACCACCTTCTACGCCCAGCACAACTTCCTCACCGCCTTCCCGGCGCCGCCCCTCCCCGTCCCGGACTCCGTCGCCCTCTGCCTCTCATACAACTGCATGCCCCTCCCCACCCCGGCCGCCGCCGCCGGCTGCCCTGCCAGCGCCGGGCCCCTCCCCTCCCGGCCCCCTTACCAGTGCCGCAGCACCACCGCCGGCGGCGACGGCTGACGCTTCCGCGTACCATGTGTTCCATTCAGATTCGTTGATTTTTCTTTTTCTAATAAGGCCTCTCTTTTTTTTCTTTCTGAAGTGATTTTTTTGTTTCCTTTTTCATTTCTTTGTTGAAGTTTTTTCATTCCCGTTTCGCTCGCGCGCCACACGTGATTGCCTTTTGCGGCTTGGGGAGTTTGTTTATTATTATTGATTGATTTGTTGGATAGCCAACGGTCACAATGGATCGGTGGTTTTCTTTGTTTTATTTCAGAGTTTTCCATTCTTCATAAGATGAAGAGAGAGAGAGAGAGAAAGGAAGGGGGCAGAGGAGTAAAGCCAGCTTAAACCTTTCTATTCTGATTCTGTAGACATCACATGGGTCGAACTGCCTAACGTCAGATTTTCTTTGGATTGTTTTCTACGCTGTCATGATGAGTCGCGCAGTTGTGGTCATCATCCTATCCCTTTGCTTGTTTTTCCTGAATCTGACTGACTTATCAATACTTAAATACTAGTGTAGTTATCCGCGCAATCCAGCGGATAAATTTTATTAAAATATTTTTTTATAATTTTTTTTTAGATCATATATGATAGTTAGAAAAAATAAATTTTAAATATGTAAATTAATCAAAACTATTTAATATAGAAAATTTTATTAAGAATAAAAAAAAAGATTAAATCTAAATGATATATAATCAACGTGAAAAATACAAAAAAAGAAAAAAAAAACACTATTGCCTGTGTTTACAATAAAAATTTTATTTTTTGAAGGATGAGATTTAATTATGCGAGCAACGTGAAGTGAGTACCGTTACATGCTGGGGGTTCACATGTGCATCCTCGCCACCGTCCGTGACACGCGCGTGGCTCATCCTTCCCATGTCCACATCACGATTCTCCCTCTCTCTCTCCCTCTCCCTCTCCCTCTCTCTCGTAATATCATATCATATCACATATAAGATTCTCCCCAACTCTTCACACACACAAACACTCTCTCTCATAGGAAAACACAAAAGAGGGTAGGTGAGGGAGTATATAATGAATAGAAGATGAGAAAAAGTGAGGGGGCGTACGTTTTGGAAAGACATGAGGGGAGGTGATGGAGTATAAGTTGTAGGAAGAAATTAATGAGAGGAGGTGAAAACATGAGCAAGAAATTAATGAGGGGAGGTGAAGAGTGCAAGAGAAAGAGACACTTCATGATAAAGATGAGAGGAGAAAGTAGGAGAGCGTTTTACAAAAAATAGAATTAAATTTCGTGTGGAAGGGGGTTGGGGGAGAGAAAGAGATGCTTCAGGAAGCAAGAGAGTTGGAGAGGAAAAACGTTTTTAAAAATAAAACATTAAAAATAATAGGTCCCCATTGCTCTCAAATTAAGGAAATGATGCCACATCGGATTTAATTAGGAGAAATCATATAAAGGTATTGATTAGAGTCATTGAATGCTTAAATCATATTAGGCATCTGAATGCTTAAATCATATTAGGCATCTTTGTATTGTATGGTTAGGTCGCTGGTTTGTTTGCTGTACATGCATACATGCCAGCTGCTAATTCAGAAATAATTATAATTTTTTAAATAAAAAAATATTAATATAATTTTATATTTGAATAAATATTATATTTGTTTTAGGTGTAAAATTTTTTTAATTTGTTAAGTTGAAATTAAAAAAAATAAAGAGAGAAAACTTATATAATTGATGAAAATATTTTTTATCTTAAAAATTTATTTAAAATAAATATAAAAATAAATGGAAATATTAAATTTTAACTTTCTATCAGGTATTACAAAATTATGTTTTAAATTTTTGTTGTTTTCAATTTAATAAATATAAATTTTTTCAATCTTTTGTATATAAGAAATTTAAGTATTTAGTCATACAATATTTCAACGCCCCGTAATATTTACTCAAACTCATATTTAAAAATAAATTATCATCGTACAAACAAGCTTTTTCTAATGTAATACTCTCAAAAGAAAATTTCTATACACCAACCAAAAAATAGTTCGAAACCAGAAAGAAATTATAGAGAATATCAACAAGTTTAGCATTATTTATAAACATCCAAAATAGCACATCAAATATATATATAACATTTGTAACTATAATTAAACAAAATAATATAAACATTTAGTTACATCTAAATATCGGATCCCCGTTTACAATAGTAGAAGTAGACATTAAAGTATTCGAATATTAACATTACCCCAAACTATAGCAAGCAAGAATCAGTTTGCAACCTAATATAAATTATCCTAGTTTTAGCATACAATCACAATCATAAATAATCATCATGAGTGTGGAACCGTAAATTTTGATTTTCAAAATTTAATTAAAGTCTGAAATTAATTCCGGTAATCTAGAGAGGATATTAATTTCAGCACTTTGAGAATTAAATTCGAAGTTTGTTCTTTGCAGGTTTATTAGTGAATTAGCGCTAGAGGGAGTGGTCAAGTCCGTTTTTTGTTTTCGCTGTGCTGGTTGTGTAGGAGCCCGGAACCCCATGCAGCTTTTTCCCGTGAATCCACTGTGCAAACACCTGTTGATGGTGTATTTGGCCCATAGTGCATCAAAGGGATGCCACAGATGGACCCTGTGAGCTTTTGTTAGCTGGGTTGGCCTTCGGCTGTTTTTGCCGAATTTTAGAAAAGGTTTTAGGCCAAACGGAGGTTGGATTTGGATTCAGCGCGGAAAAACGCTTGAAAACGGCTTTTTGTTTGCTAAATTCTGAGTCCGGATGCCCAAAAACGGACTCCCGGAAGTTTTACTGGTTTTCTGGTGCATGGGGGAGCCGTGGACCGGCGGGGGTGCCACGTGGCAGCCCTTGATTGGCCGGCGCACGCAGCCGGGTCCACGGAGTGCCAGGGGAGAGGTCGGGGTGCACGGCTGGGGGCGTGGACCGGCGGTCGTCCACGTGGCAGCACCTCATTGGGCGGCCCACGCGCGCTCGGTCCACGGGCGCGCTCGGGGAGTCGTGGACCGGGGGCGCGCCACGTGGCAGTTCCTCATTGGCGGGCTCACGAGCGCGCGGTCCACGCGACGCGCGGGGCAGGTACCGAGGCAGGTGGCCGTACGCGGGCAGGTGGAGCGGGCGTGGGCAGCGCCACGTGGCGCCCACTGATTCGCGGGCGCCACCCACCGCGTTGACTGCGGGCGGGGGCACGTGGCGCTCTCCGCGGGCACTTGCACGGCTGCCGCGTGTTCGGGGGACACGTGGCGGGCCCCGAGGCGGGTCGGACGAAGCCGGGATCCCGTCCGACGGCGCGGTTTGGGCTGGGCCGCACTGTGCGCGCCCGAAAGTTGTGGGCCGGGCCGCACTGTGCGCGCCCGAAATCCGGATGGGCCGGACCGGGCGCCCGAAAATGGGGACCTATCCGGAATTTTCTCAAATGTTTTCTTCAGCCTATAAATAGCAGCCCGAGCTGCCTTCTTGAGGGCTTTTCTCCCGTTTTCGAGCTTCTTCTGCCCGAAAACCCTAAAAAGATTTCTTCATCTTCTTGTTCTTGATCCACCTGCAAAGTTTTGGAATTTTTAGGAGCTCGCATCCCGAGGTTCTGGATTTTACGGCGCGGTGCGACGTTGCATTTCAGGTGTTCCTCTTCGTCGCAGTTCGGTGTAAAATTTCCCCTGGGCTATCCCGACACTCGTTTTTGACGATTCTTGCGCCGACAGACTCCTAAGAGGTAGGGCTTCATCTTTCTTCTTGATCGCGCAATCCTATTTTGACTCCTTGGCTAGGATCCCGAGGTGACATGGTGACCCTTTTTCTTTGAGGATTATTTGGACAACAGCGGATTGTTGTGGCGATATCTTCGCGCACAAGCGTCAGACGGAAACGTGCTTATACAACTATTTCGTCTACAGATCGCAAGGAACGCGCTTGTATTTTTCTTGGATTTTTCAGAGATTTTCTTTTCAGGTGAAAATCCCTGTTTCCCTGTGTACAGTGCTACAGTATTTTGATACAGATTTTGTTTGAGTGTACCACCTTGCCGAATTTATATCTTGACTTACCGAACTCAGATTTGGGCGTGCAAGCAGGCGTTTCGAAGGTATCGACGGGAGGATCGCTGTGATATTTTTCTGGGAATTTTTTGGGCATTTTTAGCAGGTGAAAATTAAGCATCTTTGGGACTGAAATTGTATGTGATTGTAAGAGCAGTTTTGGGAATTTATGTGTAATTGTGGACTTTGTATTGTGCCCAGGAGAGTTGCGGGTGCTACTGGACTCATTGGAGTAGGAGATTTGGATTTATCTGGTATTTTCAGCTGTTGGGTTTTGGACAGTTAGCACTTCAGGTGGGTGGTTGTTGTACTCCTCTCCTTTGGTATGCCCACTAGGAACATCAGAGTGTCCCCTTGTTAATGATACTAAACTTATTGTTGGTAGCCTTGCATGCTCTTGGAAACTAATTAATGGTTAATTGATCCATGATAATATTGTTGATAGCATGATTACCTTATTTTGTCGCTTAATTATTCTGGACTGCATGTTTAGGGGCAGGATAGTAATTGAGGACTGTAAATTGATGATCATTCAAATGAGACTGTCACCTTAGCTTTTGTTGTTCTAAATTGATTACTCTTCTAAAATAGAAAAAATACTGGGACAAATGCATAATTAAACTGGTCACTTAGCTAAGTCATCTTTTTACTGCTACACTATCATTTGGGACTTGACTTAGGAGAAACCATGCTTTTATTTTCTTTCTTTCTCCTATTATTTTAGACTTGAGACATAGTTGCTCGGGTTCGAGCGGGGGTTGGATAGTGTAGTTAGGTGTTGGGGATTTGGGACAGGCTGGGCTTTATGACAGGGTATTGCGGCAACCACGAATTTTGGGTGGTTGACCGGGTTATACTATTGCATCAGATTGGGTGATGGGGATCGGGCTATCTTTTGTGGAGGGTTTTTCCCACTTGATTGAGTCATGATCCAGTCCTGCTATATCAGGTTACTTGTGGTTACTTACTTTCCTCGTGTGGGTCGCTCCCCACGTGTGCCACTCCGGAGTGCGCGGCAGAAAGATTTTGAGTCCTTGAGACTCCTTTGCTTCGGTGTTATGCGTAGGCTGGCATACCCGTCGCGGCAGAGCAGGCAGTGCCAGTGTCCACTGGCGGTCAAATTGGGTCGTTTTGACAGGCTTCTAGATACTGATGCATACTTTTCCCATCCTTGTTGGTTGGTCATGTAGAGGCATATTATGGGTAGCATTTTATCAGTTGTCACACTTGGCTTCACCCCCTTTCTTTTCCTTCCCCTTTTGCCTCTGATTACCTAGTGAGCATGTCTGAGCTGAGGCTTTACCCACTAGGGGAGGCTACTGTTTATAGTAGTACTTACCCCCATTGTCTTTCTTTGTTTCTTTTTTCCCCCTGTTTTGCAGAGTCCTCTGCGGGAGTTGCTGGGCCGTCAGAAGCTGATCGAGGTAAGAGGATTGTGGATTAGATAGCGAGCCACCCGAGGGATGTAGCTGGAGTTTTTTGGTGTACCCGATTTTCTCAGACAGCTTTTTACTATTTCTTTTTGGGTCTGGCTTTTGCCAGCTGTTTGTATATTTGTGGTGAGCTGGGAGAGATGTTTGTATTTATTTTCACAGTTGTACTTTATTTACTTCCAGCTTCTGTCTGAGATACAGTAGTTTTAGTTCAGCTCTGATTTTTATGCTCTTTTATTATTATCTCTTATATCTGAGCAGGTTACCGACGCTTCGTGTATGCGGGAAATACCGCATGCACGGCGGATCTGTAGACGGGCCCGGGTTCTGGTTTACACCCGGGGCGTGACAGATTAAGTTGGTATCAGAGCTTAGGGATAGGTCAGTTGGGACTTAGGAAACCCTAGGCTTTTGGACAGACCCTAGGATGATAGGGCGTGAGTGGCGTGACATTTTGCGAAAGTCGGTGATTTTTATTGTTAACTCTTCCTGTGAGTGAAGAGGGATCGACATAGTCTATTTCTGTTGAACCATTATGTTGGCTGCAGACAACATAATGTTACAGAAATAGGGAGATGTCTTTTGACTTTCGCTAGATTGGGTCGTGTGGGGTTTTGTTGCTGATGTTTGGTTTCTTGTGGCAGGATGCCTCCTCGACGCCGGATTCCTACTCGGGGTACTCCTTCACCCCCTGTTGAGCCAGAGCAGTCCAGACCCTCTGAGCTCAGCGAGTTGAGGGCCTTGGTGGCCCAGTTGGCGGAGGGTCAGCGCCGCCAGGAGCAGAGGATGGACCAGTTCCTTGCCCAGAGAGAGGCACCACCCCCGGCTGTTCCTGAGGCCCCTGTGCCTCCTGTTGCACCTTCTGTGCCTTCGGCGCCATCTTCTAGTAGCGGGGCTCCAGGAGCTATTCAGCCTTTGACTGCGGAGGAGGAGCAGGACATTGCCGACAAACTCTCCAAGTTTGTCCAGCGGGGCCCGCCTAGATTTTCAGGGCGGGATGCACAGCCTTGGGATGTTGGGAGATGGCTTTCTGCGATGGAGAAGCTTTTTCGGGACTTTTTCATCGATCCGAGGTACCGAGTGCACATGGCAGTGCACTGTTTGGACGGAGATGCTGATTCTTGGTGGCAGCGGGTAGAGCCACTGGAGTTCCGGATTACCCGACAGCTGCCTTGGGAGGAGTTTCGACGCATGGTTTTGGACACCTACTTCTCGACCAGTGTGAAGAGAAAGTTGGAGGACGACCTGAAGAACCTTCAGCAGGGTGATCGATTTGTTCAGACTTATTTTCAGGAGTTCATGGAGTTGCTTAACTGTGTGCTTTTCGTCGCTCGTGACGGTCCGCACCAGGTGGAGTTGTTCGAGGCAGGCCTCCGTCCAGAGATTTATACATTAGTGCATGCCCAGAGGTTTCAGACCCTTGAGGCGGCCGCAGAGCATGCACAGTGGGTGGAGAGAGGGAACCAGGTGGTAGCCAGACGGAGGGACGTGGTCGCGCAGAGTTCCGACAGGAAGCGACCAGCCCCTGAGGACGGGGGACAGGCCAGCTCATGGAGACCGCCACGACCGTCGCAGCCCCAGTCTTACGGCCGTGGGCGTTCTGAGAGGAGAGGGCCTGGTGGACCCCAGAGACCGCCGCAGCATTAGCAGCAGCATCAGCAGCAGAGATCGCAGCCGAGGCAGCAGAGATCTCAGCAGCAGTCCTCGAGGCAGCAGCAGCAGCAGCAGCCGAGACAGCCCCGATCTTCTGACCGATGTATCTTCTGTGGGGGTCAGCATGCCGCCGTCACTTGTGATCAGAGATGGGGTCGATGCTTCCGTTGTGGACAGCCGGGGCATGTGCGAGCTACCTGCCCCCTTTCTACTTCCTCGGCACCTTCTTCGGCATCGGCTCCATATCCCCCTCAGCAGCAGCGGCGACCAGCTCAGCGGCCTTATGCTCCAGCGAGCAGGCCGTCCACCTCTTATCCTATCGATTTTCGACCTCCAGCACCGAGCGGGCGGGTGTATGCCGCCCAGTTAGCAGATTCTTCAGCGGCAGATCAGGTGGTGGCAGGTATTATCCTACTCTTTGGTATTAGGACTCGCACTTTATTCGACACTGGAGCATCTCATTCTTTCATTAGTCGAGCATTTGCATCCCTTCATGGTTTAGAGATAGAGTCCTTGTCACATGCATTAGAGGTGCGGATTCCTGATCACGTTTTGCATGTCGAGGAGCGTTGTGTGGCTTGCCCGGTGCAGTTGGGGCCTTGGATATTGCCTGCAGACTTGCTTGTCTTGCAGCAGCTGCAGGATTTTGACTTGTGTTAGGGATGGATTGGCTGTCACGGTACTCCGCCACTATCGACTGCAGAGAGAGGACGATGACTCTTCGCGAGCCAGGACAGGAGGAGTTCATCTTCAGAGGCTGCCAGAGCACGCTGTTTGCAGCGACCATTTCCTCGGCGAGAGCTAGGAGGATGTTGAGCAGAGGTTGCACTGCCTTTCTGGCCACTGTTGTGGAGGTGCCTACGGCGGCACTGGGACTCGAGGATATCCCTATTGTCCGAGAGTTCCCATATGTGTTTTCCCTAGAGTTGACGACGATGCCGCCGGAGAGGGAGATTGAGTTTGTCATTGATGTGGTCCCTGGGACTGCACTAATCTCAAAGGCACCCTATAGGATGGCGCCAGCCGAGTTGAGGGAGTTGAAAGCCCAGCTTCAGGATCTTTTGGACAGGGGCTTTATCAGACCCAGTGTTTCTCCGTGGGGAGTGCCTGTTTTGTTTGTGAAGAAGAAGGATGGGTCGCTTCGATTGTGTGTGGATTATAGGGAGTTGAATAAAGTGACCATCCGGAATAAGTATCCCCTCCCCCGGATAGATGATTTGTTTGATCAGTTGCAGGGAGCGTCTGTGTTCTCGAAGATTGATCTGTAGTTCGGTTACCACCAGCTGAGGGTGAGGGCCGAGGACATCTCCAAAACGGCTTTCAGATCGCGGTACGGGCATTATGAGTTTACGGTGATGCCTTTTGGGTTGACTAATGCCCCTGCCGCATTCATGGACTTGATGAACAGGATATTTCAGCCGTTTTTGGACCGGTTTGTGGTAGTGTTTATTGATGATATACTGATCTATTCCCGGAGTGATTTGGAGCACGAGGAGCACTTGAGGACTGTGCTACAGCTTCTGCGAGAGAAGAAGTTGTATGCCAAGTTTAAAAAGTGCGAGTTTTGGCTCCGGGAGGTCGCCTTTCTGGGCCACGTTGTTTCAGCTGCAGGAGTGGCGGTTGATCCGGCCAAGGTGGATGCTATTCGAGATTGGCCGAGGCCGACGTCTATCACCGAGGTGCGGAGTTTTCTTGGATTGGCTGGCTACTATCGGCGTTTTGTGGAAGGCTTTGCGAAGCTTTCCTCTCCCCTCACACGTCTGACCAGGAAAGGGGTTAAGTTTATTTGGAGCGAGACTTGCCAGAGCTGTTTTGAGGAGCTGTAGCAGAGATTGATGACCGCCCCGATCTTGGCTCTTCCGGTCATGGGAGAAGGATTTGTGATTTACAGCGATGCCTCTCATAGTGGCCTGGGGTGTGTGTTGATGCAGCATGGTAGGGTGATTGCCTATACTTCACGGCAATTAAAGGACTACGAGAAAAATTACCCTACTCATGATCTTGAGCTGGCAGCGGTGGTGTTTGCTCTGAAGCTGTGGCGGCATTATTTGTATGGAGAGCATTGTGAGATATACACTGATCATAAAAGCTTGAAGTATCTGTTCACTCAGAAGGAGCTGAATCTGAGGCAACGCCGGTGGTTGGAATTGTTAAAGGATTATGATCTGAGTATCCTTTATCATCCCGGCAAGGCCAATGTCGTGGCAGATGCTTTGAGTAGGAGGACGAGTCTGAGTTTGTTGATCTCGTAGCAGGCACCGTTGGTCGAGCAGATGAGGCGGTTACAGTTGGAGGTGGTATCCCCTGGGGTCTCTGCTAGACTTATGTCTATGGTCTTGCAACCCACTCTGTTGGACAGGATTAGGGACACTCAGAGTGTGACGCCCCACTTCACAGGGGGTCACCCATCCTAGAACTACTCTAGCTCTAGCACGCTTAACTCTCACAACCTCTTGGATCTTGCTACCATCCAAAATGCTATAGCCGGGTTGAGAGATTTAGTCCTATTATATCATTTATATATAGGACTAATCCAAATTCCGGGGGTGTCACATTCTTCCCCCCTTTAAGCCCTGACGTCCACGTCAGGCTCAAGCACACTCACAAGCACCAGGCGATGTGAGACTCGTCTCGCTAGCCTTAGCCGACCTTGTGAGGAGCTGCACTCCACTCACAACGGTCATTAGCCGGGGAGCCTCGCTCTACCCGCTATATAACCCTGGCTCAGCCGAGACTCATCTCACATTTCCGGCTGGTGAATGGCTCCGATACCACTCTAATCTGTCACGCCCCGGGTCGAAACTGCGACCCGGGCTCGCCAACAGATCCGCCGCCCATACGGGAAGCCCCGTATAGACGTAGCGACTACCCTGCAAAAGAGATCTACACTATACAGATATCAGAGCTGAAAAGTAAAAGCTGGATAAAATAAATACAACTCTAACCAAAATATACAACCAGAATCCTCACCCAAATACAAATATCTCTCAAAACAAAAAGAGTACAACTCAATCCTCACTACAAAGTCACTCGACAAGAACTCTCAAAAGTAGGGAGGTACATCTACTCTCAGGCGACACTGGTAGGGATCTATCTTGCGACTCCCTTACCTCGATCAGTCGGGTCAGCAACAGGTGCGGCAGGAACAGGAGCAGAAGAAGTCCCTGGGGAGAAAACACCACGACGGGTGTGAGAACTACGTCCCAAGTAGTTCTCAGTGGGTGGCGCCAACAAGCCCGACGGTCTGCCCACTAAGTCTACTAGAGGCAAAAGTAATAATGCAGTGCGGAAAGGGAAAAATGCTGGTAAAGTAAACTCTACAGCTACTATGCCTCTATCTAGATGCTCAATAGTGGAACAGAAAGATCATGATGCTACAACTAGCTCTCGACTCAAATCACCCAATCTCAACTGACTGCCGCATAGGGTCCAGTCAAACCTGCGCCTACCTACTGCGGTCATGTCCCGGGGGACCGGACTTACGTAGGGCGTCCGTGACTGCCACTAACTGGCCCAGCCAGAGGGACTGTGTCCATGACTGCCACTAACTGGCCCAGCCAGAGGGAACACTGCGTCGACAAGTCGCGATAGAAGAACAGGCCCAACTCCGGAGTGGCTCTCGAGGGGAGCGACCCCACCGAGGAAAGTATCTGCGTATCTCTGTCGAGCTCAAATGTGGCTCATGCAGGCTATAATCCAAATCCTCGATCAACAAGATCGACTGTAACCAAAGGAACGCTGTCTCACACACAGGCTGGAAAACTGCACAGCCGAGACTCACTGTCACTCAAAATAGCTCTCAAATCTACAACCCAAGTCACTCTCCCAAAGAGACCTGGTCTACAGACTGCTAACAACTCCACTCGGTCCCCAGACACGAGTGTAAATGCATCCCACAATAATCCGACCTCTCGGCCCACTACTTGGGCGAGGGAAACTCTAAGTCCAGAGTGATAAAAAGAAAAGTGATGTGGGAATGTCTAGAGCAATAAAAACCTAGCCCAAGTTGAGGTTTTCTACAGTCTGGCTGAACATGCATCATATGGCAGGGGTGCTAGGTCAAGTTCCAAGATAAACAATAATTAACAGCTTGTAGGGAGCAAGATAATAAACTCAGGATCATCTAACAATGACAGGATCAACAATTCATACATTCTAGCATGCTGCACAACAAACAATAAAATATGCAAGTCCCTAAAGCTAGAATTAGTACACAGTCCGCTGATCTTGAAAAAGAGGTCACCCACCTGATGCGCTGATCTGACCAAGTCCTACAGCTGATAATACCAGAACAACAGCAACTCACTGTCCAGTATGCCCAATACAGTCCCAAAATCCCACCTGGGTACAACATAGGCTACAGTTATACACAAATCCCCAAAAATCTGTCCAAATTCACTTGCTGAATTTCAGCTGTAAAGAAGCCAATATTCACCTGCAGAAAGTGCTCAGTAAATTCCAACAAAAATATTTCGGCGTTCCTCGCGTCGATAGCTTCGAAACAAGTACCTGCACGCCCAAATCGGAGTTCCGTAGGCCAAGATATAAATTCCACAACACGGGCGCGCGAAAACATACAACCACACAACTGTAAAATCTTGTACAGTTAAAGAAGGAAAATGTATACCTCCGGGAAGATCTCAGAAAATTCCAAAAAAAATACCACGATGATCCTTGCGTCAAGTAGATGAAAAAAGTCTATAAGCACGTCCTGATCCGAGATCTGTGCGCGAAGATATCCTCAAAGGAAGCTGCTGTCCTCACCAAAAGCTCACAGCAAAAAGGGTCCCAATGAGCACGAGAAAACACCTCGAAAAACACGAAATCTGAAAATGTGCGTGAAACCCAAAATCGTAGCCTCACCTGTTGCAAATCCAGCGGCGAAAAAATCGCTCAAAAAGATGGTCGGAGTAGGTCGGGGGAGCTCGAACACCGAAGAGCGACGGAAGAAACACCGAAGAACGAGCGTCGCGCCGCGCCAAGAAAATGAGAATCTCAAAAAGCGTGCCCCCAGAAATTCCCAAAATCTGCAGATGGAAGCTTGAAGAGGTGAGGATCAACTTTGGTGAAGAACTCTCCTCGGTTTGAAGCTCAGAAATGCCAAAAATGGGCAAGGAAACGCGGCTCGGGCTTTAAATAGGACGCACTAAACAATTGGAGAAATGACGGGCGTGTCCCCACTTTCGGGCGCCCGAAAATTTTCGGGCGGCTACAGTGTTGGGCCGGCCCAACACTGTGCGCGCCCGAAACTCTCCTGGCCCGCCACGTAGCCCGACCAACAGGCAACAGCGACCGGATCCACTCCGCGGCGGCCACGTCGCGCGCCTCACCGCCCGACACGTGTCCCGCACAGCGAACAGCTGTGCGGGGCGCGCGAACAGCCGCCACGTGTCCCCCCCCCACGGTCAAAGGGGGTAGGTGGCGCCCGCCAGTGGCAGGGCGACACGTGGCCCTGCCACTGTCGCGGTCACACGTGCGGGCAGGGCGCCGCCTGCCACGCACACGCCCGAGGCGCTCCACCGCCACTCCGTGCGCCGCGCCTCGTGAGCCCGCGAATAGCATGGCGACACGTGTCCTGTGCACCTGGTCCACGCACCCAATTCGGTTCCGTGGACCGCGCCGCGTGCACCGACCAACCGCGGGAGGCCACGTGTCCCCCCGCCCCGGTCCATGCACCGCCGCGCAGGTTCTGTAGACTGCGCCTCACGGGCCCGCCAATCAGGCGGCGCCACGTGTCATGCGCCGGGTCCGTGCACCCAGCCGGGGCTCTCTGCGAACCGCGCGCTGCAGACCGGCCAATCCTGGGCTGCGACGTGGCAGCCGGTGGTCCACGGCCCCTCCCATGCACCGAAATTCACCGAAAACTTCCGGGAGTCCGTTTTTGGGCATCCGGACTCAGAATTTAACAAGCAAATAGCCGTTTTCAAGCGTTTTTCCGCGCTGAATCCATTTCCAACCTCTGTTTGGCCAAAACCATTTCAAAATTTTGGCAAACACAGCCGAAAGCCAACACAGCTGTAGATATCTCACAGGGTCCATCTGTAGCATCTCATTGACGCACAATGGGCCAGACACACCAACAATAGGTGTTCTAAACAATGGATTCACCAGAAAAAGCTGCGTGGGAAACTGGGCCACCACATAGAGTGAGGACCCCCACTTGACGAGGATCAGGACGCAGCTTCAGGCAGATCAGACAGGGGATTTTTCTGTGGATAGCTCGGGAGTACTGTGGTACAGGGACCGAGTGTGTGTGCCTATGGATCATGAGATTAGAGATCAGATTTTGAGGGAGGCCCATTATACACCTTATACAATTCATCCTGGTGGTACTAAGATGTATAAGGACCTCAAGGCACATTTTTGGTGGCCCAGAATGAAGCGGGACATTGGGAGATTTGTAGCTCATTGTTTAACTTGCCAGCAAGTGAAGGCAGAGCATCGGGTTCCTGCTGGCAAGTTGCAGAGTCTTCCAATTTTCGAGTGGAAATGGGACCACGTCACTATGGATTTCGTCACTGGATTGCCGAGGGCGCAGAGCGGGGTAGATGCGATTTGGGTTATCGTGGATAGACTCACCAAGTTGGCACACTTCTTGTCGGTTCAGATGACTTGGCCACTGGAGCGTCTGGCGCAGTTATATTTGGATGAGGTAGTGAGGCTTCATGGTGTGCCTGCCTCGATTGTAGCAGACAGGGACCCGAGATTCGTGTCGCACTTTTGGGGGAGTTTGCAATCAGCATTGGGGACTCAGCTCAGGTTTAGCACCGCTTTCCACCCACAGACAGATGGACAGTCTGAGCGCACCATACAGACCTTTGAGGATATGTTGAGAGCGTGCGTTATGGATTTTGGAGGAGGGTGATACCGACACTTATCATTGGTTGAGTTCGCGTACAACAGCAGCTATTAGGCGAGCATCCAGATGGCTCCGTTTGAGGCGTTGTATGGACGTAAGTGTCGGTCTCCCCTGTATTGGAGTGACGTGGGTGAGAGGAGGACTTTGGGACCGGATTTACTTTTGGAGGCTGAGGAGAAGGTCAGAGTTATTCGCCGACATCTTGAGACAGCCCAGAGTCGTCAGAGGAGCTACGCCGACACTCGACGGCGAGACCTGGAGTTTCAGGTTGGTGATCATGTCTTCTTAAAGGTCTCGCCCTCGAAAGGGGTCCGGAGATTTGGAGTGCGGGGGAAGCTCAGTCCCCGCTTTATTGGACCCTTTGAGGTACTTGACAGAGTTGGTCCTGTGGCATACAGAGTTGCCTTACCCCCACGCCTGGCCGGAGTTCATGATGCCTTCCACGTCTCAGCTCTGAGGAGATATGTTTTTGACACGTCGCACGTGATTGACTTCACTTCGTTGGAGATCGGCGAGGACTTGGTCTACGAGGAGCGCCCGTTGCGAATTCTTGCTCGTGAGGTGAGGAAATTGCGCAACCGGGCCATTCCGTATGTGAAGATTTTATGGAGCAATCATGAGGAGCGAGAGGCTACTTGGGAGCTAGAGACAGAGATGAGAGATACCTACCCCTTTTGTTCGAGACTTCTGGTTGAGGTACGTTTGTTTTGCTTTTTCTTGTTTCGTGGACGAAACTTTTTTAAGTGGGGGAGGATGTAGGACCCCAGAACCCCATGCAGCTTTTTCCCGTGAATCCACTGTGCAAACACCTGTTGATGGTGTATTTGGCCCACAGTGCATCAAAGGGATGCAACAGATGGACCATGTGAGCTTTTGTTAGCTGGATTGGCCTTCGGCTGCTTTTGCCGAATTTTAGAAAAGGTTTTAGGCCAAACGGAGGTTGGATTTAGATTCAGCGCGGAAAAACGCTTGAAAATGACTTTTTGTTTGCTAAATTCTGAGTCCGGATGCCCAAAAACGGACTCCCGGAAGTTTTACTGGTTTTCTGGTGCATGGGGGAGCCGTGGACTGGCGGGGTGCCACGTGGCAGCCCTTGATTGGTCGGCGCACGCAGCCGGGTCCACGGAGTGCCAGGGGAGAGGTCGGGGTGCACGGCTGGGGGCGTGGACCGGCGGTCGTCTACGTGGCAGCACCTCATTGGGCGTCCCACGCGTGCTCGGTCCACGGGCGCGCGCCACGTGGCAGTTCCTCATTGGCGGGCTCACGAGCGCGCGGTCCACGCGACGCGCGGGGCAGGTACCGGGGCAGGTGGCCGTACGCGGGCAGGTGGAGCGGGCGTGGGCAGCGCCACGTGGCGCCCACTGATTCGCGGGCGCCACCCATCGCGTTGTCTGCGGGCGGGGGCACGTGGCGCTCTCCGCGGGCACTTGCATGGCTGCCGCGTGTTCGGGGGACACGTGGCGGGCCCCGAGGCGGGTCGGACGAAGCCGGGATCCCGTCCGACGGCGCGGTTTGGGCTGGGCCGCACTGTGCGCGCCCGAAAGTTGTGGGCCGGGCCGCACTGTGCGCGCCCGAAAGTTGTGGGCCGGGCCGCACTGTGCGCGCCCGAAACCCAGATGGGCCGGACCGGGCGCCCGAAAATGGGGACCTATCCGGAATTTTCTCAAATGTTTTCTTCAGCCTATAAATAGCAGCCCGAGCTGCCTTCTTGAGGGCTTTTCTCCCATTTTCGAGCTTCCTCTGCCCGAGCACCCTTAAGAAGATTTCTTCATCTTCTTGTTCTTGATCCACCTGCAAAGTTTTGGAATTTTTAGGAGCTCGCATCACGAGGTTCTGGATTTTACGGCGTGGTGCGACGTTGCATTTCAGGTGTTCCTCTTCGTCGCAGTTCGGTGTAAAATTTTCCCTGGGCTACCCCGACACTCGTTTTTGACGATTCTTGCGCCGACAGACTCCTAAGAGGTAGGGCTTCATCTTTCTTTTTGATTGCGCAATCCTATTTTGACTCCTTGGCTCGGATCCTGAGGTGACATGGTGACCCTTTTTCTGTGAGGATTTTTGGGACAACAGCGGATTGTCGTGGCGATATCTTCGTGCACGAGCGTCAGACGGAAACGTGCTTGTACAACTTTTTCATCTACAGATCGCAAGGAACGCGTTCGTATTTTTCTTGGATTTTTCAGAGATTTATTTTCAGGTGAAAATCCCTGTTTCCCTGTGTACAGTGCTACAGTATTTTTATACAGATTTTGTTTGAGTGTACCACCTTGCCGAATTTATATCTTGACTTACCGAACTCAGATTTGGGCGTGCAAGCAGCCGTTTCGAAGGTATCGATGCGAGGATCGCAGTGATATTTTTCTGGGAATTTTCTGGGCATTTTTAGTAGGTGAAAATTAAGCATCTTTGGGACTGAAATTGTATGTGATTGTAAGAGCAGTTTTGGGAATTTATGTGTAATTGTGGACTTTGTATTGTGCCCAGTAGAGTTGCCGGTGCTACTGGACTCATTGGAGTAGGAGATTTGGATTTATCTGGTATTTTCAGCTGTTGGGTTTTGGACAGTTAGCACTTCAGGTGGGTGGTTGTTGTACTCCTCTTCTTTGGTATGCCCACTAGGAACATCAGAGTGTCCCCTTGTTAATTATGCTAAACTTATTGTTGGTAGCCTTGCATGCTCTAGGAAACTAATTAATGGTTAATTGATCCATGATAATATTGTTGATAGCATGATTACCTTATTTTGTCGCTTAATTATTCTGGACTGCATGTTTAGGGGCAGGATAGTAATTGAGGACTGTAAATTGATGATCATTCAAATGAGAGTGTCACCTTAGCTTTTGTTGCTCTTAATTGATTACTCTTGTAAAATAGACAAAAATACTGGGACAAATGCATAATTAAACTGGTCACTTAGCTAAGTCATCTTTTTACTGCTACACTATCATTTGGGACTTGACTTAGTAGAAATCATGCTTTTATTCTCTTTCTTTCTCCTATTATTTTAAACTTGAGACATAGTTGCTCGGGTTCGAGCGGGGGTTGGATAGTGTAGTTGTAGTAATTGCTGGATTAGTGTTATCTTGGTGGTTCTTATTTGATTTTAATTGCGCCTTGTGCGCTTGAAGGGTCCGGAGCGTGATCTTTTTCTTCTCTTCTTGGCAGACCGTCGGGGCTCGCAAGCATTTTTAGGTAATAGAGCTCGCGAAACGGAGCACGGCGGCGCGACCGGATTTATTTCCGACCCCAGACTCTTCCAGAATAAATTCCGGAAATCTGTTAGCAGCCCAGGCGACCGGCACGATTTTCGAGGCATGCCGGACCCAGGTTCGAACCCGAAATCCTCATTCCGGTTGACCGGGGTTTTGGGTTTAATTTTTCCCACAACCCACTTCACGATCGTTTATTTTGGTAGTTTGGGGATTTTGGGTTAAGCCCCCTTTTGCACCAGACCAACTAATTAATTCGTTCCTTTTGGGGAATTAGGGTTCGACCCTCATAATTCTCTACTACTCCCACCTTAAGACGAACCGCACCCCGAACGCGGAGGAAGAACTGCTTCCCCTTCCTCTCCTCCGTTTTCCTGCGATTGATCGGCGCGGGGATCTACGGCGGAGCGATCGAGGAGAGGAGGAACGATCGCGCATCCCCGGGGCGATCCCTCTTCTTGCAACCCCGACGCCGCGACCAAGGTAAGCGGTGAACTTAATGTCCTTTTAGTTCTTGTTTTCGAAGATCGGGGAAGGTTGGGCACAGGCGCCGGATTCTTCGGGATCCGGCGCATGTGCACCGCCGCACGCGCAGGCGGCTCGTCCGCGCGGCCCGCGCGGGGCTGGGCGCGCGCATCCCCGCATGCGGGCGGCGCGCCCGTGCAGGCCGCGCGGGGCGTGACAGTAGTCAGGTGTTGGGGATTTGGGACAGGCTGGGCTTTATGACAGGGTATTGCGGCAACCACGAATTTTGGGTGGTTGACCGGGTTATACTATTGCATCAGATTGGGTGATGGGGATCGGGCTATCTTTTGTGGAGGATTTTTCCCACTTGATTGAGTCATGATCCAGTCCTGCTATATCAGGTTACTTATGGTTACTTACTTGCCTCGTGTGGGTCGCTCGCCACGAGTGCCACTCCGGAGTGCGCGGTAGACAGATTTTGAGTCCTTAAGACTCCTTTGCTTCGGTGTTATGCGTAGGCTGGCATACCCGTCGCGGCAGAGCAGGCAGTGCTAGTGTCCACTGGCGGTCAGATTGGGTCGTTTTGACAGGCTTCTAGATACTGATGCATACTTTTCCCATCCTTGTTGGTTGTTCATGTAGAGGCATATCAGGGGTAGCATTTTATCAGTTGTCACACTTGGCTTCACCCCCTTTCTTTTCCTTCCCCTTTTGCCTCGATTACCTGGTGGGCATGTCTGAGCTGAGGCTTTACCCACTAGGGGAGGCTACTATTTATAGTAGTACTTACCCCCATTGTCTTTTTTTGTTTCTTTTTTCCCCCTATTTTGCAGAGTCCTCTGCAGGAGTTGCTGGGCCGTCAGCAGCTGATCGAGGTAAGAGGATTGCGGATTAGATAGCGAGCCACCCGAGGGATGTAGCTGGAGTTTTTTGGTGTACCCGATTTTCTCAGACAGCTTTTTACTATTTCTTTTTGGGTCTGGCTTTTGCCAGCTGTTTGTATATTTGTGGTGAGCTGGGAGAGATGTTTGTATTTATTTTCACAGTTGTACTTTATTTACTTCCAGCTTCTGTCTGAGATACAGTAGTTTTAGTTCAGCTCTGATTTTTATGCTCTATTATTATTATCTCTTATATCTGAGCAGGTTACCGACGCTTCGTGTATGCGGGAAATACCGCATGCGCGGCGGATCTGTAGACGGGCCCGGGTTCTGGTTTACACCCGAGGCGTGACAGGTTGCACCGAAAAGCGTAAAAAACGGAGTTCGGCGAAAAAATTGCGAAAATTGAGTTTTTCCCCGAAAATGACCAACTTTTGAATCGGGTGAGATTTTAAAAATAGAAGATCGTCACTTTGACGGCATCGTCAAACTGAACGCGGTGGTAGAATTGGATTTCAAATCCGATACCCAGATCTGTACGTTTTACGAGACTATCGGACCGAAAGTGCAAATTTCAGTAAATTCGGGGCAGCACGGCAATTTATGCATCGAGACTCGTGAAATCGGTCCTCTTGAGGTGTTTCGGCTTTTGACACATTTTTTGAGGTTAAGGAGTTCGAAATTTCAAATTTTGAAATTCAAATAAGGATAAATGGACTTGGGACACGGAGGTAATTTAACCGAAAGTTTCCAAAATAAGAGTATTTCTTTAGTGGGTTTTGGATTAGGGCTAATGAGGACTTTAACCAAAAAATTATTTCCTAATCCCTTCTTCTTCCTCCTCTCAGCCGCAAACCTCCCATTTCCTCGTCCGTACGGCCTTGAAACCAGAGCCGTCGCCGTCGCCGGGGCCGAGGAGGCAAGATCGGGCTTCCCACCTCCAGATCTGGGCGTCAACTCCCTGCCGCCGCCGCATGCACGAGTGCACGCGCGTGGAGGAGGCTGCCGCGGCCCCTGCGCTGTCACGCCCCGGGGTCGAAACTGCGACCCGGGCTCGCCAACAGATCCGCCACCTATGCCAACCTGCATAGGCGAAGCGTCCTACCTGCAAGAAAAGTACTACAGCTAAATATAATATCAGAGCTGTAAGTAAAAACCTGCTGTATAACTAAAATAAATCACTGTACAACTGGAAATAATACAATAAATCTGTCTCCCAAAATAATAATACAATATCCTCATGTACAACTCTGATCTCAACCGGGAGGTATCCCCAATAAATACAACAGTGTACAGTCTCTCGATACATAATATATCCTCACTATATCAGTCTCTCAAAAGAGGGGAAGATAAACAACTGATCTACTGAAGGTCTCCTCTGAAGGGGTACCGCTACTCTCCAACGACGGGTAGGGATCTAGCTCGCGACTCTCTTGCCTCGATCAACACTCGCAGAATCAGCAACGTCCGCTAGGACTCTGCAAAACAGAGGAGAGGAAAGAAAATGAGGGGGGAAAACCCCCAGAGGGTGTGAGAACTACACCAAAAAGGGAGTTCTCAGTGGGTACCACCGCCACACCCGACGGTCTGCCCACTAAGTCCTCAAAATACAAAAAGCTAACCAAAGCCGTAAAGACTGAAAAAGAAGGAAGCTGGAGACTCTCAACAGCTATCAAGCCTCTATGCTTGCTAAACCTGCCTATGCCTGCCATGCCTGCCATGCTTGCCTATGCCTGCTATGCCTGCCATGCCTGCTATGCCTGCTATGCTGCCATGCCTGCTTATGCCTGCCATGCCTGCTATGCCTGCTAAACCTGCCTATGCCTGCCATGCCTGCCATGCCTGCCTATGCCTGCTAAGCCTGCTAAGCCTGCCTATGCCTGCCATGCCTGCTAAGCCTGCTTATGTCTGCTAAGCCTGCTAAGCCTGCCTATGCCTGCCATGCCTGTCTATGCCTGCCAAACCTGCCTATGCCTGCCAAACCTGCCTATGCCTGCCATGCCTGCCTATGCCTGCCGAACCTGCCTATGCCTGCCATGCCTGCCTATGCCTGCCGAACCTGCCTATGCCTGCCATGCCTGCCTATGCCTGCCAAACCTGCCTATGCCTGCCATGCCTGCTAAGCCTGCTTATGTCTGCTAAGCCTGCTAAGCCTGCCTATGCCTGCCATGCCTGCCATGCCTGCCTATGCCTGCTAAGCCTGCTAAGCCTGCCTATGCCTGCCATGCCTCGGTCAACAACTCACAATGACCCCACCGTATCCCCAAACAGTTCCCAACAACACTAGCACTGGTCTAAACACAGCTACTAGACTCCACTCGGTCCCCCTGACACGAGTGCAACTAAAAAGCAAATGTCTGTAATAAACCCAATCTAATGCCACCAGTAAAACTGGTACTGCCTGCTGTGCCTGCCAAATCGGGTATGCCAGCCTACGCATAACACCGATAGGGGATGGGAGTCTCAAGGACTCGAAGTCTGTAAATCGCACACTCCGGAGTGGCACTCGAGGGGAGCGACCCACACGAGTAAAGTGCCTCAGTAACAAGTATCATAAATCAGCAGGACTGGATCATGACTCTGATCAAAGTGGGAAAGCCCAACCACTAAAGAAAGCCTTGGTCCTCAATCAAATGCAAAAATACTCAAATAGTGGGAAACTCTGTCCACTAGAGAAATCAGATACCCAATCTGGTGCATAAATAAATGTCCGGTCAACCGCCCAGTATCCGCGGTTGCCGCAAAGCCCCATAACTAATCCAACCTGTCCCAGACACCAAGTCCCGACTACACTACCCAGAACCCCTGCTCGAACCTGAGCAACACAGACCACCTGACTAACAAAGAAGGAGAAAAGGATAGCATGGTTTCTCCTAAGTCAAGTTCCAAAAGTAGTGCAGCAGTAAAAGATGGCCTAACTACATGTCCATGCAAGCATGCTTTGTCCTCAGAAACAATAGAAGTGGGTGAAACATATATTAGTAAAGCATGCTAAAATATTCCTACTATGGTATACCAATCTCACCCAAGTAGGTCATTCCTTGCTTACCTCTCGCTCATGTCGGTTGTACAACAATATGCCTGTTATCATTCATAGAGGGGTGATATCCCCACATGTGCGCTACAATTACCATGATATATGAACTTTATACAGTTACCAAAATAAGCTTACCCACCTGAAGTGCTCAAACCAAGGCAAACCTGGGGTCGGCGAAGAGTGTAAACGCTCTCAGTCCAAAATCTGCTAAAACTGCTCCCTCGGTATATGTTGCGCAAGCCTCGGCTCTAAACAGCTGAAAATACCCCAAAAACCAAAGTCTCTAAATCCAACAGGTCCAGCGACACTTGCAAACACCCCTGGGCGCAATAATAAGGTCCAACATTACACTTAATCCAAAATATTCCAAGTATGCACAATCTGTGAAAAACAGCCTTAAAGATGTACAATTTTCACCTGCAGAACAGACTCGGAAAAATCCAACAAAAATACTGTCACGTTCCTCGCGTAGATACCTTCGAAACGAGTACCTGCACGTCAAATTCTGAGCCCTGTACGCCGAGTTACAAATTCCACAACACAGGGCGCTCACGAACACACCATCATACATCTGTATTTCCATACACAGATAAAGGGAGAAATATCTACCTCCGGACAAGTCTCAGAAAAATCCAATAAAAATACGGTGATAATCCTCGCGTCGAGTAGATGAAAAAAGTGTACAGGAACGTCTCCATCCGATGCCCGGTTGCGGAGATAAAAATCCGGCAAGGTGCCGCTGTCCAGAAATTCCATCAGAAAATAGGGTCCCAATAAGCATGGAAAAACTCCTCGAAAAGTGTGAAACCAGGGGGAGAAAAAAATACCAAGATCGTAGCTCTGTCAGTCGCGGATCCAACGGCGAAAGAATCGACTGAAAAGGAGAGGTCGGAGTAGGCCGGGGGAGCTCGTGCACCGAAACGCGACGAAGGGGAACACAAATGGACGAGCGTCGCACCGCGCCGTAAAAATGGAAACCTCGATAAGTGTGCCACCAAAAATCTCCAAACTCTGCAGATGGATGCAGCACAGGGTGGGGATCAACTTTACTGAGGACCTCAAGTTGGTGGGATCAACTTTACTGAGGACCTCAAGTTGGTTTGAAGCTCGGAAATGGTGAAAAAAAGGGAAAAGAAGCAGCTCGGGTCGCCTAAATAGGCCCAGAAAATAATTCGCAAAATACCCAATGTATCCCGAGATTCGGGCGCTCGAATTTTTCTGGGCTGCTACAGTGTTGGGCCTGGCCCAACACTGTGCAGGCCTGAATCCCCCATGGGCCTCCACGTAGCCCGCCGAACACAGAACACCGGAACCGCCCACTAGCCTCCTGCCACGTGGCCCGCCAAACACACAACACTGAATCCATCCGCTAGCCTCACGCCACGTGGCCCTCCGTAGTGCCGACACGTGGCGCACCCGAGCGCGGGAGAGGCCGACAGCGGCCATGTGCGCGCATGCGCCGCCGCCTGCCGCCTCTGCACGCACGCGCCCCAAGGCGAACTGCACCGGCTCCGTGGACCCGGCGCACAGAACCGCACCAATGATACTCTGCCACGTGTCACCCACCAGTCCACCGTACACCAGCGATAATTCCCGTGGACCACGACTGCTGCGCCGGCCAACCGGGAGCCGCCACGTGTCCCGTCCCGGGTGCACGCCTCCGCGGTGGACCGCGCGCCTACCCGCGCGCTGTGCACTGCCCGCGCCTGCCCGCCGCCGCTCCCGAGCCTGCCCGCCGTCGCGCCGCCGCCCTCCGCCGTCGCCGGCGCTGCCCGCCGCCGCCGGAGTTACTGTTCCGGCATGAACAGTACCCGGTGCTCAAAAATAACAAGTGGGTAGTCCATTTTGACCGTTTTCGCGCGCTGAATCCGAATTTGATGTCCGTTTTGCCAAATTCCAACTCTAAAAATCACCGAAGGCATCCGGAAAGATGTTTCTTGGTCCAAACTTTGCGCTGAGCCCAATTTTAATATCCATTGCGCGCAAAACCACTTCTAAGCATCCGATGGGGTAATCAGACTACTCTCATGATCCAGTCGACACTCTGAGTCCAACACCAGTGTCCAATTGGTGCACGAACACCACCAACACGCCACATAGGCCTCCAGAAGCTGCTGGTCAACCTGTATTCTCGTTGTGGGGATCCAGGTCCTCACATGCGCCCCTGTGCTGCGCGCTACTTGGGTTGAGCCGCGGGCCATCTGCTCCAAGCGCCCGCACCTACCATGCGCCCGCACGCTCGCGCATCGCCAGTCGCGCGCCCGCATGCCGTAGCGCCCGCGCACCCGCGCGCCTGCAGCCCTGCGCCCGCGCCCTTGCCAGCCTGCGCGCTTGCTACTGCTGGCTGCGCGCGCCCTGCTGCATGCTGCCTGCGCGCGCCTGCTGCTGCTTGTTGGCTGGCCGCGCACACCTGCTGCCAGCCAGCGCACCACGCCTTGCCCGGCTGTGCCGCGTGTTGCCCCAGCCTGCGCCACGCACAGCTTGCACGCTGTTTGCGCGTGGCCCAACTCGTGCGCCGCCCGAGCCTATTGCTTGCAAACTGTTACTGCTTGCAAGCTGCTCCATGTTGCGCACATCTCTGTTTTGCGCGCTGCTCCATTTGCACGCCGCTTTGTTCTCCATGCTGCTTCGTGTTGTGCGCCGCTTCGGCAATAGTGGATTTTGTGGATCGGCTTGCTTCGGCGCGCTCTCCGGTGCCCGTTTTTGTTCCGGACAACGAGCATCGTCTTCAGAACGTCGAGACCTGTCTAGCAGTGGTGTTAGTTGAATTCCAAAGCATGGGAATTTTTGCTAAATGCTTAATTACTGTATTTTTATGTATTTATCTTGCTTTTTAGTGTATGTTTTGGAGTTTTTGCGCAAGTGTTGCATGAGGGTTGCCTCGGGAAGCGTGTATGAGTGGTGTTTGACCTTTGGACTAGTCGTCCTAGGTCCGTAGACTATCGCAGTGTTTATTTTGGGTTTCCGGTGCGATTATCGGCCAAATTGGTCGTCTGATCGCGGTTTTGTTTCGAAATTCAGTTCTGTCAACTTGAACATTTTCCATTTATTATCGAGCCTGCTTGGCTGGTCATCCTTACTTCCTCGTGTGTCCAGAGGCAGTGGATGGGTTGTGGTGGGTTTCAGAGTCGAAATTGGCATATTTGGGAACCAGGTATTGTTCGATTTTTGTTAGTCGCACCTATTCGCATCGTTTGTGTGTCTTGCTGCCCGGACACCCAAATCGGTGTGTTTGGGGGCAGCAGGTGGTCTTTGGTAAGTGTTGGTTTTCTCTAGGACACTGTGTGGGTTCGGTTGTGTTCCGGTGAGTTGCCGGGGATCTCCGGCAAGTTTCGGGAATCGGTAAAAGGTACCGATGGCCCGAATGGTTCTCGGAGTGTGGGTCGATGTGTGGGTTACAGTGGTTTTTAGTATCGAGTGGTTTATGATTTTATAGTACCTTTCGTAGGTACAGGTGACTAGTTGCATCACTTTTGGGCGTTAGGTGCTTCATCGGACTTCAGGTGGGTACTTCGATCTGACGTTTGTTCAGTGGTGCATGCTTGGTGACATTCCTTCCCCCGTGTTTCTTTTCCTGATTACACACACTTTGCATGTGAGCACTTGAGCACTACACATTTTGTTCCTGTTTGCTCTACTTTCCTAATTGCATCATGACCTAGAAGTAGAGCGGTAATCTGTGACTGCAAGAGTTCATATGACATGATTATAGCACATGATCTTGAGACATAGCATGATTTAGTGGCTTCATGATTGTTTACATCTCATAATGATTGCATGATTTCTGGATATAGTGGACCTGATAAGTCAGTGACACAGTGACATTCCTTCGGGAATAGAGGACTTGATTGGTCGGTGACATATTGAGACTTGTGATATGACTCGTTGGATTCGGTCAGTGATTCCTTGTTGATTGTATCTCGGCTATTTGCCAACAGTTGGCCATTGAGAATGTTGCATTGATCGTCACAGCGTGTTTTGTGCATTTTGCGTACACCAGCGGTCTGATCCACCGCAAGAGGGTGTTCTTTTTCGGAGAAGTGGTCGTACTTTCGATCCGTGAGCCCGATGCGGTCACTGCTAGGGTTATATGCTAGGTTGAGCATGGCGTGACATTTGCCTGAGGTCTCTTGACCAACATGGTGGTTTGCCTGAGGTGTCTTGACCAACATGGTGGTTGATTGGGTTTATATTTTTGGACTGCTTGTCCAGTTAATGCATCCCTATTGTTACGGTAGCGACAGTTGTTTATGTTACCTTCTTTCATTTCTTGTTAGATCATGCTACTGTAGGTATTACTGTTTACCCCTTATTAGTATCTGTCCAGTTACCATAGCGGTTATTATGATATTACTGTTTGATATATTCTCTTGCTACTGTATTCGGTTTGCCTGCTCATTATTATGCTTTCTTTCTTTGATACTATATCTGACCTTGCGGTACCTTATAGTCGTTTGTTCTCTTTCGTTTGCCAGTGAATACAGCTTGCTTTCGTCGGCTTGTGGTATCCACTGGAAGACCCTTGCTGGTTTCTCACTACCCCCCAGTTGCAGGTACTGCGGGAGGTGACGGTCGGGACGAAACGTGAGGCGACGATATAGCTAGAGAGCTTAGCAGTTCCGAGATTTTGTTCAGTATTCATTTTTACCCTACTTTTACTTGTCGATAGGTTTAGAATTGTGGTGGTTCAGTTTATGTCTGGTTGTGTGATTGGTTTAACAATTGGATAGACTGACAGTGGATTCTTGTTACTATGATCTCGTAGTTTTATGCAAAATATTTTCTACCCCTCGTGGTAGCCGATTTTTAAAAGATTATGTTTCCGTGTGGAAACCGTTTTAAAAAGATTTTAGATTTTCATATCACTCGTAGATTTCAAATAAGGTTTCCGTGTGGGAAACGCTTCAAAAGGATAGGAATGCTTGATAACCTGTGCATATGCATCATCTGCGGTAAGGGACATTGTAGAGCATTAAAACATCATGTTTAAGGATCATTTAGCTGTATTTACATCCTGTGTGAATGTGGTGTGTGTGTGAGTTGGAATTGGTGGTTGTGAAACTGTACTGTGTGTGACGCCGTGCAAATACAGAGGAGGTTCTGTCCATGTGAACAGAGGGTTATCTGTATTTGTGGCGGGTCTGTACGCGTCTCGGGGTGTATTAAAAAAAAAAAATAATTCTACGATTTTTCCCTGTTTTCCTTAAAAGGTATTTACAAAAAGAACCCCGGGGCGTGACAATGAGTTGGTGCAATCTCATATAATATAATTCATTACAATTCGAAATTTACTTAACTAATATTTTTTATTTCACAATTACTCAGTAATACTTGTTCGAAGGTCGTCGTCTCGACGTGAGTCTAATGTATCGCCAAAATAACTCGTGTTTTTCTCTTCATTTTCTGTAGGCTGTAGGTTAAGTTCTTCGTTAATATATATATTATTTTCTTAATGTTGGTGAATAAAATTATGGATCACACAATATATCATAACAATCAGACATTGTATTTTATAGGAAAATAGTATTGTATGATTTAGAATTTTGAACCGCTTATTCAAGATGTCAAATGTCTTCTCCACCATATTTTTTAATTGAGTATATTGATGATTATACAGATCCCGCAGATTTTGATGTGTGCGTCCACGTGTATTATTCTCAAATTGATTCAGATGATATAGCTTGCCTCTATAAGACACAAGGAATCTATTTGTATTTACGTACTTTAAATAAACCATGTAATATTTGCTTGTGAATAATAAGAAAGATTGACAATAATATAAAAATCACTATCATTATTGAAAATAATATACATAATATATGAAAATAGTATTTGCCACATACCTTCTGACACTTTAAAAGCTCCACTTTCGTATGCCTATCTAAATACTCACATGTCAGCTGCTAAACATTCCCATCTTTTGTGACAGCGAAATCGTAGTTGTTTGCTCTTTCAGACAACCACCAAAATATATGTTTCGTCTATCGCACCAATTATATTTTACAAGTAAACATGCAATATATAACTTCATTAGTAACAAATCATTGTTAAAGATCAATACCAGCACAAAAAAAATATTTTCAAGATAAAAATTTGAATTATCCCTTATTTTTTGATGCATTGAAGTATTACTAGGCAGAAGACTTAGTTATTTGTCTTTCATCATCACAATGTCGTGGAGCATATTGTTGAAATGTCAACTAATTATTTTTCCTGAATGTTGAAAGGTTTCTACAATCGCCCAATTTATCACACCATGGCCTACAAAAAAAAAAAAAAAAAAAAAAAAAAAAAAAAAAAAAAGCTAACTACGTCAATAGCCATATTCCTTATGGTATTTAGCAACCCCTTTCCAACAAACTCATGGCGGATAGCAATGAATGTCGTGGTCGTCATTCGAATGTGATTATACCCACGCTCTGTCACGCCCCGGATCGAAACTGCACCCCGGGCTCGCCAACAGATCCGCCGCCCATACGGGAAGCCCCGTAAGGACGTAGCGTCTAACCTGCAAAATATCATCTACACTATACAGATATCAGAGCTGAAAAGTAAATGCTGAACTGAAATAAAAACAACTCTAGAAATATACAACCCAAGTCCTCACTATAAATCCATAAGTCTCTCAAAATAAAGAAGAGTACAACTCAATCCTCACTACAAGATCACTCAACAAAACTCTCAAAAGGTGAGGGGTACAACTACTCTCAGGACGGCATCTGGTAGGGATCTAACTCGCGACTCCCTTACCTCGATCAGCTGGATCAGCAACCGGTGCAGCAGGAACAGAAGTAGAGGTCCCTGGGGAAAAGACACAACGACGGGTGTGAGAACTACATCCCAAAGTAGTTCTCAGTGGGTGCCGCCAACAAGCCCGACGGTCTGCCCACTAAGTCCACTAGAGGCATACAGTAACAGATGCAGTACTGGAAAGAAAAGCTGGTAAAATAACTCTACAGCTACTATGCCTCTATCTAGATGCTCAAGGGATGGAATAGAAAGAAACACGATGCAGCTACTAACTCTCAACTCAAATCACCCAATCTACACTGACTGCCACATCGGGTCCAGTCAAACCTGTGCCTACCTACTGCCGTTACATCCACGGAGGACCGGACTTACGTAGGGCGTCCGTGACTGCCAAACTGGCCAGTCAGAGGGACTATGTCGACAAGTCGCGATAGCAAGTAACCCGCCTAGCTCCGGAGTGGCACTCGAGGGGCGAGACCCCAACGAGCAAAGTATCTGCGCATCTCTATCGAGCTCAAATGTGGCTCATGCAGGCTATAGTCTCAAATCCACGATCAACAAGATTGACTGTAACTAAAAGAACCCTGTCTCACACACAAGCTGGAAAACTACACAGCCGAGACCCACTGTCCCTCAGACAGTACCCAAAAGACACTCTGATCAATAATCTACTATCAGACTCCACTCGGTCCCCTGACATAAGTGTAAAAGTACCCCACCATAATCCGACCCCTCGGCCCACTACTTGGGCGACGAACGATCTAAATCCAGAATGAACCAATAATGATAGTGTGGAGTGTCTAAAGCAATAAAATAACCTAACCCAAATTGGAGTTTTCTACTAGTCTGGTTGAACATGCCGCATATGACAGGGGTGCTAGGTCAAGTTCAAAGATTGCAATAAATAACTCAGTAGTAGGGAAATAATAAAATCACATGGACAACTGCACACCTGAGTAATCTCAAATCATACTCTCTAACATGCTATACAAGAGGTGGTAGTATATGCAATCCCTACACAGCTAGAATTAAAGTGCAGTTCGCAGATCTTGAAGACGAAGCCACCCACCTGAAAAGTCGAACTGCCAAAAGTCCTACAGCTGATAATGCCAGAAAAATAGCAACTCAAAGTCCCACGGGTCCAGTACAGTCCACAATCTCACCTGGGTTCAAAACAAAGCTACAGTTACACATAAAACCCCAAAAATCTGCCAAGAACGCAACACTGAAATTCAGCCGCAAAGATGCGGTTAATTCACCTGCTGACTGTGCTCGAAAAATTGCAAATAAAATATCCCTGCGATCTACGCGTCGATAGCTTCGAAACGAATACCTGCACGTCCAATTCCGAGTTTCCTACGCTGAGATATAAAATCGGCAAGAAAAACACCCCATACTAAACTGTACAAAATTCCACTGATAAGAACTCGGGAAGAAGAAAGATTCTCACCTTCGAAGCAAACTCAGAAAATTCTGAGAAAAATCCAAGAGATTCCTCGCGAGAAGTAGATGAAATTTACCTTTTGAATCACCTCGTTCTGATGTCTGTGCGCAAAGTTACAGCTAAAACTCTGCAGTGCTGTCCAAAAATCCGCAAAGAAAAAGGGGCAAAAGAAAGCTCAAAAATCTCTAAAATCCGCAAGGAAATTGAGAAAACTTAAAACATCAAAGTTGGAGTCCTACCAGTCGTTAGTCCGACGGCGCAAAAATCGCTAAAAACGGAGATCGGGGTGAGTCGAGGCAGTCTGCGCACTAAAATGCGACGAAATGGGTCGACGAAGAAGAAGCGTCACTGTGCGCCGCGTCGCAGATAAGGCCAGGGTGATGATCTCCAAAAATCCTCAAAGTCCACCAAAGTGTGCTGCTAAGTGGAAGGAAGAATTTACCTTAAGGGCTCACAGTGAAAACGGGCTCAGAAAAGAGAGAAAAGGCCCCCCTAAAGGCCCTATTTATAGGCCCAAATCCCATACTTGGGCCTTGTAGAGTACCGGGAATTAGGATGGCGCACCGACCTCGCAGGTTGGCGTGGTGTGGAGAAATCGCCTCGAGCGTGTTCCTTATTGGATTACAGTTGAGATCGGGTTGATTTGGATCAACGCGGAAACCCCAGGTCGATTCGGGGTTTTCCGAGCTTCGTCTGCCATTAGGGGACCAGTTTCGGGGAAGCCTCGACTTCACAGTGGAGTGCAAAAATATTAGGAAATACCTGGAACAGGTGTACTTTGGAATTACAGCGGATTTCGGGAGGTTCCGGACTGACGCGGAGGACCCGAAGGCGAAAAGTGAGTTGGAACTGGCAATTTTGGAGCCGGTTTTTGGATTGAGCACCCCAACTCTACGGTTGAGCTTTTTGGGGAGAAAAAGCTGTGGACATGTGTATTTTCAAATTACAGCGGAGTTCGAAAGGTTTTGGACTGGTGCGGAGGCCCCGAAGACAAAAAGTGACTTGGAGTTGGCCTAATTTGGATTAATTAATTAATTTAATTAATTTTTGGGTTAAGTCTTTGAGACAGCAAGTAAAGAAGGAAAGAAAGAGAGTGAGAAATAAATTATTTGGTTTTAGGTGTGAGTTAAGATATTTCTTTTTAGTGGAGCATTAAATGCTGCCACCTACCTCACTAATTAGTCATCCCCTAATTAAGCACTTGCCACGTCACCTCCTCCTTCACCATAAAACAGAGCATTTAGAGCAAAGCAGAGGAATGAAAGAAAGGAAGAAAAGAAGGAAGAAAAGGTGGAAGGAGAAGATGGAAATGAGAGGGTTGGTGTGTAATGGTGTGTTTTACTGCTTGAAGCCTCATGGAGAGAGCGGAGCGCGCGCGCGTCGAGCTCGGCGAGGTAAGTTCCAGTTTTTATTTTGTTGGAGAAAGAGCTTGGATTCGGGTTTTTATGTTGGTTTTCTGTATGGTTTTGCCCTTGGTGCTTGATGGGTTTTGTGTTGGCTGGGTTGGAGGTGCTGGTGTGGGGTGGCAGACTGCAAGCTGCGCAGGCGCGCGCGGGCGCTGCGCAAGCGCCCAGGCGCGCGCGGGCCTAGGGCGCCGCGCTTGTGCGCGCGCGGGCGCTGCGCAAGCGCCCAGGCGCGCGCGCGTGGCGGGCTGGGCCACTGCGCGGCGGGCCCAAACGCCGCGCAGCGGGCCCAGGGCCCCGCGCAGCTGCCATGGCAGCGCCGCGCGGCTGCAGCAGCAGCGCCGCGTGGCAGCTGCAGCGACGCCACGCGGCAGCCGCGGCGGCGTGGCGCGGCTTGTGGCTGACGGCGCCGCGCGGCTTGGGGCTGACGGCGCCGTGCGGGCAGCGGCAACGGCAGCACAGCTCGCTGTTTTGTGCGCCGCGGCGTGCGGCGCGTGTGGGATTTTCGTCGGCCGGGCTGTGGTTGCCCGGGGTGCTGCGTGGTTTTTGTGGGCCGTTCTTGACGATTTCTTTTTCCCCCTTTTTGCTCTCACAGGACGGCGTCGACTTGTGCAGTTTTCGCCGAGGTGCCGTGCGGAGCCCGGTCCGAGTGCACGGCACATGTTATCTTTTCACCAGAGCAGTTGAGAGGTGTTGGTTGTGTGTATGTTGGTGCTGAGTGTGTGATGTGGGTGCAGAGAGATGGATTTATGTAATTTTTGTGGGCTGCTTGTTGGCTATGGGTGAGTAGGGAGTGTGTTGTGGATTGGTGTGTGTGGGTGGACTTATGTGGTTGGTGTTTATGGGAACAAATATTTAAAGTGAGCTGAAGCTTAGTGTGTATGTGTTGTGGTTAAGTGAACTTATTTTATTAGTGTGCTACTGGAGCTTTTAAATGAGCTGTGGGTGACTCTTTGGAAGCAGATGGTGTTGTGGTGTACTTGAGCCCGTATTACACTGTGTTTTGGCCATGGAGTGAGCCGATTGCGCGCAGGATTTTGTGAGGACTCGAGAAAAATTAAATGAGCTTCCGAGGATTTTTCCAAGGTTCGCGGCAGTGCGCGCGCGGCGCGATTTTGGGTGTTCCGGCAGATTTTGACTGTGATCGGTTCGGCGCTTCACCGACTTCAGCGATTGCCTGCGGAAAGCGTTCCAGGTGGGTTGGAATTTCTCCAAAAATTATGGGATGCCCTTTAATGCTTTTGAATGTAATTATATCATGATTATTAGGCGTTTTCGCTGTTTTTACATCTGATAATTGCCTGGAATTTTCTGTAAAAATTAGTGGAACCCCGGATTATTTTAGTAGACTCCTGACATCATATGACACTAGGTTTCACGCGTTGTTTGCCTCGTAATTGCACCTGATCCATTTTAAAGACTAAGAAACCCGTTTTAAGGAAAACCAATGCTTGATAAGGATAGTTTTTTTAAACTTTGAATTGCCAATGGTGTGGCAGAAGTTCAGGGTGCTTGTATACTCGTGTCGGGGGACCGGATGGATTTTTAGAGCACGTGTGCTGAGTTTTAGTGTCATGTGAGTTGAACTCCTTGTGGGGATCGAGGAGATTGTTCTAGTATGTGTTTTCAGATTTAGTCGTTGAGGTGAAACTCCGACTTAGTTGGAGAGTTTGGGATTCTGGCAGATCGAGTCGTGGAGGTTTCCCGACTTAGCCATGAGTTGTGCATTATTAGATTGAGTCGTAGAGGGTTCTCCGACAGATTAGGTGAGGATTTGGGGCATTTCCTATTGAGGCGTGGAGTCTTTTTCCGACTGATTGGTGCCTTGGAGCGCCGAGTTGCCGATCTGTTTGATCATGGACCATAGCCTGCATATGCCGCTCATTGAAACCGATGAGATGCTTGATGCTCATTGGGGTCGCTCCCTTCGGGTCACGCTCCGGATGCGTAGATGTGTTGATGCCCCTGGCCGAATTACCAGGTGGTCACTGGCCTGGCTGAGTTACCAGGTGGGCACTTCCCTGGCCGAGTTACCAGGTGGGCATTCGCCCCTGGCCGAGTTACCAGGTGGGCATTCGCCCCTAGCCGAGTTACCAGGTGGGCACTTCCCTGGCCGAGTTACCAGGTAGATATTCGCCCCTGGCCGAGTTACCAGGTGGGCATTCGCCCCTGGCCGAGTTACCAGGTGGGCACTTCCCTGGCCGAGTTACTAGGTAGATATTCGCCCCTGGCCGAGTTACCAGGTGGGCACTTCCCTGGCGGAGTTACCAAGTAGATATTCGCCCTTGGCCGAGTTACCAGGTGGGCACTTCCCTGGCGGAGTTACCAGGTAGATATTCGCCCCTGGCCGAGTTACCAGGTGGGCACTTCCCTGGCCGAGTTACCAGGTAGATATTCGCCCCTGGCCGAGTTACCAGGTGGGCATTCGCCCCTGGCCGAGTTACTAGGTGAACACTTCCCTGGCCGAGTTACCAGGTAGATATTCGCCCCTGGCCGAGTTACCAGGTGAACACTTCCCTGGCCTAGTTACCAGGTAGATATTTGCCCCTGGCCGAGTTACCAGGTAGCTATGGTGTAGTGGATCAGAACTTGGAATATAAACAAATGTAAATAAAAATAGTATAAAAATACTATTTTTATGGAGGTAGAAAAGTAAAGGGTTACTCGGAAGTGAATTGAGCCCAAATCGGAATTAAAATAAGAGATCTAGAATTTTATATGAGAAAGTGGGCCCAGATGGTAAGTGAAAAATTCACAGTGTCGAAAAATTTCGAGAAAATTACGGGAACTCCGTAAATATGTTTTATGGCCACAGTAAAAATTTCGCGTTGATCGGACGCCCGGATTGACAGAACGGGCTCCGCCAGCGAATTCAAAGACAGTGGGACTTTCGGCAAATCAAAAAGGGTCCAAACTGAAAAGTTTAAGTATCATGAGGTAAATTAAGTTAAACTGTGGCTGCCCGTCAAATTTGAGCGAAAACGGGCGAAAAACGGGCGAAAACGGACGAAAACGGGCGAAACTGGGCTTTGGCCCAAGTTTCGGGCGCCCGAAAGTGGGTTCCGGGCGCCCGGAAAGTACTGTAGCAAGTGGGCTTTTCGGGCTGCAGTGAACCGGGTTCGGGCACTGTAGCGAACCGGTTACTGTAGCAGCCCGGTTCGGATTTCGATGCGCCCGAAAGTTACTGTGCGCGCCCGGAAATCTACTGTAGCGCACGGATCCCGAGGCAGTGGCACGGATCCCGAGGCAGTTGGCACAGATCCCGAGACAGTTGGCACGGATCCTGAGGCAGTGGCACGGATCCCTAAGCAGTTGGCGCGAATCCCGAGGCAAGGCAGCGCGGGCGGCGCGCTGTGGCGCGCGGCCCGAGGCGCGCGTGGTAGGTGAGGAGCGCCACGTGGCGCTCCCTCATCGGTCGCCCTGACCGAGGGAGCGTGGGCGCACGGGGAAGGCGCGGCGGCCTGGCGCGGTGTCAGCGGGGGGTGGCCACGTGTCGGCCCCCCATTCGTCGGTCAGCGCGACACGACGCGCTGACGCGACCAGTCGCTGCAGCCGTGCGTCAGAGCGGGCGTTAGTGCGGTCCACGTGGCGGCCTCCTATTGGCCGCCGCAGTTCCGTGGTCGCGGTGCACGGGTCCAGGGACACGTGTCACACTCCGGTTGGCCGAGCGTGGTGACGTGGCGCTGAGCTGGCGCGGCATGGGCGCGTGGACCGCGGCTCGGGCGGTTACTGTAGCCGCCTGAAAACTTTCGGGCGCCCGAAAGGTGCGCCCGAAAGTTCGGGTTTGGCCTATTTAGGCTCGAAACGGCCCGTTTTTCCTTCTTTTTCCCTTTTTGGCTTCACCCGAGCATACCAGGAGGAGAACCGGGCGATTTCGCCCGGGGTTTTCGAGGGCGCACGAGCGCGCCGTGGACTCCGTGGATCGCGCAAGGTGCTCCAAAAAGGCTTATTGGACGCGATGGACGTCGAGGCATTGTCGAGGTAGGTCCCGTGTGTCGTTTTTGCGGTATTTTTGGCACAATTTTGAAGTTTCCTTTTTGGATTTTGGATTTGACCCCTTTGCCCACGTGCATGTTAGGGACCCAACTTTTCTGTGCCGTTTTACTGCTCGAGTTTTGCGAGCGTTTTGGGCGCGCCTCGTTTTGCGTGCCGCTCGGGGGAAATATGCACCGTTTTGCATGCGGATTCGACAAATATGCACAGTCTTGGGCGCAAGCTTGAATTGCGTGCACCATTTTGCGTGCAAAGTTGGAAATGGAGCGTGCACCGTTTTGCGTGCCAATATGAGGTATGTGCTCCGTTTTGCGCGCAGGCTGAACTAACGGGCACCGTTTTTCGTGCAGACTTTAACAATACGTCTCGTTTTACGTGCAGGGTCGAAAAAATGTGCACCGTTTTGCGTGCAACCCTACAGTAGAGTGTGCACCGTTTTGCGTGCCAATACGGGGTACGTGCTCCATTTTGCGTGCGGGTTTGGACCATTACGCATCGTTTTGCGTGTAGATTCTAATGATTGCATCGTTTTTCGTGCAGGGCTAGAAAAAATATGCACCATTTTGCGTGCAACCCTACAGTCAGATATGCACCGTTTTGCGTGCAGTTTTGAGGTACGTGCACCGTTTCGCGTGCAGTTCGTGTTGTCGCGCACCGTTTTGCGTGCCGTCGCTAATGTTATGCCCTAATTTGCATGTAGGGTTGGAAAAATGTGCACCGTTTTGCGTGCAATCCCACAGTGAGGCGTGCACCGTTTTGCGTGCAGATTTGAGGTACGTGCACCGTTTTGCGTGCAGATCGTGTTGCCGCTCATTGTTTTGCGTGCCGGCTGATGTGGCGCGCATCATTTTACGTGTGGGTTTTTAATGACATGCACCGTTTTGCGTGCAGGTATAGGGGACGTGCACCGTTTTGCGTGCGGACTCGGCGAATGCGCGCCGTTTTGCGTGCAAGCTCAAGGAAACAAGTGGAATCGCGTGGAGACCAATTGCAAGTGTCTACAAGCAATTGGGTACACTACAAGGTGGGGAATTCTGCCGAAATTGGGTGACCTCTCCCCTTGCTCCTTTGCTTTTCGATTCGAAGCATGATAGTAGCCTGTTAGAGGCGTTAGGTAATTATGATATGGATTGCCTGTATAGATGGATTCAGATGAAAAAGAGCAACTGTTGGTTGCCAGAGATAGGGGAATAGTTGTGCATGTGCAAAGAGACACAGAGGAAAAGTGCAACTGTTGGTTGCCAAACATATATGATGAATATGCATGCGTTGAGATAATTATTATTTTATGAATGAGATGAAAGTAATTGCATGCATGAAAATGATTAGCTATTCATGATTATGAGTATGTTAGGGTATAACCCTAGGAAATCACGTGACATAAGGAAACAACAGTTGTTGGTAGTAAGACTAGGAGAAAACCTAGTATAGGGGTTTGACGAGTGACATCAACTTAGGAGTTATCCTAGGAATTAACGAGTGGCATTGTCTTAGGAGACAACATAAGGACACTGGATAGAGTGATCAACATAGAGTCAGAGAACTCTAGGATGTATATGACATGGAACTTAGGTAAAGAAAACCTAAGGAGAACTAGTGTTCAACATAGAGTCAGGGAACTCTAGGACAATTATGACATGAAACTTAGGTAAAGGAAACCTAAGTTGAGCTAGAAGAGTTTAAACTCACAGACAGAAAAATAGAGTCAGGTTAACTCTAGGATTCATTAAGGAATCAAGAGAACGGAAAGTAGATCAAGTGTGGTGACATGAAAGGGAAAATGAGAAATAGATCAAGTGTGGAGATATGAAAGGGGGAAACAGGAAATTAGAGTCAGTGTAACTCTAAGTTAATAGTGGAACAGGAAAATAGAGTTAAGTTAACTCTAGGATTCAATGAGGAATCAGGAAAGTGGGATAAGATCCCAAGGTTAAAGAGCTGATCAAATATAACCCTAGAAAGTCATAGGGTGTCTGGGCAAATGGACAATAACTTTAACTTCAATTTGAGTTAAAGAAATAAGAGAGAAATGTTTAAGAGTCCATGAGACTCTCTAGTTACCCGTGTGGCAAGACCTAGGGTAAGAGATGAAAAAGTGGTTAATAAGCAAGACAAGCAAATTGCTCAAGATAGAGCTAAAATTGGTTAATAAGCAAGACAAGCAAATTGCTTAAGATAAAGAGAATAAAAAGAGGATATAAATGACGCCTTCGAATTTGAGACTCGTCAAGTGGAGCAGGACTCCCTGGGCAGTGACCCGTCGGACGAGGTACTTTCGAAGGGCTTAAAGTGAAAGCAAGGAGCTAAATGCTCAAAGGAAAGAGAAAGAGATTTGCTAGTGGCAAAAAGGGAGCTATAAGCTCGAATAAGAAAGAAAAGCAAGTGTTCAAAGGCAAAGAGGCCAAGAACTAAAGTAAAAGAGAAAGAAAAGAAAGGAAAAGAAAGAAAATATAAAGATAAAACGGGCGTACCTTCGGGGAGGAAACGTGACCCTTGTTGGAGGCGCAGGCAGTTTTCCCGCTCTAGGGCAGTGACCCTTGTTGGAGGCGCTGGCAGTATCCCGCTCCAGGGCAGTGACCCATCTGGCACGTTTCTCCCGTAGGACGGGGTAACACTTGCGGGTGTTATCGGCAGCCTCAGAAATCTTATCTTATGGTAGCAGGACTACCGGGCTGGGGCCCGTTGGATAAGAATTTCTGAGGGTTAACTTGAACTAAAGCACCAGAATCTAAAGAATAAAGAAAAATAGAGTGGCCAAGGTGGCCGGGTTAGTTTAACCCTGTGTACAGCGGCATAGTGGCCAAGTTGGTGCTTGGTAGCCTAGTGTGGCTAGACAGAGTAGTGCTGGGTTGAGGAGTATACACAGATAGTGTAGGGATATATATATATTGCATTGCCGCATTTTGATATTGAGGATTTTAGTTTCCTAGCACTATTATTATTGCTTCCATTGGACCAAGTGGTGTAGGACACTTTCTCTCGGTGGTTGAACCCACTGGGAACTCGGTCGTAGTTCTCACACCCCTTGGGTGACTCCCCCCATAGGTGCGGGTATGGATGCAGCGATCGTGACGGTTCAGATGCAGACGGCGAGGCATACGACAGGGGCAAGAGCCCAGCAGCATAGAGACCTAGAGGGTCTAGCAGAGATACCCCTTTTATATATTTCTTGAGTGAACTATGTATGGTGAGGAAATTATTGTAATAATTTTATTTGCAAGTTCAGAAATGTAAAGTGTAATAAATTTAATTCATGGTTCACTCTTGTATATTTTCATTTCCATTTAAACTGGTTGTTTATTAAATGAAAGTTTAAATTTATAGTGATTTTTAGTACTCTGATATTGAGCTTTCGCATACACTTGTTGTGTTATTATGGATGTTACCGTTCCTTTCAGGTAGAAAAAAGGTTTTACCCGATTGGCGGGTCTGTTGGCGTGCCCGAACCGTACAAATTGGCGGACTCGGGGCGTGACATATGGCGTTGAGATTTGATGACATGAGCGAGTGGTCATGTCTTATGTTCTTAGATTTTATTTTCTTAGAGCATCGCATGGAGGCGTATAGTCGTAGATTTATTTCCAGCTTTCTTTCAGTACCTATCTATCTATCTATCTATCTATCTATCTGTTTTGCCTCCAGTAGTCTTAGTGGGCATACCGTGGTTATTGGGACAGTGCCCACTGAGATCTGCCTAAGGCAGTAGATCTCACACCCGCTGCGGTGACAGGTTGAGGTAGCTGTCCCGGCTTGGTTCGTGCGGAGACAGCAGATCGAGGTGAGGGCGCGGCCGATTAGTTCCTCACCAGCTTTGAGAGTCAGAGGTAGATGTACCCGTTTTCTTTTGTGACTCCACTTTTGTACTGGACTTTCTGAGAGATTGTGAGGACTGTTTCTTCTTTTTCATAGCTTGTCAGACTATGTATTGAGGACTTTTATTTATCCAGATGTTCAGTTGATTTCTATAGCTATTAGTTCTTTTCAGCTCTGATATATGCTAGCTATAGATCTTTTGCAGGTTAGACGCCTCGTCTGTGCGGCAGTTTCCGCACAGACGGCGGATCTGTTGGCGAGCCCGGGTCGCAGTTTCGACCCCGGGGCGTGACAGATTTAGGTGGTATCAGAGCCTAGGTGTATAGGTCGTTGAGGACTTTGAGACCCTAGGCTATTGGTTGGTCAGTAGGACGACTGTCGTGAGAGACGTGACTTTAGCGAGAGTCCTGATTGAGTTTGTACCTCCCCCAGAGGATTGGGGTGAGTGTTTTTACATGTTATTTCTCTAAAGATGATTATGTTGGCTGCAGACAACATAATGCTTTAGTAGGGGTAGCATGTTTTGGACTTTCGCTTGATTGGGTCGAGAGAGTTTGGGTCCTAATGTTTGTTCTGTTGCGGTGGTTTTGATGCTTCCGAGACGCCGTGCAGCGGCGAGAGCGTATTTGATCTTGGATGAGGAGTCGAACAGCAGGAGGCTGGATGGATAGAGCAGTGTGAGGTCTGAGAGTTACAGTCCAGGTAGCCAGACGTTGAGGCGATGCGGCGCCAGGAAGAGGGCTTGGAGCGCGTGATGCGCGTGCTTGAGTTGAGAGCATCTCCCGGGGTATAGCCAGTAGTACTTCCGGCCGCGACGTCGTCGACTTCGACCCAGATCGCACTGTGAGTGGTGCAGAAACAGCGAGAGGTTGCTGATCGGTTGTTTTACTCCATCCAGTTCGTCCTGTTGGACCACCGAGAGCGCAGTTGATGACCTGGAGCGAGTTTCTGCGATGGTTGAGCAGTGTACCCTTGTCGTCCAAGATGAGACCCAGGAAGTTGATCTGATTGAGAGGGGACTGCATCGGGATATCTATCTCTTGGTATTTTCTCGGCAAGTGCCTACTTTAGATGCAGCGTTTGCGCACGTTCGATGAATTGACCGAGAATCAGTGATCACGTCTCGGATGGACGAAGAGCAAGGGACCAGCTCCAGTGAAAGAAGTCCAGCATCGTCGGATTTTGGGATAGTTGAGAGGATCGAGGTTGCCATGATTCCAGTCTCAGGGTCATGGCTCTTAGAGGAGACAGAGACCAGACGGTACTCGACAGTCGAGGCACCAGCAGTAGTGACAGAATATTTTCTGGTAGAATGTCCCAGATTGGTACGCATGGTTTTTCCGCTTGCGACGGTATCCCCACTACCCCTTCAGGATGAAGAGATTCATCCGATTAACCGGTAGGCTGATAGAGCCGTGATGCCGAGGCAGATTGAGTGATGGCCACCAGTACCTAGTGGATGAGTTTGGGGTAGCGTCGCGTGGGCTAAAGATAGAACTGTTGGCCTGTGCACGTGAGGATCAGGTTCCTGTTCACGTTTAACACATGGATGAGTGTTGCCGGTCCTGCCAGTGCTGTTAGGACCTTGGATCAGATCCATCGAGTTTTTAGTCCTGCATTAGTTCCCAGATGTTGACATGCGGATAGATTGGGACTGGTTATCCCAATGTTAGGCTACCACGAATTGTCGAGAGAGGACAACAAGCCTCTGTAGACCTGGTCAGGAGGGGTGTGTTTATAGAGGAGACTACCCCATGACAGAGGTTGAGTTGGGGTCGTATCGCTTGCTAGCGATTGTAGAGGAGGTGCCTGCGGCGGCACCGGAACTAAAGGATATCCTTATCGCCCGTGTGATCCCGGGTTTGAGTCTACTTGAGCTGTCTTTAAGCTGCCATTTAATGAGATTGAGTTTGATATAGTAATTGACGTGGTTTTGGAAACTGCGCCGACTACGACAGCACCTCTTGGAGTATCACCTGCGAGGCAGGGAGCTGATAGAGCGGTTGTGGGATCTGATAGATCGAGGGGTCTGTGTGACCCAGTACCACGGCGTGGGAATACGACAGTGAGGAGCCGAAAAATGGATACTTGAGTATGATGCCATGCCGTCGGTACGCGGCGGGATACCACGTTGTGAGTACACAACGGTGAGAGTTCTTGGACGGTTCGAACACAGACGGTTTTGGTTTTTGTGTTGGCAGATGCCTTCGAGATATTGACAGCATTATGGAACAGTACAGACGTGGGCTGTGCCCCGATAGTGTTCAAGAACCAGTAAGGGCATTTTGAGCTTCTAGCGAGGTCAAGTGGACTGACTAATGCCCTACTGTCTTAGCAATAGTGTCTTCCAGCTGTGTATAGACGGGTTGGTGGTAGTACCCGTCGTGGATATTTGGATTTATTTCCGAGGTAACTTAGGGCATGAGATGTCACGCACCGGGTCGAAACTGCGACCCGGGCTCGCCAACAGATCCGCCGCCCATACGGGAAGCCCCGTATAGACGTAGCGACTAATCTGCAAAAGAGATCTACACTATACAGATATCAGAGCTGAAAAGTAAAAGCTGGATAAAATAAATACAACTCTAACCAAATATACAAACAGAATCCTCACCAAAATACAAATATCTCTCAAAATAAGAAGAGTACAACTCAATCCTCACTACAAGGTCACTCGACATGAACTCTCAAAAGTAGGGAGGTACATCTACTCTCAGGCGACACTGGTAGGGATCTATCTCGCGATTCCCTTACCTCGATCAGTCGGGTCAGCAACAGGTGCGGCAGGAACTGGAGCAGAAGAAGAAGAAGCCCCTGGGGAAAAGACACCACGACGTGTAGAGTCCTGGCGTCCCCTTGCCCTGGTATGCCTCCCTTTTATTTCTAACGGGACTGTTAGGAATACTTTTCTGTGTTTTCTGCAATGGGCTGGCCTGGACCGCGAGCATTTTTCTGCGATTGAGCTCGAAGAACGGAGGACGGCAAAGCGAACGGATTCGGATTCCGATTTGCGGATCTCCCGGAATGGGGGTCAAAGCGTTTGCTTTTAACTGGTGCATCGGAATCCGTGCTAGGTGGCCGACACGCTTTCGAGGCGATCAGACTTTTCATCTTGTTATGTCCGTGGGTTATTTTATCCTTTGGGTGGTACCTCGACCTTTCGGTTTTTCGTTTTGGGTCCTAAATTAATATTTTCGGCAGATAAGGGGAGGGGTCGAAATTCGAGAATTTTCGGGCTGATCGTCGGAGTTTGCGGGTACTTTTAGGTGGTAGAGCTCGCAAAACGGTGAACGGTGGCGCGATCGGATTTGAATTCCGACCCCGGGATCTCCCAGAATTTAAATTTGAAGTTTGGACCCCTTTTAGGCGCTCCGGGATTCGTGCGAGCGATTGACACGCTTTACGAGACAATCTTAGCCGTCGGTTTTGTTCCGGTTATTTTAGGGTTTCTTTAAAACCGGGGGCCGTAGGGTTTTTCCTCCTTGGGTTTTTCTCTTGACGGCTAGGGTTTAAGGCGGCTCTTTTTAAGAAAGAGAAAGGGGGAACCCCAATTCTTTTTCCTCTTTTTTCAACCGTGGGCGGACGGAGAGATGGGGAGAGGCCTTTCTGCGAGATTGATCGAGCGAGGAACGGGCGACCCACCTTCTTCCTCCTCCTCCAGGGAATCCAAGGTTAGCGTCGTTGCTTTTATTTTCTAGGGTTAGCGTTTCGGGTGGTGACGGTGGTGGTTTGGATGTCGCGGGCGACGCGGGTTTGGTGTTGAACGGGAGGCCGCCGCCGCCGTTGTCAAACGGGAGGCCGCCGCCGCCGTTAACTTGGTCTCGAGGTCGTCGCCGAAGCCACCGGAGTCGCGTGGTCGCAGCCGGAAACGGAAAGGTACACGATTCTAGGGTTCACTGTGCATTCAGGCCGGATTCAGCCCGCGGTCTACCGGACCGGCGTGCACCCGGCGCACGGCATCGCAGCCCGGAGGCGCGGACCCGGCGCACGGGCGCGTGCGCCGGCCCAGCCCAGACTGCGCGGTGCACGCACCAGGCGTGCACCCGGCGCTCGCCACCGCGGCCGCGCGGGTGGACCCGGTCCGCGCTTTTCTTCCGTGCGCGGCCCGGCCCAAGCCGCAACGGCTCACCTGCTGAGGCGTGCGCCCGGTCTGCGACCGCCGTCACTGTAGCCGTGGACCCGGTCCGCGACGCCGGCCATGCACCAGCGGCCCACCGTGCTGTGCTCCCGGTCTGCGCCGCCGCTGCCTGCTGCCGTGGACCCGGTCCACGCCTGGTTTCGTGCACCAGCATTCAGGAAAGGAGCCCAGAAGCTCCGTTTTTGGCCCGTTTCGTCCCGTTTTTGAGTGTTTTTGACCACGACAAGATTATTAACGATACTTCTTACTGTAGCTCTTTTCGAACACAAGGCGGGGGCGTTTCAACTGAGGTTTCCGCACACTTTCTTCTCTGTATTTCAGGTGGGTACACCCTTAGCATCCCTTTATGCGTAATTTTGTTATGTTCATGTTTATTATGTGGTGGGTTTCTTCGTGGTGTTTAGCGTCGGACCCCGGCGGTCGTTTTACTTTCGATATTACATGTTAGCGGGTTACCTTCGAGCACACGTATTATGGCTTTACTTCTGATTACATGTTAGCGGGTTACCTTCGAGTACACGCATTATTGCTTTACTTTTGATTATACATGTTAGTGGGTTACTTTCGATCACACATGTTACGGTTTTACTTTTGATTACACATGTTAGCGCGTTACTTTCGATCACACATGTTACGGTTTTACTTTTGATTATACATGTTGCCGTTTTACTCTTGTTATATATTATGAGGCTAACATGATGGTGGTTATGGTTACTTGGCTCGAGGCTGCAGCACGCGCACCCGCGGTTTGGCCACCGCAAAGGGTGCGCTTTTCCGGAAAAGCGGTCTATGACCCGTGTATACCCACGAGGTGACGTAGTGGGGCCCCTTATTAGTTGTGGGGTTTGAGGCGCCGAGGTGCGAGCGGTGCGACCCGTCGGTTTAGTTGTCCGACGTGGTCGGGTTTTGCAGGTACGGTATGGGCCGTCGGTTTAGTTGTCCGACGTGGCCGGGTATTGCAGGATACAGGAATACAGGTTATCGTTTCCCTCTTGAGAGGGTGGTTGCTCCGGTTGTCTTCACGGTTTGTTTTACTATTTTCTCCTGCTCTACTATTATTCGTCACTGACTTCCCACTTCGTGACAGGGTCCAGACGGGGGCAGAGGTAGGCGACGGTGAGGACGGGGCAGGAGCTTCTGGGTCGCTGGGAACCCCGGACTGTCTTCTCTTTTTCTATCTTTGCATTTCATTCACATTTGTAGTTCTTTGTGTGGTTCTCGATACCCTCGTGGGGTCGGTGTGGATGTCGGCATGGTCTCCGTTTGGTAGTTCTCTTACGTATTTATCTTTCCTTTCACTTCTGTTGGCCGTTTGGAAAAGAAAAAGAAAAACCAAAGAAAAGATTGCGAAAACTGTTTTCAAAAATTTAAGTGTCGTGTGGGCACTGATTTCAAAACCCTGTGGATTTATGGATTGTGAAAACGAATTTCAAAACTCATGTGTCGTGTGGGCACTGTTTTCAAACCCTGTGGATTTATGCTGTTTTCGAACGCGTTTTCAAACTCTGGGCGCCGGGTAGGCGCCGTTTTCAACGACTGTGGATTTGTCCTTTTAAAATCTCTCGGCCGTGCTTTTTACTCAGTTATGGTACATAGTTGTATGTTAGAACTGTTGTGATTGAATGGATGATTGCGTTTGGGACTTGTATTAGCTGCTACGCCGTGCATATACAGAGGAGACTCTGTCCGTTTGTAGAGTGATTCTGTGTATGCGGCGGGTCTGGGCATGCGCCGGGGAAGAAGGTTTATTTTAAAAAAAAAAAAAAAAAAAATCTACGCGCCAATTGAGTACCTTTTGTGAACCGTTTCCGCTAAAACAAACCCCCGGGGCGTGACAGATTAAGATGGTATCAGAGAGGTTCTTTCAATCACAACAGTTAGTGCCGACATCCGTGGGGATACCTCACTTGCCTACAGGTGAATGAAATGGGTAGGGCATAGGAAGGTAGAACGCGAGTGATCGAGGGGGGGAAGAGTTCGAGTCCTTTTCTCTCGCTAGGTGGTTTGCTGTTTTGTAAGTGGAGTCTAGGGCTGACTCTTGTTGTGTGTGTACAGATATGGCCCGTACCAGATCATCGGCCGGGGACGCGGAGGCAGATACGACGACGTCGACGGCCGAGGAAAACTAGCTCCTGCGGCAACAGATGCGAGAGTGCGGGGAATATTGAGTTTCTTTTCTCGATATGGCTCGGGTGGTAGCACAACACACCGGTGGTTGTTGGTTTGTCGGCCGTCTGTCGGTCATGAGTAACTGGATAGCCGTTTGTCTAAACTCGTACCTTCTGGGTTTTCTGGTGTTAAGTTACAGCGGGTAGGCGGTCGATTCCTTTTGCACCATGGGCAAGGTACGGGTGGGAGTGAGGATTCTTCCCCTATGATTGTTACCCATAGTTCGGCTTTTCACCGTAACCACTGCGATCGGTTGTAGAGATCGTCGTGTTGGGGTCTCGGGGGCTCCTTTGGTTTAGGAAGGGAGACCACCGGGGCTAGTAAATCTCCTTCATTTGGGCTCATTTGGGGTTAGAGAGTTCGTGCCTTGCTTAGCACGAGTGTGCGTAGGTGGCGACTTTTATTGGGGGGCTTAACTTTGACGCTGGGTGGTGCCAGGTAGCTCTGAGTCGGGTTCCTGTATTCTGCGCTAGAGGGCCGGTTAGGTCGTCCTTTGGTGGTTGGCGTGTAATCCCTCGGGTGCGTTTAGTGACCCTAGGCAACTTTTGGCAGGGTTTTTCTTGCTGTTTTCGCTGCTTGTCTTCTTTCGACACTTTAGATTTCAGATGGATAGTCTTCAGTACCTGGAGGTCTTCGTTGAACGGGCATAGAGCTTAGTTTTTTTCTTCTAGTTGGGAGTGTCACTGTTGGTCTGGAAGTTTACCGCTCGAATCGGTGCCCGGTACTTGGTGGGGCAACGGTTTGGGACCAAGAGATAGCGGCATTTTAGAGCGTCGCACCCCGTCGGTGCCAGGTCGGAGGTAGGACCTCACCTTGTGGGTTTTGTCGCCAGCTTCCCATGACTAAGTTATAGCCTTGAGGTTTGGTTTGGGAGCGCTGTGGATGGTGATCTTTCGGGGCAGGTGTAAGTCAAGGGGGGGGAATCTGGCGACTACTCGGAGTCCTGGCTCCGGTCATCTTCGGCTGGGAGGCCCTGTACGCGGCCCCTTTTTGTGGGGTAGACTTGGTGGTAGGTCTTAGAGCTGAAACCTAACGTTAGTTTCGACCGTCGCCTCGGTAGGACGGGTAGTCGGAGCGAGTGGTCCGGGATGGTGGTTATGCTCCCAGCTTGTGGCTCGTGGTGGTGATGGGTGGAAGTATCCAGCGTCGGCGACGGAGGGGAGCAGCCCGTGTTGGTGACAGGTGAGTTCGTTGTCTTCAGGGGAGAAGTTATGGTAGTTAGTGAACCCGCCTGTTTGGTGGGCACCTCTCGGAGCCTTGTAAGGGCGTGGTGTGGCTTGTTTTCCTCGTCGTCGGGTTGGATGTTTTGGACTTTTAAAGGATCATTGGTACGGGTTGGGCGGTATGACTGGGGCACCTCGAAGCATCGCGAGACCTTGTTGCTGACTGCTCAGCGCCGGCTGGGGTGGCGTGCGGACCGGTGTCGTCGTGACTGGGAATTTCGAGTCGGGAGGCAGGAATACGACGAGGTGCTGGGCAGGGACTGGTTCACGAGGTATCCGGCAGATGTATAGCTTTTTGGTTTCAGTGAGCCTAGCGACTCGACCCTTTACGTCGTTCACTGACACCCCCATGGTGGGGGTTTCTTCTGCCATCCTCCTGACTGAATTGCCGGGAATACCCCCGGGCGAGAGGTCACCCTATCTTTGGAGCTCCTACCAGACGCGCAACCTATCATTTAGGCGCCTTGCGGAATGGCTTTCGCGGAACTGAGGGAATCTAAGGCACAACAGGGAGTTTTTTCCTGAATAAAGGGTTCATCAGACCGGGTGTGTCGCCTTGGGGCGCACCCGTGCGTTTCGTGCAAAAGAAGAACGGAAGCCTACGCTTACGCATCGACTATAGGGAGATAAACAATGTCACAGTGAAGAACAAGTCCGGGATTGATGACCTCTCCAATCAACTGCGAGGAGCACCTACGGACTTTTCTCCGGAATCTCAGGGACCAGAAGCTGTTTGCTAAGTTTAAGAATGTGAGTTCTGACTTCGCGAAGTGGACTTTTGGGGGGCACATTGTGTCAGCAACGGGAATCACAGAGAAGGTGAGCGGAACTGCCCGACATACGATCCGGAACTGGCAACAGTCGTTTTCGATTTAAAGCTTTGGAGACACCACCTTTTGGAGTTCATCGTGATGTGTTTTCGGACCGCCAGAGCCTTAAGTTTTGTTCACATAGAAGGATTTGATTGTTTGCGGCAGAAACATTGGTTGGAGTTACTGAAGGACTCGGCTTGTCCATTCAGTACCACCCCGGGAAAAGCAAGAGTATGAGCGGATGTCTTGAGCGGGAAGGGTCAAATCGAGGAGGAATCGATAAGCGCGATTACTCAGCAGGGCCGGTACGGTCGCGCGACTCTCGTCCTTGATGGTCAAGCCAACCCTATTAGAGAAATCCTGAAAAGCCCGAGGACAGGCGCACAGATATAGCTTGTTCGAGACAAATCCCCCGGACCACGTGAGCGACTTTTCGGCGAGTGCGAACGGCACGATACGTTTTCGAGGGCGGACTTGCGTGCCCGAACTGCTAGTATTGAAGAAGGAGTTACCGTCAGAGGCGCACGGCGCTTCCTCTGCGGCGCATCCAGGTGACACGAAGATGTACGAGGACCTCAAGCAGAAATTTTTGGTGGACTAGAGACACTCGGCTGGTGTCGAACCTTTGGCAAGTCTGCAACGAGCTCTAGAGACTAAACCACACTTCAGCACGGCGTTTTCACCCCCAGACCGGCGGACAGCCGGAGCGAATGAGCCGGACTCTCGAAGATGTGCTCTGAACCTGCTTACTTGATTTGGGTGATGGATGGTCACTGTTTTCGAGCTTAGAGAGGACTTGAGCTCCGACGGAACACCGGTGCGGATCTTAGCACGTGAGGATAAAAAGGACCGCGCAACCGGACAATCCCCTATGGGAAGGTGCAGTGGAGCAACCAGGAAGAATGTGAAGCGACTTGGGAACTGGCGTCAGAGAAGAGGGAGTGCTACCGAGATTTACTCGTTGCGGACCAGGATTAAGTTTCGAGGACGAAACTTCTTTTAAGTGGTGAGTGATGTAGAGTCCTGGCGTCCCCTTGCCCTGGTATGCCTCCCTTTTATTTCTGACGGGACTGTTAGGAATACTTTTCTGTGTTTTCTGCAATGGGCTGGCCTGGACCGCGAGCATTTTTCTGCGATTGAGCTCGAAGAACGGAGGACGGCAAAGCGAACGGATTCGGATTCCGATTTGCGGATCTCCCGGAATGGGGGTCAAAGCGTTTGCTTTTAACTGGTGCATCGGAATCCGTGCTAGGTGGCCGACACGCTTTTCGAGGCGATCAGACTTTTCATCTTGTTATGTCCGTGGGTTATTTTATCCTTTGGGTGGTACCTCGACCTTTCGGTTTTTCGTTTTGGGTCCTAAATTAATATTTTCGGCAGATAAGGGGAGGGGTCGAAATTCGAGAATTTTCGGGCTGATCGTCGGAGTTTGCGGGTACTTTTAGGTGGTAGAGCTCGCAAAACGGTGAACGGTGGCGCGATCGGATTTGAATTCCGACCCCGGGATCTCCCAGAATTTAAATTTGAAGTTTGGACCCCTTTTAGGCGCTCCGGGATTCGTGCGAGCGATTGACACGCTTTACGAGACAATCTTAGCCGTCGGTTTTGTTCCGGTTATTTTAGGGTTTTTTTAAAACCGGGGGCCGTAGGGTTTTTCCTCCTTGGGTTTTTCTCTTGACGGCTAGGGTTTAAGGCGGCTCTTTTTAAGAAAGAGAAAGGGGGAACCCCAATTCTTTTTTCCTCTTTTTTCAACCGTGGGCGGACGGAGAGATGGGGAGAGGCCTTTCTGCGAGATTGATCGAGCGAGGAACGGGCGACCCACCTTCTTCCTCCTCCTCCAGGGAATCCAAGGTTAGCGTCGTTGCTTTTATTTTCTAGGGTTAGCGTTTCGGGTGGTGACGGTGGTGGTTTGGATGTCGCGGGCGACGCGGGTTTGGTGTTGAACGGGAGGCCGCCGCCGCCGTTGTCAAACGGGAGGCCGCCGCCGCCGTTAACTTGGTCTCGAGGTCGTCGCCGAAGCCACCGGAGTCGCGTGGTCGCAGCCGAAAACGGAAAGGTACACGATTCTAGGGTTCACTGTGCATTCAGGCCGGATTCAGCCCGCGGTCTACCGGACCGGCGTGCACCCGGCGCACGGCATCGCAGCCCGGAGGCGCGGACCCGGCGCACGGGCGCGTGCGCCGGCCCAGCCCAGACTGCGCGGTGCACGCACCAGGCGTGCACCCGGCGCTCGCCACCGCGGCCGCGCGGGTGGACCCGGTCCGCACTTTTCTTCCGTGCGCGGCCCGGCCCAAGCCGCAACGGCTCACCTGCTGAGGCGTGCGCCCGGTCTGCGACCGCCGTCACTGTAGCCGTGGACCCGGTCCGCGACGCCGGCCATGCACCAGCGGCCCACCGTGCTGTGCTCCCGGTCTGCGCCGCCGCTGCCTGCTGCCGTGGACCCGGTCCACGCCTAGTTTCGTGCACCAGCATTCAGGAAAGGAGCCCAGAAGCTCCGTTTTTGGCCCGTTTCGTCCCGTTTTTGAGTGTTTTTGACCACGACAAGATTATTAACGATACTTCTTACTGTAGCTCTTTTCGAACACAAGGCGAGGGCGTTTCAACTGAGGTTTCCGCACACTTTCTTCTCTGTATTTCAGGTGGGTACACCCTTAGCATCCCTTTATGCGTAATGTTGTTATGTTCATGTTTATTATGTGGTGGGTTTCTTCGTGGTGTTTAGCGTCGGACCCCGGCGGTCGTTTTACTTTCGATATTACATGTTAGCGGGTTACCTTCGAGCACACGTATTATGGCTTTACTTCTGATTACATGTTAGCGGGTTACCTTCGAGTACACGCATTATTGCTTTACTTTTGATTATACATGTTAGTGGGTTACTTTCGATCACACATGTTACGGTTTTACTTTTGATTACACATGTTAGCGGGTTACTTTCGATCACACATGTTACGGTTTTACTTTTGATTATACATGTTGCCGTTTTACTCTTGTTATATATTATGAGGCTAACATGATGGTGGTTATGGTTACTTGGCTCGAGGCTGCAGCACGCGCACCCGCGGTTTGGCCACCGCAAAGGGTGCGCTTTTCCGGAAAAGCGGTCTATGACCCGTGTATACCCACGAGGTGACGTAGTGGGGCCCCTTATTAGTTGTGGGGTTTGAGGCGCCGAGGTGCGAGCGGTGCGACCCGTCGGTTTAGTTGTCCGACGTGGTCGGGTTTTGCAGGTACGGTATGGGCCGTCGGTTTAGTTGTCCGACGTGGCCGGGTATTGCAGGATACAGGAATACAGGTTATCGTTTCCCTCTTGAGAGGGTGGTTGCTCCGGTTGTCTTCACGGTTTGTTTTACTATTTTCTCCTGCTCTACTATTATTCGTCACTGACTTCCCACTTCGTGACAGGGTCCAGACGGGGGCAGAGGTAGGCGACGGTGAGGACGGGGCAGGAGCTTCTGGGTCGCTGGGAACCCCGGACTGTCTTCTCTTTTTCTATCTTTGCATTTCATTCACATTTGTAGTTCTTTGTGTGGTTCTCGATACCCTCGTGGGGTCGGTGTGGATGTCGGCATGGTCTCCGTTTGGTAGTTCTCTTACGTATTTATCTTTCCTTTCACTTCTGTTGGCCGTTTGGAAAAGAAAAAGAAAAACCAAAGAAAAGATTGCGAAAACTGTTTTCAAAAATTTAAGTGTCGTGTGGGCACTGATTTCAAAACCCTGTGGATTTATGGATTGTGAAAACGAATTTCAAAACTCATGTGTCGTGTGGGCACTGTTTTCAAACCCTGTGGATTTATGCATTTTTCGAACGCGTTTTCAAACTCTGGGCGCCGGGTAGGCGCCGTTTTCAACGACTGTGGATTTGTCCTTTTAAAATCTCTCGGCCGTGCTTTTTACTCAGTTATGGTACATAGTTGTATGTTAGAACTGTTGTGATTGAATGGATGATTGCGTTTGGGACTTGTATTAGCTGCTACGCCGTGCATATACAGAGGAGACTCTGTCCGTTTGTAGAGTGATTCTGTGTATGCGGCGGGTCTGGGCATGCGCCGGGGAAGAAGGTTTATTTAAAAAAAAAAAAAAAAAAAAATCTACGCGCCAATTGAGTACCTTTTGTGAACCGTTTCCGCTAAAACAAACCCCCGGGGCGTGACACGACGGGTGTGAGAACTACGTCCCAAGTAGTTCTCAGTGGGTGCCGCCAACAAGCCCGACGGTCTGCCCACTAAGTCTACTAGAGGCAAAAGTAACAATGCAGTGCGGAAAGGGAATATGCTGGTAAAGTAAACTCTACAGCTACTATGCCTCTATCTAGATGCTCAAATGGAACAGAAAGAACATGATGCTACAACTAGCTCTCGACTCAAATAACCCAATCTCAACTGACTGCCGCATAGGGTCCAGTCAAACCTGCGCCTACCTACTGCCGTCACGTCCCGGGGGACCGGACTTACGTAGGGCGTCCGTGACTGCCACTAACTAGCCCAGCCAGAGGGACTGTGTCCGTGACTGCCACTAACTGGCCCAGCCAGAGGGAACACTGCGTCGACAAGTCGCGATAGAAGAACAGGCCCAACTCCGGAGTGGCTCTCGAGGGGAGCGACCCCACCGAGGAAAGTATCCGCGTATCTCTGTCGAGCTCAAATGTGGCTCATGCAGGCTATAATCCAAATCCTCGATCAACAAGATCTACTGTAACCAAAGGAACACTGTCTCACACACAGGCTGGAAAACTTCACAGCCGAGACTCACTGTCACTCAAAATAGCTCTCAAGATCTCAAATCTACAACCCAAGTCACTCTCCCAAAGAAACCTGGTCTACGGACTGCTAACAACTCCACTCGGTCCCCAGACACGAGTGTAAATGCATCCCACAATAATCCGACCTCTCGGCCCCACTACTTGGGCGAGGAAAACTCTAAGTCCAGAGTGATAAAGAGAAAAGTGATGTGGGAATGTCTAGAGCAATAAAAACCTAGCCCAAGTTGAGGTTTTCTACAGTCTGGCTGAACATGCATCATATGGCAGTGGTGCTAGGTCAAGTTCCAAAATAATAATAATTAACAGCTTGTGGGGAGTAAGATAATAATCTTAGGATCATCTAACAATAACTGGATCAACAGTTCATACATTCTAGCATGCTGCACAACAAACATTAAAATATGCAAGTCCCTAAAGCTAGAATTAGTACACAGTCCGCTGATCTTGAAAAAGAGGTCACCCACCTGATGCGCTGATCTGTCCAAGTCTTACAGCTGATAATACCAAAACAACAGCAACTCACTGTCCAGTACAGTCCAAAATCCCACCTGGGTACAATATATGCTACAGTTAAACACAAAATCCCCAAAATCTGCCCAAATAATTTCATGCTGAAATTCAGCTGTACAGATGCCAAAATTTCACCTGCAGAAAGTCCTCAGAAAAATCTGAATAAAATATCCCTGCGATCTACGCGTCGATAGCTTCGAAACGACTACTGCACGTCTAATTCTGAGTTTTCTACACTGAGATATAAATCCGGCAAGAAAATCACCTCGTTCATAACCGTACAAATTTCCGCAGATAAAACTCGGAAAGGAAAATGATTCTCACCTTCGAAGCAACCTCAAAAAATTCTGAGAAAAATCCAGGAGATTCCTCGCGAAAAGTAGATTAATTTAGCCTTTTGAATCACCTCGATCCGATGTCGGTACACGAAGATATGGCCGAAACACCGCGGCGCTGTCCAAAAATTCGCGAAGAAAAAGAGGCAACAGGAAGCTCAAATATCTCCAAAATCCGAAAAGAATCTGAGGAAACTCTGAACATCAAAGTTAAAGTCCTACCTGTCGTGAGTCCAACGGCGCAAAAATCGTCGAAATCGGGTGTCGGAGAATGCCGGGAGAGTCTGCGCACTGAGAAGACGCAAAACGGGTCGATGATGAACAATATCGCATCGCGCCGGAAAAATGCCAACCTCGGGATCCGTGCACAGAGAAATTCCGGCGAGCCACCGTCGGGTCCAGCTCCGGCAGAGGCAAAATTTCCCTTAAGGGTCCACAGTGAAATTCCCAAGCAACAGAGGTAAAAAGGGGATTAAACCCGGTTAAAATAGCCTTTATAAAGGCTTAACGGGTCGGGTTTTAAAGCCCACTAACCCGGGATCAAATCCGGCGTTTCCCGGGTCGGACCGTTTCCCGTCCGACGCGCCTGGGCGCCCGCCACGTACCCCCAAAACAGGGGACAGCCGTGCGGGGGCCTCCGCGCGCGCCACGTGCCCCCTCCCGCATGCGGGAGAGAGGCGGGGCGGGGTTGCTGGCGGGGCGACGCGTGGCGCACTCGAGTGCGCTGCGCCACGCGTCGGCCGCGGCGCTGCCCCGTGCAATGCCGCAGGGCCCGTGGACCGCGAGCACACGAACCCTCCAATGGCCGCCTGTCACGTGCCGTACACCCGGTCCACCAAGCCGCGCCCAACTTTCCCTGAACCGCGCAGCGTGCGCCCGCCAGTGCGGGAACGCCACGTGGCCCAGGCGCGGTCCATGCGCCAGCGCGCATTCTCCGTGGACCGAGCGACGCAAACTGGCCCAATCACGGCACGCCACGTGTCCCCGGCCGGTCTACGGTCTCCCCCGTGCACCGAAAAACCCCGAAAACTTCCGGTAGCCCGTTTTTGGTCATCCGGACTCCAAATTTAACAAGCAAATAGCCGTTTTCAAGTGTTTTTCCGTGCTGAATCCAATTCCAACCTTTGTTTGGCCAAAATCCTTCCAGAAATTTCGGCAAACACAGCCGAAGGCCAATACAGCAAAAGATACCTCACAAGGTCCATCAGGGGCACCTCCTTGATGCACTATGGGCCAGATACACCAATAATAGGTGTTCTAAACTGTGGATTCAGCAGGAAAGCTGCAAGGGGTTTACGGTCTCCACATCCTCTCCCACTAAAAGGGAGTTTCGTCCTCGAAACAAAAGAAAAGCCGACCTGCGTACCTCAATCTGGAATCTCGAACAGGAAGGGATAGGTATCCCGCATCACCGCCTCCAGCTCCCAAGTAGCCTCCCGCTCCTCGTGATTGCTCCACAAAACCTTCACATAAGGTATGGCCCGGTTGCGCAATTCTCTCACCTCTCGAGCGAGAATTCGCAACGGGCGCTCCTTGTAGCCAAGATCCTCTCCGATCTCCAAAGAAGTGAAGTCAATCACGTGCGAGGGATCGAAAACATATCTCCTCAAAGCTGAGACGTGGAAGACGTCGTGAACTCCGGCCAGGCGAGGTGGAAGAGCAACTCTATAGGCCACAGGGCCAATCCTCTCAAGTACCTCGAAGGGTCCAATAAAACGGGGACTGAGCTTTCCCCGAACTCCGAATCTCCTGACCCCTTTCGAAGGCGAGACCTTCAAAAAGACATGATCACCGATCTGAAACTCTAGGTCTCGCCGCCGAGTATCAGCGTAGCTCCTCTGGCGACTCTGGGCAATCTCAAGATGTCGGCGAACCAATCTGACTTTCTCCTCTGCCTCCAGCAGTAAGTCCGGTCCCAAAGTCCTCCTCTCACCCACGTCACTCCAATACAGGGGTGACCGACACTTGCGTCCATACAACGCCTCAAACGGAGCCATCTGGATGCTCGCTTGATAGCTGTTGTTGTACGCAAACTCAACCAAAGCTAAGTGCCGGTACCACCCTCCTCCAAAATCCATAACGCACGCTCTCAACATGTCCTCAAGGGTCTGTATGGTGCGCTCAGACTGTCCATCGGTCTGTGGGTGGAATGCTGTGCTAAAACGGAGCTGGGTCCCCAAGGCTGACTGAAGACTCCCCCAGAAGTGTGATACGAACCTCGGGTCCCTATCTGATACAATCGAGGTGGGTATACCGTGCAGTCTCACTACCTCATCCAAGTATAACTGCGCAAGTCGCTCCAACGGCAAAGTCATCTGTACAGGCAAAAAGTGTGCAGACTTGGTGAGTCTATCCACGATAACCCAAATCGCATCGGCCCCACTCTGCGCCCTCGGCAGTCCAGTGACGAAATCCATGGTGATGTGGTCCCACTTCCACTCGGGAATTGGAAGACTCTGCAACTTGCCAGCAGGAACACGATGCTCTGCCTTCACTTGCTGGCAAGTTAAACAATGAGCCACGAATCTTCCAATATCCCGCTTCATTCCGGGCCACCAAAAATGTGCCTTGAGGTCCTTATACATCTTAGTACCACCAGGATGAATGGTATAAGGTGTATAATGGGCCTCCCTCAAAATCTGATCTCTGAGCTCAGTGTCCATAGGCACACACACTCGGTCCCTGTACCGCAGTACTCCCGAGCTATCCACTGCAAAATCCCCTAACTGATCAGCCTGAATCTGCGATCTAATCCGAGTCAAGTGGGGGTCCTCACTCTGTGTCTCTCTAATCCTCTCCAACAGAGTGGGCTGCAAGACCATAGACATGAGTCTAGCAGAGACCCCAGGGGATACAACCTCAATCTGTAAGCGCCTCATCTGCTCCACAAGCGGTGCCTGCTGGGTGATCAACATGCTCAAGCTCTGCGCTGACCTCCTACTCAAAGCATCTGCCACTACATTGGCCTTGCCGGGGTGATAAAGAATACTCACATCATAGTCCTTTAGCAACTCCAACCACCGGCGTTGCCTCAAATTCAGCTCCTTTTGTGTGAACAGGTACTTCAAGCTCTTATGATCAGTGTAAATCTCACAATGCTCCCCGTAGAGGTAATGCCGCCACAACTTCAGCGCGAACACCACGGCTGCAAGCTCCAAATCATGAGTAGGGTAATTCTTCTCATAATCCTTTAATTGCCGTGAAGCATAAGCAATTACCCTACCATGCTGCATCAGAACACATCCCAAGCCGCTGTGAGAGGCGTCACTGTAGATCACAAATCCATCGCCCATCACTGGAAGTGCTAAGACTGGTGCCGAGATCAATCTCCTCTTCAGCTCCTCAAAGCTCTCCTGGCACCGCTCAGTCCAAACAAACTTTATCCCCTTCCTGGTCAAACTGGTCAGGGGAGTAGAGAGCTTCGCAAAGCCCTCTACAAAGCGACGGTAGTAACCTGCTAATCCCAAAAAGCTACGGACCTCAGTAACCGTCGTCGGTCTAGGCCAATCCCGAACAGCATCAATCTTCGTCGGGTCCACCGCCACTCCTGCGGCTGATACAACGTGGCCTAGAAAAGCAACCTCCCGGAGCCAAAATTCGCACTTTTTAAACTTGGCATACAGCTTCTTCTCTCGCAGAAGCTGCAGCACTATCCTCAAGTGCTCCTCATGCTCCATATCACTCCGGGAGTAAATCAGAATGTCGTCAATAAACACAACGACAAACCGATCCAAGTACGGCTGAAATACCCGGTTCATTAAATCCATGAATGCTGCAGGGGCATTAGTTAATCCAAAAGGCATAACTGTAAACTCATAATGCCCGTACCGGGATCTAAAAGCCGTCTTGGGAATGTCCTCGGCCCTCACCCTCAGCTGGTGGTAACCTGACTGGAGATCAATCTTGGAGAACACAGACGCTCCCTGCAACTGATCAAACAGATCATCAATCCGTGGAAGGGGGTACTTGTTCCGGATGGTCACTTTATTCAGCTCTCTGTAGTCCACACATAATCGAAGCGACCCATCCTTCTTCTTCACAAATAAAACTGGCGCTCCCCACGGAGATACACTGGGCCTCACAAAGCCCACATCCATCAAGTCCTGCAACTGGGCCTTCAGCTCTCTCAGCTCAGCAGGGGCCATCCTATAAGGTGCCTTCGAGATTGGTGCGGTTCCTGGAACCACATCAATCACAAACTCAATCTCCCTCTCCGGCGGCATGGTCGACAACTCGGTGGGAAACACATCTGGGAACTCGCGGACAATAGGGATATCCTCGAGTCCCAGTGCCGCCGTAGGCACCTCTACGATCGTCGCCAGGAAGGCGGTACAACCCCTACTCATCATCCGCCGGGCTCTCGCCGAAGAAACAGTCATGGCAAATAAAGTACTCTGGCAGCCTCTGTAAACGAACTCCTCCTGTCCAGGCTCGCGGAGGGTCACCGTCCTCTCTCTGCAGTCAATGGTGGCAAAATACCGAGCTAACCAATCCATGCCCAGTACCACGTCGAAATCCTGGAGCTGCCGCAAGACGAGCAAGTCTGCCGGCAGGACCCAGGGTCCCAACTGTATAGGGCAATCCCTACAACACTCCTCGACATGCAAGACATGGCTTGGAATCTGAACCTCTAATGCATGCGATAATGAAACTACCTCTATACCATGTAGGGATGCAAATGCTCTACTAATGAATGAGTGCGATGCGCCAGTATCAAAAAGTGCTCGGGTATGAACTGCAGAAATCAAAATAATACCTGCGACGACGTGATCTGCGGCAGAAGCATCCTCAATCTGGGCGGCATAGACACGCCCGCTCGGTGCTGGTGGTCGTCGATCTGGCTGCCGTGAGGAAGATGGAGCATGATCAGGCCTACCATAGGCCACAGAAGGCCCTGCCGTCTAATGAGGAAGAGAAGGTGCTGAAGCGGCGGAAGGAGCTGGAGAACCTGCTCTGGGGCACGAGCTCTGAATATGACCGGCCTGCCCACAACGATAGCAACGGCCGTGCCTCTGCTGACAATGCATCGGTAAGTGCGGCCCTCCACAAAAGATACAACGATCCTGCCGGGACTGCCGCGAAGTCTGCTGCTGCTGAGATGACTGCTGGGGTCGAGGTGGTCGACGCTGCTGCGAAGACTGACGAGATGATCCAGATCTCTGGCGCCCCTGGCGTCCACGACCCTGAGGATGGAATCGTGGGGGTCTCGGGGGTCCCTGCCTACTCGACTGCCCCTCATCCACCGGCGCCGGGCGCTTCGCCCCTGGAGTCTCTACGGGGGCTGGAGCCACCTCATCCATAACTACCTCTCCAGACTCAACATATAACGCCTGCTCCATCGAGCCCTCTAATGTCTGCAATCTGCGGGAGCGAACAAGCTGATAAATGTCCCGGCGCAGCCCCCGCTCAAACATGTAAATCCGGTGAGACTCGTCCCTGGCCACGTGAGGCATACTAGCCAGCAGCTGATTGAATTCGGCTATGTATACATTCACGGGCCGATCTCCCTAGCGGAGATTTCTCAGCTGCTCCTCCAATCTCTGGCGAACACTCTCAGGAAAGAAGGCCCCCAAAAGAAGACTGCGGAACTCCGCCCAGGTAAGAAGCTGCGTCCCAGGCGGACCAGCGGGTCGCACATGCCGCCACCAGGCCTCGGCGTTGCCCTCCAGAAAATGCGCTGCCAAGAAGACCCGAAACCGATCCTCGACGAATAGGCTCTCAAAGTGACGCTCCATGGCCGTAACCCAAGTCTCGGCCTCCCACGGCTCAGCACCCAGACCAGAGAAACGGGGTGGATCGAACTGGCGGAACCTCATCAACAGATCCACCGCTGCACGCTGCTCAGAAGAAGAAAAAGGTCCCGTCGACTCAGACGGCGGTTTGCAGGAAACCGGCTCGACAGGGACTGCTGGTGCTGACGGAATCACAGGGGGCGCTGCAGCTGGCGCAGAGGGCACAGGTGAACTCTCAGGGGGTGCCACCACAGGCTGTGACCTCTGCTCTAACATAAGCATCATCCGACTCAAGGCCTCCTCCTGGCGTCAGGAAGCCTCCTCCTGGCGCTGCGAGGCCTCCTCCTGGCGCCGGGAAGTCTCCTCCTGGCGCTGAACAGCCTCAGACATCTGTGCCAACTGGGCGCGAAGCTCCTGCACCTCGCCCTGATGTCCCTGTCCCGAGTCCTCCTGCTCGGGCACAGAAGAAGAGGGCTGCGAGCGCGTCGACATCCGGCGTCGCGGAGGCATCACTCACCTACGGGGAACAAAAAGAACTGTCAGAACCCCCAAACAAAACACGACCCAATCCAGCGAAAGTCAATGGCATGTCGCCCTTCCCGTAGCACTATGTTGTCTGCAGCCAACATAGTTGCCACCGAAGGAAGACATGTCGATCACTCATCCCATCCACTGGGAGAGTTTAGAACCCCAATCAAGACTCTCGCTACAAGGTTACGTCTCTCACGTAAGTCATCCTAGGGTCCAACCATAAGCCTAGGGTTTCTAAGACCTCAATGACCTACACCTAGGCTCTGATACCACTCTAATCTGTCACGCCTCGGGTCGAAACTGCGACCCGGGCTCGCCAACAGATCCGCCGCCCATACGGGAAGCCCCGTATAGACGTAGCGACTAACCTGCAAAAGAGATCTACACTATACAGATATCAGAGCTGAAAAGTAAAAGCTGGATAAAATAAATACAACTCTAACCAAATATACAAACAGAATCCTCACCAAAATACAATATCTCTCAAAATAAGAAGAGTACAACTCAATCCTCACTACAAGGTCACTCGACATGAACTCTCAAAAGTAGGGAGGTACATCTACTCTCAGGCGACACTGGTAGGGATCTATCTCGCGATTCCCTTACCTCGATCAGTCGGGTCAGCAACAGGTGCGGCAGGAACTGGAGCAGAAGAAGAAGAAGCCCCTGGGGAAAAGACACCACGACGGGTGTGAGAACTACGTCCCAAGTAGTTCTCAGTGGGTACCGCCAACAAGCCCGACGGTCTGCCCACTAAGTCTACTAGAGGCAAAAGTAACAATGCAGTGCGGAAAGGGAATATGCTGGTAAAGTAAACTCTACAGCTACTATGCCTCTATCTAGATGCTCAAATGGAACAGAAAGAACATGATGCTACAACTAGCTCTTGTCACGCCCCGGGGGTCTCGCTCAGCGGAAAACAAAGAGTTGGTAGTTCAAGTTCCTTTAATAATAAATTTTTGATTTGATTCAGACCTCCCCGGCGCGCGCCCAGACCCGCCACATATACAGGTTTACTCGAAAATCGGGCAGAGTCTCCCCTGTATATGCACGGCGTCGCACTATACAATCTCTCAATACAAGCATTCAATTAATCACAACAGTCTCAAATATTCAACCAACAATGTAAACTAAAGAGAACGCCCGTCGCCAAACAAGTTGAAAGGATAAACTCACAGTTTTGAAAACAGGCCCACACGACCCGAGGTTTTGAAAACGGTTTAGAAAGATGCCATAAATCCACAGGGTTTGCAAAAGCGGGCCCACACGACCCCATATTTTTAAAAGATAGTTTTCGAAGTCCTTTTCTAGTTACTTTGCTTGGAAAATGGCCAACGGGCGAATAAAGGAAACATAATATCAAATCCGGAACACCGGGAATCAACATCCACACCGACCCCACAAGGGTATCGCGAACCACACCGTAGTCGATAGTATGAAATGAAATGCAGGAAAAAGTAAAGGGGATACAAACTAGGGCTCCTCGCAGCCCGACCACTCCTGTCCCGACCTCACCGCCACCTACCGCTCACCCCTGGAAGAACCTGTCACGGAGTGGGAGTCAGCGACATGTGATAATGATAATAAGCAGTAAAGGGAAAACCAAACCCAACAGTAAAACTATCCGGAGCACCCACTCAACCCACTGGAAGTGTGACCCGCAAACACATGTAACACCTGCAACATCTGTAATACCTATAACACCTACACACCTTGTTCCCATCGAGCACCTATCCCGACAGAACACGCCGCTCACACCTTGGGGCACCTGACCTCGTCGGATGCCTATCCCGACAGGTCGCACCTTTTTCCCCCACCTTTTGATGCTTCAAACCCCACACCTACGGGGGCCCCCACCACTTCACCTTGTGGGTTAACACGGGTCGAAGACCGCTTTCCCGGAAAAGAGCACCCTTTGCGGTGGCCAGACCGCGGGTGCGCGTGTCGCAACCATGAGCACAATGAACCGATTACAGAATAATATCGCAATATAGAAACCGTCAGCATTAGTATTACGAATATGAAATTAAACTACTGTCCATGAACACCGAGTCTATACTTAGGCTCAAAGAAACCCACCTCTCTCGCTGTCGCGCTGCTGGTCGACTTCGGGTTCTTTCGCGTCCCGGTGCGCCCGCCCGGACCTACACAAACCCGTCTCACCGGAGTTAGTAACTCCATCAACATCCCGAAAGGTACACACAAGTAAGGGGGACGCGGAACACCCAGCCCTCCCGGTCGACCGCGGCCACGCCCCGCCAGTTTGGCGAAGGTGGCGGCGTCCCCGGGCGAACCGACAACGCGGGCGGCCCCGACTCCCGCGGAACCCACCCGCAACACCAACTCCCCGCTGCCCGCATGCGGGTTTGCCCGCATGCGGGCCGCGCGCCCCCAGCCCCGCGCGGCTGGGGCAGCAGCCCGCCCGCATGCGGGTTGGCCCGCATGCGGGCCGCGCGCCCCCAGCCCCGCGCGGCTGGGGCGGCAGCCCGCCCGCATGCGGGTTGACCCGCATGCGGGCTGCGCGCCCCCCAGCCCCGCGCGGCTGGGGCGGCAGCCCACCCGCATGCGGGGTTGCCCGCGTGCGGGGCTGCCGGCCCCCAGCCCCGCGCGGCTGGGCGGCAGCCCTCCCGCATGCGGGGGATGCCCGCATGCGGGGTTGCGCGGCCGCCGGCATGCCGTCCGCATGCGGGCATTTCCCGCATGCGGCTTCGTCCGCGCCGGACTCCGGCGATGCCCTCACCCCTCCTCCTCGAACTACTCTGATCAAGAACAAGAAACAAGAACGAGAAAAAGTAAACCCTAACGTGCTCACCTCGAGAGAATGATGATCCGGTCCTGCGGTTTCGACCCCAAGAGGTGTGAAGTCGTCTTCCTCTCTGCCTTGGTCTCGCCGCCTGGATCTTCCGCACGATTGGTGAGGGAGAGGGTACGGTTGGGGTGGGATTTTTGGCTCCTAGTCCACGCTCGGTATCGTACCCTAGGGTGAGGGAGGTTGAGACGGATATAATGAGAAAGGGGAAAAAGGAACGGAACCGTTCCCTAATCAAAAATAAACCCAATTAAACGAAAGGTTGGGTTCGAACCGGGGTCCGGTCTGACTGGTTACCCGCGTTGGTCAACCGAGCTTACCGTCACCTTCTGGAATTTATTCCGGGAGATTCCGGAGTCGGAATCCAAAACCGATTTCGCCGGCGGACTCCGTTTCGCGAGCTTTATTGACTAAAAATACTCGCGAGCCCCGACGATCTGTCCAGAAACACAGAATTAATTAGTCCCCCTTCCCGGACCCCTGAACGAAACGCGAAAAAAGACTAACAAAAGTAGACCCAAAGATGGAACCATAACATTTTGCCAGCGGATACTACACCACTCACCTTTTTAAAACGAGCTTCGTCCTCGAAGCTCAAACCTGGATCTCGGTGAAAAGGTAGGGATAGCCCTCCCTCATCCTGGATTCTAGTTCCCACGTCGCTTCCCGCTCCTCGTGGTTGTTCCAAAGCACCTTTACGTAGGGAATGACTCGGTTTCGGAGCGTCTTGTTCTCTCGTGCTAGAATCCGTACCGGGGCTTCCTCGAAGCTTAGGTCCTCCTTCAGTTCGAGTGTCGAGACGTCCAGGACATGCGATGGGTCGTGGAGGTATTTCTTGAGCATTGAGACGTGGAACACGTCGTGCACCCGGCTGAGGTTCGGCGGTAGGGCGAGGCGGTAAGCCACTGGGCCAATGCGCTCCAAGATCTCGAACGGCCCCACAAACCGTGGGCTCAGCTTGCCCTTTAACCCAAAGCGCTTGATTCCTCTGGACGGCGAGACCCGCAAAAACACGTGTTCACCCACCTGGAATTCCAGGTCCCGGCGTCTCCGATCCGCGTAGCTCTTTTGCCGACTCTGGGCGGTCAGTAGGCGCTTTCTGATAAGGCGAACCTTCTCTTCGGTTTCTTCCACTAAGTCGGGTCCCAAGAACTTCCGTTCCCCTAAATCGTCCCAACAGATCGGGGACCGGCAGCGTCTGCCGTACAAGGCCTCATAGGGTGCCATCTGGATGCTGGCCTGGTAGCTGTTGTTGTAGGCGAATTCGACAAGGGGCAGGTAACGCTCCCAACCGATCCCCCAGTCTAGCACACAGGCTCGCAGCAGGTCCTCCAACGTCTGAATCACTCGCTCCGACTGTCCGTCCGTTTGGGGGTGAAAGGCCGTGCTGAACTGCAATCTGGTCCCCAGGGCCTGCTGTAGGCTCTGCCAAAACTTCGAAACAAAGCGTGTGTCTCTATCCGATGTGATCGATGCCGGCACTCCATGCAGTCTCACGATCTCGCTGAGATAGACTTGGGCTAATCGCTCCCTAGTCCAGGTGGTGTGAACGGGTAGGAAGTGCGCTGACTTGGTTAGTCGGTCAACAATGACCCAGATCGTGTCGTGCCCCTGCTGTGAACGTGGAAATCCAGTGACGAAGTCCATGGTGATCTGATCCCATTTCCACTTGGGTACAGGTAACGGCTGTAGCTTTCCCGCCGGCCGCTGATGCTCCGCCTTTATCTGCTGACAAACCAGGCAAAGCGCAACGTAACGAGTCACATCCCCCTTCAGCTTGGGCCACCAGAAAGTCTGCTTAAGGTCCCTGTACATCTTTGTACCCCCCGGATGTGCCGCATAAGGGGCGCGGTGCGCCTCAGCTAGGATTTCCTCCTTCAATTCCGGGGTATCCGGCACGCAGATCCGCCCGCGGAACCGTAAGACGCCGTCGTCTTCCACGGAAAAGTCCCCTCCCTGATCCGGCGAAATCTTGTCTCGTATAAGCTGCAAGTACGAGTCCGTCTGCTGTCCCTCTCGAATTCTCTCGAACAGTGTCGGCTTTACCACCAAAGCCAACAGTTGTGCGACTGTGCCCATTGGTACCACTTCCAACTTCATTCGCGAGAATTCCGCGATCAAGGTGCTCTGCTCCGTTATGGCGCGTGCCGTCGTCTCTTCTGGTTGCCCCTTCCTGCTCAAAGCGTCCGCCACTGCGTTTGCTTTTCCGGGGTGGTACTGGATCGTTAGATCGTAATCCTTCAATAATTCAAGCCACCGCCTCTGCCGCAGGTTTAGTTCCTTCTGGGTAAACAGGTACTTAAGGCTTTGGTGGTCCGAGAAGACGTTACAGTGGACACCAAAGAGGTAGTGTCGCCACAACTTCAAAACGAAGACCACTGCGGCCAATTCCAAATCATGTATCGGATAGTTCTTCTCGTAATCTTTCAGCTGCCTGGACGCATAGGCTATTACTTTTCCCTGTTGCATCAACACACCCCCAAGACCGATCCTCGATGCATCGCAGTACACTTCATAATCCTCTCCGGGTGTTGGTAGCACGAGAATTGGTGCCCTGGTTAGCCTTCTTTTAAGTTCTTCGAAGCTCTCCTGGCATTGTGTCGACCACACAAATTTTTCTCCTTTCCTAGTCAACCGGTTTAAAGGGGCCGCGATCTTCGAGAAACCCTCTATAAAGCGTCTGTAATAACCCGCCAGTCCCAAGAAGCTGCGGATCTCCGTCACCGTCGTTGGCGGCTGCCAGTCGATCACCGATTCCACCTTCTTGGGGTCCACGGCGATTCCCTTCGCCGAAATCACGTGCCCCAGGAACCCCACTTCGCGTAGCCAGAAATCACACTTTTTTAGCTTAGCATACAGCTTCTGCTCCCTGAGGGTTTGGAGAATCGTTCGTAGGTGGTCCTCGTGCTCCTCGTCGGTGGGTGAATAGATCAGTATGTCGTCGATAAAGACCACCACGAACCGGTCTAGGAATGGTCTGAAGATCCGGTTCATCATATCCATAAAGACCGCGGGGGCGTTCGTAAGCCCGAACGGCATGACCGTAAACTCGTAGTGGCCGTATCGGGTCCGAAAAGCGGTCTTCGGAACGTCCTCGTCCCGAACCCGGAGCTGGTGGTAGCCCGACTGCAGATCAATCTTTGAAAAGACCGTCGCCCCTCGCAGCTGGTCGAAGAGGTCGTCTATTCTGGGCAGGGGGTACTTGTTTTTCACCGTGACCTTGTTTATTCCCCTGTAGTCGATGCAGAGACGCAAGCTTCCGTCCTTCTTCCGTACAAAGAGTACCGGTGCGCCCCAGGGCGACACACTCGGCCTGATGAACCCTTTGTCTAACAGGTCCTCCAGTTGCGCTTTTAGCTCCTTTAACTCCGCGAAGGCCATTCGGTAAGGCGCCTTTGTGATAGGTTGAGTACCCGGTATGAGTTCAATAGGGAACACCACCTCTCTCTCTGGGGGTAACCCGGGCAGTTCCGCTGGGAAAACGTCGGGGAAGTCCCTCACAATTGGGATGTCTGAAAGTGCCGTCGAGGGTCGGGTAACCAAGTCCACCGATGCCAAGTAGGCCACACACCCACCCTCTACCAGTCTCCTGGCTCGAGCCGCTGAGATGACTGCCGGGAAGGAGGTACTCTTGCACGCCAGGTAAGCATTCTTTGGGAAACTTGGTTCTTGCAGTTGCACCATCCGCTTCTCGCAGTCGATGAGCACTTGGTACCTTGAGAGCCAGTCCATGCCCAAGATGACGTCGTACTCCTTCAGGGGAATCACCACCAGATCCCAAGGGCAAGCCAGTCGCCCTAGCTTAATTGGGCAGGTGGCCACCAAACTGGTCGCCTCCAGTGTCCCACCCGCCGTCTGGACCGTCAAAAGGCTTTGGAGAGGTGTCTCCTCGAGGTCATGCATAAACACGTAATCACGAGAAATGAACGAGTGGGTTGCTCCAGTGTCAAAGAGGGTTCTAGCTCGGGAGTTTGAGACAGAAGTAATACCTGCAAGCATGTCCACCGGTGGATCGGTCTCCTGGCGGGTCATTGAGTAGACTCGCCCACCCGGTTGGGGCTGCCTCGCCTCCTCGCGCCGCGGTGCCGGGGGCCTAGAGGTCGACCCCATGGGGGCTTTCCCCCGCCCGGAGAGTTGTGGCGAAGGCGTGGATGCGGCAGAAGAAGCTGTTCCCATGGCAAGGGGGCAGTTGCGGCGGAAGTGCCCCTGCTTGCCGCAACGGAAGCAGTGATCAACTCTCTGGGGGCAATCCAACACCCCGTGTGCTCCCCCGCAGATCACACAAGGCCTATCTCTTGGCCTCGGCCCTCCCGTGGGTGCGCTCCGTGCTCCCGACTGTGACCTCCACCGCTTGGGGGGTCGGCTCCCAGCAGATGACCCCCCCCCGTAGCTCTGTTGTTGCCGCTTCCTATCTTCTTGCTGTGCCGGGGCCTCCCTCCTAGCGCGGGTAACGGCGAACCCGCGCTCTACGACAGTGGCCCGATCGACCACTTTCTGGAACGTATGCAAGTCAGCGGCCTGAACCACCTGGAAGATATCACTACGCAACCCATCCACGAACAGTTGCGCCTTGTGGGGTTCGTCCCTTATGACAAAAGGGACGCAATTTGCCAAGCGCACAAATTCGCGCTGATATTCCATAACCGTCTTACTCCCTTGCTGAATATGGTTCAGGTCATCCTCCAGTTTCTTCTTGACGCTGTTTGTGAAGAAGGCCCCAAACAATTCCTGCTTGAACGTCGTCCATGATAGAAGCACGGTGCCCTTGGTGGGATCAGGGCGCACCGTCTTCCACCACAGACGGGCGTTTCCCTCCAAAAAGTGAACCGCCAGGGGAACGCGCTCAGGGTCCTCGATAAGTAAGTCCTCGAACAACTTTTCCATCGAACCCACCCACTTTTCGACGACCCAGGGATCAGTCGTCTCCCCCTCGAACGTGGGTGGTTCGAACTTCATGAAATCCGCCAGATTGGCCCGCACTCGTTCTCGCTCCGTCAGTGGGACTGTCCCTTCCCCAGCGGCGGCGGCGACCACAACAGGAACGGGTGCCACCAAAGTCTCCCCCGAGGTACCCCCGCCAAGGGCCCCCGGAGCTGGTACCGTGGACGCCGCTGGGGGTGCTGCTACAGGCGTCGTCGTCTGGGCTGGCGCTGCCCCGGCCGCTGCTGTCGGTGGAGGGACCAATCCTGCCCCCGTCCCCATCACTTGCGGCACAGCTGCTGGCGCGGCTGGCCCCTGTGGGGCCCCGGTGCGACCGTCGCCGTCTCGGCCGGAAGCCGCTGCGTCAACTGACGCACATGGTCGGTGAGCGTCGCCAGGTTTCCCGCCATCTCTCGCAGTTGCTGCCGCAAGAGTTGGTTCTCTGCGGCCATCGATGCCGTCGCATCCGCCCCTTCGTCCCCGGCCGACGCCCTGGTTCGAACCATTGTCTGTACACACATACATCCAAAAGAAAACATCAGTCCTAGACCCTGCTAGATCAACATCCCTGTATCGAGAGAGAAGAAATTACAGCTTCCCCCCCCTTCCCCGATCACTCACGTCCTACACCCCTATGTCCTACACATTTCATTTACTCGAAGCTACGTGTGGTAACACTGTGGATGTTGGACCTTCACTGTTGTGATTAAAAGAAAACCCTCTCTGATACCATCTTAATCTGTCACGCCCCGGGGGTCTCGCTCAGCGGAAAACAAAGAGTTGGTAGTTCAAGTTCCTTTAATAATAAATTTTTGATTTGATTCAGACCTCCCCGGCGCGCGCCCAGACCCGCCACATATACAGGTTTACTCGAAAATCGGGCAGAGTCTCCCCTGTATATGCACGGCGTCGCACTATACAATCTCTCAATACAAGCATTCAATTAATCACAACAGTCTCAAATATTCAACCAACAATGTAAACTAAAGAGAACGCCCGTCGCCAAACAAGTTGAAAGGATAAACTCACAGTTTTGAAAACAGGCCCACACGACCCGAGGTTTTGAAAACGGTTTAGAAAGATGCCATAAATCCACAGGGTTTGCAAAAGCGGGCCCACACGACCCCATATTTTTAAAAGATAGTTTTCGAAGTCCTTTTCTAGTTACTTTGCTTGGAAAATGGCCAACGGGCGAATAAAGGAAACATAATATCAAATCCGGAACACCGGGAATCAACATCCACACCGACCCCACAAGGGTATCGCGAACCACACCGTAGTCGATAGTATGAAATGAAATGCAGGAAAAAGTAAAGGGGATACAAACTAGGGCTCCTCGCAGCCCGACCACTCGTCCCGACCTCACCGCCACCTACCGCTCACCCCTGGAAGAACCTGTCACGGAGTGGGAGTCAGCGACATGTGATAATGATAAAAAGCAGTAAAGGGAAAACCAAACCCAACAGTAAAACTATCCGGAGCACCCACTCAACCCACTGGAAGTGTGACCCGCAAACACATGTAACACCTGCAACATCTGTAATACCTATAACACCTACACACCTTGTTCCCATCGAGCACCTATCCCGACAGAACACGGCGCTCACACCTTGGGGCACCTGACCTCGTCGGATGCCTATCCCGACAGGTCGCACCTTTTTCCCCCACCTTTTGATGCTTCAAACCCCACACCTACGGGGGCCCCCACCACTTCACCTTGTGGGTTAACACGGGTCGAAGACCGCTTTCCCGGAAAAGAGCACCCTTTGCGGTGGCCAGACCGCGGGTGCGCGTGTCGCAACCATGAGCACAATGAACCGATTACAGAATAATATCGCAATATAGAAACCGTCAGCATTAGTATTACGAATATGAAATTAAACTACTGTCCATGAACACCGAGTCTATACTTAGGCTCAAAGAAACCCACCTCTCTCGCTGTCGCGCTGCTGGTCGACTTCGGGTTCTTTCGCGTCCCGGTGCGCCCGCCCGGACCTACACAAACCCGTCTCACCGGAGTTAGTAACTCCATCAACATCCCGAAAGGTACACACAAGTAAGGGGGACGCGGAACACCCAGCCCTCCCGGTCGACCGCGGCCACGCCCCGCCAGTTTGGCGAAGGTGGCGGCGTCCCCGGGCGAACCGACAACGCGGGCGGCCCCGACTCCCGCGGAACCCACCCGCAACACCAACTCCCCGCTGCCCGCATGCGGGTTTGCCCGCATGCGGGCCGCGCGCCCCAGCCCCGCGCGGCTGGGGCAGCAGCCCGCCCGCATGCGGGTTGGCCCGCATACGGGCCGCGCGCCCCCAGCCCCGCGCGGCTGGGGCGGCAGCCCGCCCGCATGCGGGTTGACCCGCATGCGGGCTGCGCGCCCCCCAGCCCCGCGCGGCTGGGGCGGCAGCCCACCCGCATGCGGGGTTGCCCGCGTGCGGGCTGCCGGCCCCCAGCCCCGCGCGGCTGGGCGGCAGCCCTCCCGCATGCGGGGGATGCCCGCATGCGGGGTTGCGCGGCCGCCGGCATGCCGTCCGCATGCAGGCATTTCCCGCATGCGGCTTCGTCCGCGCCGGACTCCGGCGATGCCCTCACCCCTCCTCCTCTGTCACGCCCCGGGGGTTTCGTTCAGCGGAAGTATTTAGGAAAACGGGTTTGATTAGCGTGTCCAAAAAATTTTGTTTGAAATTCCTTTCTTCCCGGAGCGTGCCCAGACCCGCCGCATATACAGGATCGCTCTGTAAACGGACAGAGTCTCCCCTGTAAATGCACGGCGTAGCGTTTAGTACATGTTCCGAGTCACACATACAACCATTCAATCACAACAATCAGTAACAGATTTCATTATTCTAACCATTCAAACATTTGGCCGATCGATTTGGAAAGGATAAATTCTCAGATTTGAAAGAGCGCCCACCCGGCACTTATGATTTGAAAACTAGTTTTGAAATCAACATAAATCCACAGGGTTTTGAAAACGGTGCCCACACGACACCCAAGGTTTGAAAACTCATTTCGCAATCCATAAATCCCCAAGGTTTTGAAATCAGTGCCCACACGACACTTAGATTTTTTTAAAACAGTTTTCGCAACTTTTCTTTGGTTTTGCTTTTCTTTTTCAAATGGCCCACATAGATAAAAGGAATGTAATGCATAAAGGAGTAACCAAATACCGACATCCACGTCGACCCCACGAGGGTATCGAGAACCTCACACGTATCAACAAAGTTAATGAAATGCGAGATAAATAAAGAAATACAGTCCAGGGTTCCCGGCAACCCGGAAGCTCCCGCCCCGTCCTCTCCGTCGTCTACCTCTCCCTCCGCCCAGTCCCTGTCACAAAGTGGGGCGTCAGTAACGAGTAATAATAGAGCAGGATAAAAAAACAGTAAAGCAAACCGTGACCGCAACCGGGCAACCGCCCTCTCCAGAGGGAAACCACAATCTGTGCACCTGTAACCTGCTATACCGGGCCCCGTCGGATAACCAAACCGACGGCCCATACCGTACCTGCACATCCGACCGCGTCGGACAACTAAACCGACGGGTCGCACCGCTCGCACCTCGGCGCCTCAACCCCACAACTAATAAGGGGCCCCACTACGTCACCTCGTGGGTATACACGGGTCATAGACCTCTTTTCCGGAAAAGTGCACCCCTCACGGTGGCCAAACCGTGGGTGCACGTGTTGCAGCCTCGAGCACAGTAACCACAATATATGAACGATAGTAAGATGATAATCACAAGGTGTATGCAATAATAGAGAGTAACCACCATACATGAACAATAATAATATGATAATCTCTAAGCATGAACGACACACAATGTCTATGCAGTAATAGAGAGTAACCGCGATATGTGAACAATAATAAGATGATAATCCCAACGTCTATGCAATAATAGAGAGTAACCGCGATGTATGAACAATAATAATATGATAATCTCTAAGCACGAATGACACATGAATTATTTAAGTTAAAAGCCAACGGAGATCGACACTGATTACCACGCTTAACCCACCTGTCGCCTGTAGCGTTCCGCGTTCGCCTCCTTCGCGTTCCGGCGCGCTCCCCAACGCTGCAAAACGGATTCCCCGGGTAGGGAGGTCAAGACCCAAAGAGCGCAGTCCAAGAAGAGCCCCGAAAATCGCAGCACGCGCGGTTTAGCCGCGCGGCGCCCCGCATGCGCGGGTTGCCCTGTGCGGCAGCCCCGCGTGCGGGTGGCCCGCGCGGCAGCCCGCATGCGGGGTGGCCCGCGCGGCAGCCGCGCATGCGGGGTGGCCCGCGCGGCAGCCCCGCATGCGGGGTGGCCCGCGCGGCAGCCCCGCATGCGGGCTGCCCGCGCGGCAGCCCCGCATGCGGGGTGCCCGCGCGGCAGCCCCGCATGCGGGGTGCCCGCGCGGCAGCCCCCGCATGCGGGGTGGCCCGCGCGGCAGCCCCGCATGCGGGCTGGCCCGCGCGGCAGCCCCGCATGCGGGGTCGCCCGCGCGGCAGCCCCGCATGCGGGGTGGCCCGCGCGGCAGCCCCCGCATGCGGGGTGGCCCGCGCGGCAGCCCCGCATGCGGGCTGCCCCGCGCGGCAGCCCCGCGTGCGGGGGCTCCCCGCGCGGCAGCCCCGCGTGCGGGTTGCCCCACGCGGCGGCCCCGCTCGGGGGGGGGGGGGAAAGTTGCCCGCAGGCACGGGCAACCCCGCGCGATGCCCATCTCGCGCGGGTGCCCTGCCGGCGGGTGGCTCGCCCCGCCCCGGCGTCCCCTCTCCGGTCCGCCCAAGAAAAGCCCTCCCCTACACAATTTTTAAACTCAAGAACGAGGGAGGGGAAAAAGAGATCGCGCTCACCTTGTCCTCGTCGGCACCGGGCGGAAAAAGAGAGGGATCGTCCTATTTGGGTTCGTCGGATCTTGCGGGGAGGCGATCGGTTTCCTCCTTCTCCTCGTCGGGATCTCGCGTCGCCTCGAAGCGGGTGGGAGACGGCTTCGGTTCTCACTTGTGCGAAGGAAAAAGAAAAGGGAATGGGGAACCCAATCCCTCAGCCCTTATTAATTAGCCGTTTAGGCGCAAACGGGTCTAAACCCAAGTCCAACTAAACGTAACCCCGCCTAGACCAAAGGTGCAATAGGTTAACATCGATTTCGCTCAAATTAAATCAGATTAAATTTAATTAACTCCAGTTGAGTAAATCTAGATCAGAATTAACAAAATAAAATAAATTAAATCAAATTAACCTAAACCCGGGCCTGGTTTACCTCTGCGGAGGTGGCTGAACACTGCGACAACTTCAGGAATTTATTCCGGACGATTCCGGGGTCGAAAAACAGATCCGTTCGCGCCGCTGGCCTCCGTTTCGCGAGCTTTATTCTCTAAAAATACCCGCGAGCCCCGTCGGCCTGCCCAAAAACAACGCAAGAAGAGTCGTACCCTGGACCCCTTAGCCGAAAGGCGGTTCAAGAAAAAAAACAGGAGAGACCAGAAGGAACCAAAAACCAGCGGTTATTACACCACTCACCTCTAAAAACGAGTTTCGTCCTCGAAACTCAAGCCCGGGTGGGAGCGAAAAGGTCGGGGTAGCACTCCTTCATCTTAGATTCCAGTTCCCAAGTTGCTTCCCGCTCCTCGTGGTTGTTCCAAAGTACCTTTACGTAGGGGATGGTTCGATTTCGCAGTGATTTGTTTTCCCTTGCCAAGATTCTCACCGGGGTTTCTTCAAAGCTGAGGTCCTCCTTAAGCTCAAGTGCTGAGGTGTCCAGGACGTGTGACGGGTCAGGAAGGTATTTCCGAAGCATCGACACATGGAATACGTCGTGGACTCGGTCGAGGTTTGGTGGTAGGGCGAGGCGGTAAGCGACTGGGCCAATGCGCTCCAGGATCTCGAAAGGCCCCACAAACCGTGGGCTCAGTTTGCCCTTTAACCCGAAACGCTTGATACCTCTGGATGGAGAGACCCGCAAAAACACGTGCTCCCCTGCTTGAAATTCCAAGTCACGGCGCCTCTGATCTGCATAACTTTTCTGTCGACTCTGGGCGGTTAGCAGGCGCTGTCTGATAAGGCGCACTTTCTCTTCAGTTTCCTCCACTAAGTCGGGTCCCAGGAGTTTCCGTTCTCCCAAGTCGTCCCAACAAATCGGGGATCGGCAGCGCCTTCCGTATAAGGCTTCGTAGGGCGCCATCTGAATGCTGGCCTGGTAGCTATTGTTGTAGGCAAATTCCACGAGGGGTAGGTAGCGTGACCAACCGGCCCCCCAATCAAGTGCACAGGCGCGAAGCAGGTCTTCTAAGGTTTGTATCGTGCGCTCTGACTGTCCGTCCGTCTGAGGGTGGAAGGCGGTGCTGAAATGTAATCTGGTCCCCATGGCCCGCTGGAGACTTTGCCAAAACTTCGAGACAAAGCGCGTGTCTCTATCCGAGGTGATCGATGCCGGTACCCCATGTAGTCTCACGATCTCGCTGATGTAGACTTGAGCTAACCGTTCGCGGGTCCAAGTTGTATGAACCGGCAAGAAGTGTGCTGACTTGGTTAATCTGTCGACTACGACCCAGACTGTGTCGTGGCCCTGTTGTGATCGAGGAAAACCAGTGACAAAGTCCATGGTGATCTGGTCCCATTTCCACTCTGGTACCGGTAAGGGCTGTAACTTCCCTGCTGGTCGCTGGTGCTCGGCCTTTATCTGTTGGCATACTAGGCAGTGGGCTACGTGTCGCGTCACGTCTTCCTTTAGCTTAGGCCACCAGAACGTCTGTTTGAGGTCCCTGTACATCTTCGTGCCCCCCGGATGTGCCGCATAAGGGGCTCGGTGTGCCTCAGCTAGGATCTCTTCCTTCATCTCTGCTGAACTCGGCACGCAGATCCGTCCGCGGAACCGTAAGGTGCCGTCGCTTTCCACCGCAAAGTCAATTTCTTGGCCCAGTAGGATCTTGTCTCGTATACGCTGTAGGTGTGGGTCGGTCTGCTGTCCCTCCTGGATCCTCTCGAATAACGTCGGTTTGATCACCAAGGTTAGAAGTTGCCTAACCGTGCCTGCCGGCACCACCTCCAATTGCATTCGCGCGAACTCCGCGATCAAGTGGTCTTGCTTCGTTAGCGCGCTCTCCGATGCCCCTTCTTGATGCTCTTTCCTGCTCAGTGCGTCAGCTACCACGTTTGCTTTTCCAGGATGATACTGAATCGTCAAGTCGTAGTCCTTCAACAATTCGAGCCATCGCCTCTGCCGCAGGTTTAACTCTTTCTGGGTAAAGATGTATTTCAGACTTTGATGATCGGAGAAAACGTTGCAGTGGACTCCGAAAAGGTAATGCCTCCACAGTTTCAAAACGAAGACCACAGCGGCCAACTCCAAGTCGTGTATTGGGTAGTTCCTTTCATAGTCTTTCAACTGCCTGGACGCGTAAGCAATTACCTTCCCCTGTTGCATCAGAACACCTCCCAGACCGATCCGTGACGCGTCGCAGTACACTTCATAATCCTCTCCGGGCGTCGGCAGCACGAGTATTGGTGCCCTAGTTAACCTCCCCTTGAGTTCCTCAAAGCTCTGCTGGCATTTGGCCGTCCATATGAACTTCTCTCCTTTTCTGGTCAATCGGTTTAAAGGGGTAGCGATCTTTGCGAAACCCTCAACGAAACGCCGGTAATATCCTGCCAGCCCTAGGAAACTTCGTACTTCTGTCACCGACGTCGGCGGCTGCCAGTCCACCACTGCTTCCACCTTCTTGGGATCCACGGCGATTCCCTGTGCCGAGATCACATGCCCCAAAAAGCCCACTTCGCGCAGCCAGAACTCACACTTCTTGAGCTTGGCGAACAGCTTCTGCTCTCTGAGGGTTTGCAGGATTGTTCGTAGATGGTCCCTGTGCTCCTCGTCGGTGGTGGAGTAGATCAAAATGTCGTCGATGAAGACTACCACAAACCGATCCAAGAAGGGTCTGAAGATCCTATTCATCATGTCCATGAAGACTGCGGGGGCGTTCGTAAGCCCGAAAGGCATCACCGTGAACTCGTAGTGGCCGTACCGAGTCCGGAAGGCGGTCTTGGGGATGTCCTCATGTCGAACTCGGAGTTGATGATAGCCCGACTGTAAGTCAATTTTGGAGAAGACCGTCGCTCCCCGTAACTGATCGAAGAGGTCGTCGATTCTGGGAAGGGGGTACTTATTCTTCACCGTAACTTTGTTTATCCCCCTGTAGTCGATGCAGAGACGCAGGCTCCCGTCTTTCTTCCGCACGAAGAGTACCGGTGCGCCCCAGGGTGACACACTCGGTCTGATGAATCCTTTATCCAAGAGGTCTTCCAGTTGTGCTTTTAGCTCCTTTAGCTCCGCGAAGGCCATTCGGTAGGGCGCCTTCGTAATTGGCTGCGTGCCTGGTACTAGCTCGATAGGGAACTCCACCTCTCGCTCCGGAGGCATCCCGGGCAATTCTGCGGGGAAAACATCGGGGAAGTCCCTCACCACCGGGATGTCTGCAGGTTCCGACGAGGGTCGGGTGGCCAGATCCACCGACGCTAAATAGGCCACGCATCCACCCTCTACCAATCTTCTGGCTCGTGCCGCTGAGATGACCGCTGGAAAGGTGATGCTTTTGCCCGCCATATACACATGTTCAGGAAAGCCCGGTTCTTGCAATCGCACTTGTCGCTTGTCGCAGTCAATGAGCGCCTGGTACCTCGTGAGCCAGTCCATGCCCAACACCGCGTCGTACTCCTTCAAGGGGATTACCACCATGTCCCATGGGCAAGCCAGTCGCCCAAGGTTAATCGAGCAGGCGGCCACTGAGCTGACCGCCTCCAAAGTCCCCCCCGCTGTTTGCACCGTCAGGGAGTTTTGAAGGGGGGTTTCCTCGAGGTCATGCATAAAAACGAAGTCACGAGAAATGAACGAGTGTGTTGCTCCAGTATCGAAAAGAGTTCTAGCACGGGAATTCGAAACGGAAGTAGTACCTGCAAGAGCGTCCTCCGGTGGATTAGTCCCTTGGCTGGTCATTGAGAAAACCCTCCCGCCTGGTTGTGGCTGCCGATCCTCCTCTCGCCGTGGTGCGGGGGGCCTGGGAGTTGACGCCATAGGAGCTTTCCCCCGCCCTGAGAGCTGTGGCGCGGGCGTGTAAGCTCCCGAGGGTGCAGGTCCCCCGCCCAAGGGACAGTTGCGGCGGAAGTGCCCCCGTTTGCCGCATCTGAAACAGTGGTCGCCTCTCTGGGGGCACTCTCCCGCAGTATGCCCTCCCCCGCAAATCACGCAATGCCTATTTCCCGGCCTCGGCCCTCCTGGCGGCGCTCCTCGGGGTCCCGCCTGCGGTTTCCACCGTTTGGGGGCTCCGCCCCCACTCCAGTTGCCTCCTCCCTGGTTCTGCTGCTGCCGCTTCCTGTCCTCCAGTCTCGCCGAGTTCTCCCTTCTTGCGCGGGTGATGGCAAAGCCCCGCTCCACCGTGGTGGCCCTGTCGACCACTTTCTGGAATGTATGCAGGTCAGCTGCTTGCACCACTTCAAATATGTTGCTCCGCAGGCCGTCCACAAAAAGTTGCGCCTTATGAGCCTCGTCCCTTATGACGAACGGGACGCAGTTCGCTAGGCGGACGAACTCTCGTTGGTACTCCATGACCGTGCGGTTTCCCTGCTGGATATGGTTCAGATCATCTTCCAATTTCTTCTTGACGCTGCTGGTGAAGAAGGCCTCGAACAGCTCTTTCTTGAAAGTTCCCCAGGACGGGAAAGCGGTGCCCTTAGCAGGATCTGGGCGCACCGTCTTCCACCATAAACGGGCATTCCCCTCCAGACAATGGACTGCCAGGGGAACCCGCTCATCGTCTTCCATTAGTAGATCTTCAAAAAGCTTCTCCATCGACCCCACCCAGTTCTCAACGACCCACGGATCAGTCGTATCTCCTTCGAACGTGGGCGGGTCGTGTTTCTTAAAGTCCTTCAAGTTGGCCCGCACTCGATCCCGCTCGGTCATCACCACACCCCCTCCCCTCGTGGCGGCGGCAGCCGCGATAGGGGTAGGCGTGACCACTGTTTCCTCTAGAACAACCCGACTAGTTGTCCCTGGTGCCGGCCCCGTAGTCGCCGCTGGTGGTGGTGCTGTCGGTGGTGCCGCGGCAGGTGCTGTCGGCCCCGGCGGAGGGACCGGGGCGGCCGTCACTGGCGCGGCCTGCTGCTGCTGCGTCAACTGACGCACATGATCGGTGAGGGTGGCCAATTGCCCCGCCATTTCCCGCAATTGCTGCCGCAGGAGCTGGTTCTCCGCGGCCGTCGATGTCGTCGCTTCTGCCTCGGCGTCACCCGCCGACGATCTGGTACGAACCATAGCTGTCACACGTAACAAGGTCAACATCAGACTTTAACTACGACCGCGAATCACTTAGCTCGAGAAAAGACTCAAATTTCCCCCCCCGATCACTCACGTTCTACAGCCCTATGCCCTACCCATTTCATTCACTTGTAGATAGGTGAGGCATTCCCACGGATGTCGGCATCAACTGTTGTGATTGAATGAATTGTCTCTGATACCATCTTAATCTGTCACGCCCCGGGGGTTTCGTTCAGCGGAAGTATTTAGGAAAACGGGTTTGATTAGCGTGTCCAAAAATTTTGTTTGAAATTCCTTTCTTCCCGGAGCGTGCCCAGACCCGCCGCATATACAGGATCGCTCTGTAAACGGACAGAGTCTCCCCTGTAAATGCACGGCGTAGCGTTTAGTACATGTTCCGAGTCACACATACAACCATTCAATCACAACAATCAGTAACAGATTTCATTATTCTAACCATTCAAACATTTGGCCGATCGATTTGGAAAGGATAAATTCTCAGATTTGAAAGAGCGCCCACCCGGCACTTATGATTTGAAAACTAGTTTTGAAATCAACATAAATCCACAGGGTTTTGAAAACGGTGCCCACACGACACCCAAGGTTTGAAAACTCATTTCGCAATCCATAAATCCCCAAGGTTTTGAAATCAGTGCCCACACGACACTTAGATTTTTTTAAAACAGTTTTCGCAACTTTTCTTTGGTTTTGCTTTTCTTTTTCAAATGGCCCACATAGATAAAAAGGAATGTAATGCATAAAGGAGTAACCAAATACCGACATCCACGTCGACCCCACGAGGGTATCGAGAACCTCACACGTATCAACAAAGTTAATGAAATGCGAGATAAATAAAGAAATACAGTCCAGGGTTCCCGGCAACCCGGAAGCTCCCGCCCCGTCCTCTCCGTCGTCTACCTCTCCCTCCGCCCAGTCCCTGTCACAAAGTGGGGCGTCAGTAACGAGTAATAATAGAGCAGGATAAAAAAACAGTAAAGCAAACCGTGACCGCAACCGGGCAACCGCCCTCTCCAGAGGGAAACCACAATCTGTGCACCTGTAACCTGCTATACCGGGCCCCGTCGGATAACCAAACCGACGGCCCATACCGTACCTGCACATCCGACCGCGTCGGACAACTAAACCGACGGGTCGCACCGCTCGCACCTCGGCGCCTCAACCCCACAACTAATAAGGGGCCCCACTACGTCACCTCGTGGGTATACACGGGTCATAGACCTCTTTTCCGGAAAAGTGCACCCCTCACGGTGGCCAAACCGTGGGTGCACGTGTTGCAGCCTCGAGCACAGTAACCACAATATATGAACGATAGTAAGATGATAATCACAAGGTGTATGCAATAATAGAGAGTAACCACCATACATGAACAATAATAATATGATAATCTCTAAGCATGAACGACACACAATGTCTATGCAGTAATAGAGAGTAACCGCGATATGTGAACAATAATAAGATGATAATCCCAACGTCTATGCAATAATAGAGAGTAACCGCGATGTATGAACAATAATAATATGATAATCTCTAAGCACGAATGACACATGAATTATTTAAGTTAAAAGCCAACGGAGATCGACACTGATTACCACGCTTAACCCACCTGTCGCCTGTAGCGTTCCGCGTTCGCCTCCTTCGCGTTCCGGCGCGCTCCCCAACGCTGCAAAACGGATTCCCCGGGTAGGGAGGTCAAGACCCAAAGAGCGCAGTCCAAGAAGAGCCCCGAAAATCGCAGCACGCGCGGTTTAGCCGCGCGGCGCCCCGCATGCGCGGGTTGCCCTGTGCGGCAGCCCCGCGTGCGGGCTGCCCCGCGCGGCAGCCCCGCGTGCAGGCTGCCCCGCGCGGCAGCCCCGCATGCGGGGTGGCCCGCGCGGCAGCCCCGCATGCGGGGTGGCCCGCGCGGCAGTCCCCGCATGCGGGGTGGCCCGCGCGGCAGCCCCCGCATGCGGGCTGCCCCGCGCGGCAGCCCCGCATGCGGGGTCGCCCGCGCGGCAGCCCCGCATGCGGGGTGGCCCGCGCGGCAGCCCCCGCATGCGGGCTGCCCCGCGCGGCAGCCCCGCGTGCGGGGGCTCCCCGCGCGGCAGCCCCGCGTGCGGGTTGCCCCACGCGGCGGCCCCGCTCGGGGGGGGGGGGAAAGTTGCCCGCAGGCACGGGCAACCCCGCGCGATGCCCATCTCGCGCGGGTGCCCTGCCGGCGGGTGGCTCGCCCCGCCCCGGCGTCCCCTCTCCGGTCCGCCCAAGAAAAGCCCTCCCCTACACAATTTTTAAACTCAAGAACGAGGGAGGGGAAAAAGAGATCGCGCTCACCTTGTCCTCGTCGGCACCGGGCGGAAAAAGGGAGGGATCGTCCTATTTGGGTTCGTCGGATCTTGCGGGGAGGCGATCGGTTTCCTCCTTCTCCTCGTCGGGATCTCGCGTCGCCTCGAAGCGGGTGGGAGGCGGCTTCGGTTCTCACTTGTGCGAAGGAAAAAGAAAAGGGAATGGGGAACCCAATCCCTCAGCCCTTATTAATTAGCCGTTTAGGCGCAAACGGGTCTAAACCCAAGTCCAACTAAACGTAACCCCGCCTAGACCAAAGGTGCAATAGGTTAACATCGATTTCGCTCAAATTAAATCAGATTAAATTTAATTAACTCCAGTTGAGTAAATCTAGATCAGAATTAACAAAATAAAATAAATTAAATCAAATTAACCTAAACCCGGGCCTGGTTTACCTCTGCGGAGGTGGCTGAACACTGCGACAACTTCAGGAATTTATTCCGGACGATTCCGGGGTCGAAAAACAGATCCGTTCGCGCCGCTGGCCTCCGTTTCGCGAGCTTTATTCTCTAAAAATACCCGCGAGCCCCGTCGGCCTGCCCAAAAACAACGCAAGAAGAGTCGTACCCTGGACCCCTTAGCCGAAAGGCGGTTCAAGAAAAAAAACAGGAGAGACCAGAAGGAACCAAAAACCAGCGGTTATTACATCCTCGAACTACTCTGATCAAGAACAAGAAACAAGAACGAGAAAAAGTAAACCCTAACGTGCTCACCTCGAGAGAATGATGATCCGGTCCTGCGGTTTCGACCCCAAGAGGTGTGAAGTCGTCTTCCTCTCTGCCTTGGTCTCGCCGCCTGGATCTTCCGCACGATTGGTGAGGGAGAGGGTACGGTTGGGGTGGGATTTTTGGCTCCTAGTCCACGCTCGGTATCGTACCCTAGGGTGAGGGAGGTTGAGACGGATATAATGAGAAAGGGGAAAAAGGAACGGAACCGTTCCCTAATCAAAAATAAACCCAATTAAACGAAAGGTTGGGTTCGAACCGGGGTCCGGTCTGACTGGTTACCCGCGTTGGTCAACCGAGCTTACCGTCACCTTCTGGAATTTATTCCGGGAGATTCCGGAGTCGGAATCCAAAACCGATTTCGCCGGCGGACTCCGTTTCGCGAGCTTTATTGACTAAAAATACTCGCGAGCCCCGACGATCTGTCCAGAAACACAGAATTAATTAGTCCCCCTTCCCGGACCCCTGAACGAAACGCGAAAAAAGACTAACAAAAGTAGACCCAAAGATGGAACCATAACATTTTGCCAGCGGATACTACAGCTCTCGACTCAAATCACCCAATCTCAACTGACTGCCGCATAGGGTCCAGTCAAACCTGCGCCTACCTACTGCCGTCACGTCCCGGGGGACCGGACTTACGTAGGGCGTCCGTGACTGCCACTAACTGGCCCAGCCAGAGGGACTGTGTCCGTGACTGCCACTAACTGGCCCAGCCAGAGGGAACACTGCGTCGACAAGTCGCGATAGAAGAACAGGCCCAACTCCGGAGTGGCTCTCGAGGGGAGCGACCCCACCGAGGAAAGTATCCGCGTATCTCTGTCGAGCTCAAATGTGGCTCATGCAGGCTATAATCCAAATCCTCGATTAACAAGATCGATTGTAACCAAAGGAACACTGTCTCACACACAGGCTGGAAAACTGCACAGCCGAGACTCACTGTCACTCAAAATAGCTCTCAAGATCTCAAATCTACAACCCAAGTCACTCTCCCAGAGAAACCTGGTCTACGGACTGCTAACAACTCCACTCGGTCCCCAGGCACGAGTGTAAATGCATCCCACAATAATCCGACCTCTCGGCCCCACTACTTGGGCGAGGAAAACTCTAAGTCCAGAGTGATAAAGAGAAAAGTGATGTGGGAATGTCTAGAGCAATAAAAACCTAGCCCAAGTTGAGGTTTTCTACAGTCTGGCTGAACATGCATCATATGGTAGTGGTGCTAGGTCAAGTTCCAAAATAATAATAATTAACAGCTTGTGGGGAGTAAGATAATAATCTTAGGATCATCTAACAATAACTGGATCAACAGTTCATACATTCTAGCATGCTGCACAACAAACATTAAAATATGCAAGTCCCTAAAGCTAGAATTAGTACACAGTCCGCTGATCTTGAAAAAGAGGTCACCCACCTGATGCGCTGATCTGTCCAAGTCTTACAGCTGATAATACCAAAACAACAGCAACTCACTGTCCAGTACAGTCCAAAATCCCACCTGGGTACAATATATGCTACAGTTAAACACAAAATCCCCAAAATCTGCCCAAATAATTTCATACTGAAATTCAGCTGTACAGATGCCAAAATTTCACCTGCAGAAATTCCTCAGAAAAATCCGAATAAAATATGCCTACGATCTACGCGTCGATAGCTTCGAAACGACTACCTGCACGTCTAATTCCGAGTTTTCTACACTGAGATATAAATCCGGCAAGAAAATCACCTCGTTCATAACCGTACAAATTTCCGCAGATAAAACTCGGAAAGGAAAATGATTCTCACCTTCGAAGCAACCTCAGAAAATTCTGAGAAAAATCCAGGAGATTCCTCGCGAAAAGTAGATTAATTTAGCCTTTTGAATCACCTCGATCCGATGTCGGTACACGAAGATATGGCCGAAACACTGCGGCGCTGTCCAAAAATCCGCGAAGAAAAAGAGGCAACAGGAAGCTCAAATATCTCCAAAATCCGAAAAGAATCTGAGGAAACTCTGAACATCAAAGTTAAAGTCCTACCTGTCGTGAGTCCAACGGCGCAAAAATCGTCGAAATCGGGTGTCGGAGAATGCCGGGAGAGTCTGCGCACTGAGAAGACGCAAAACAGGTCGATGATGAACAATATCGCGTCGCGCCGGAAAAATGCCAACCTCGGGATCCGTGCACAGAGAAATTCCGGCGAGCCACCGTCGGGTCCAGCTCCGGCAGAGGCAAAATTTCCCTTAAGGGTCCACAGTGAAATTCCCAAGCAACAGAGGTAAAAAGGGGATTAAACCCGGTTAAAATAGCCTTTATAAAGGCTTAACGGGTCGGGTTTTAAAGCCCACTAACCCGGGATCAAATCCGGCGTGGCCCGGGTCGGACCGTTTCCCGTCCGACGCGCCTGGGCGCCCGCCACATACCCCCAAAACAGGGGACAGCCGTGCGGGGGCCTCCGCGCGCGCCACGTGCCCCCTCCCGCATGCGGGAGATAGGCGGGGCGGGGTTGCTGGCGGGGCGACGCGTGGCGCACTCGAGTGCGCTGCGCCACGCGTCGGCCGCGGCGCTGCCCCGTGCAATGCCGCAGGACCCGTGGACCGTGAGCACACGAACCCTCCAATGGCCGCCTGTCACGTGCCGTACACCCGGTCCACCAAGCCGCGCCCAACTTTCCCTGAACCGCGCCGCGTGCGCCCGCCAGTGCGGGAACGCCACGTGGCCCAGGCGCGGTCCATGCGCCAGCGCGCATTCTCCGTGGACCGAGCGACGCAAACCGGCCCAATCACGGCACGCCATGTGTCCCCGGCCGGTCTACGGTCTCCCCCGTGCACCGAAAAACCCCGAAAACTTCCGGTAGCCCGTTTTTGGTCATCCGGACTCCAAATTTAACAAGCAAATAGCCGTTTTCAAGTGTTTTTCCGTGCTGAATCCAATTCCAACCTCTGTTTGGCCAAAATCCTTCCAGAAATTTCGGCAAACACAGCCGAAGGCCAGTACAGCAAAAGATACCTCACAAGGTCCATCAGGGGCACCTCCTTGATGCACTATGGGCCAGATACACCAATAATAGGTGTTCTAAACTGTGGATTCAGCAGGAAAGCTGCAAGGGGTTTATGGTCTCCACATGAGAAGCACTTGTGGATAGTACTGCAACTCCTCAGAGAAAAGAAGTTGTATGCCAAATTGATAGAGTATGCATTTGGTCTTCGGTAGGTTGTGTTGTTAGGCCCTGTGATTTCAACTACAAGAGTGACGGTGGACCCGACGAAGAGTGATGCCATTTGGGTTGGGCCTAAACCTATGATAGTGACTGAGGTTGGAAGTTTTTGGACTAAGTAGGGTCGGTATAGTTTCGAGGAGTTAAAGCGGGGTATGATATCGGCATTGATATGGACGATTGCCAGTGTTGAGAGAATGTGGAGTTAACCCTCGACCCTTGAACCTGAAGTATTTGGTTACTCAGGAGGATTTTGGTTGAGGCAACGCTGGTGGACAGAGTTACTGGGATTATAAGATTGATCTTATAGCATATCACTTTTTCGGTAAGGACCTTATGGTCAGTATGCTTTGGCTAGGCGAGCAGCACGACCTTGGAATGAGGTGTCTGATCCGTGATTGCCACTTTGGAACTTGAGATTTGAGAGTCAAAAATTTAGCATTGTTTTCCGATGTTGAGCATTTTGGTTGCTAAGGAGCAACGAGGGAGTTATGCCTAATGGAGGCTTAGATTTTGGATTTGGATATCTTGATTTGTGGAGCCATGTTGATGAGAGAAAGGCCACCTGAGAGCTGAGGATGAGTTGAGTATTTTCTATCCCTTTTTGATTGAGTCACCCTCCTGAGTTATGGATTTGTTCTGGTTTCGAGGACAAAACCCTTTTTAAGGAGGGGAGAGTGTAGAGTACCGGGAATTAGGATGGCGCACCGACCTCGCAGGTTGGCGTGGTGTGGAGAAATCGCCTCGAGCGTGTTCCTTATTGGATTACAGTTGAGATCGAGTTGATTTGGATCAACGCGGAAGCCCCAGGTCGATTCGGGGTTTTCCGAGCTTCGTCTGCCATTAGGGGACCGGTTTCGGGGAAGCCTCGACTTCACAGTGGAGTGCAAAAATATTGGGAAATACCTGGAACAGGTGTACTTTGGAATTACAGCGGATTTCGGGAGGTTCCGGACTGACGCGGAGGACCCGAAGGCGAAAAGTGAGTTGGAACTGGCAATTTTGGAGTCGATTTTTGGATTGAGCACCCCAACTCTACGGTTGAGCTTTTTGGGGAGAAAAAGCTGTGGACATGTGTATTTTCAAATTACAGTGGAGTTCGGGAGGTTTTGGACTGGTGCGGAGGCCCCGAAGGCGAAAAGTGACTTGAAGTTGGCCTAATTTGAATTAATTAATTAATTTAATTAATTTTTGGGTTAAGTCTTTGAGACAGCAAGTAAAGAAGGAAAGAAAGAGAGTGAGAAATAAATTAATTGGTTTTAGGTGTGAGTTAAGATATTTCTTTTTAGTGGAGCATTAAATGCTGCCACCTACCTCACTAATTAGTCATCCCCTAATTAAGCACCTTGCCACGTCACCTCCTCCTTCACCATAAAACAGAGCATTTAGAGCAAAGCAGAGGAATGAAAGAAAGGAAGAAAAGAAGGAAGAAAAGGTGGAAGGAGAAGATGGAAATGAGAGGGTTGGTGTGTAATGGTGTGTTTTACTGCTTGAAGCCTCATGGAGAGAGCGGAGCGCGCGCGCGTCGAGCTCGGCGAGGTAAGTTCCAGTTTTTATTTTGTTGGAGAAAGAGCTTGGATTCGGGTTTTTATCTTGGTTTTCTGTATGGTTTTGCCCTTGGTGCTTGATGGGTTTTGTGTTGGCTGGGTTGGAGGTGCTGGTGTGGGGTGGCAGACTGCAAGCAGAGGGCGCGCGGCGCTGCGCGCGCGGGCGCTGCGCAAGCGCCCAGGCGCGCGCGCGTGGCGGGCTGGGCCACTGCGCGGCGGGCCCAAACGCCGCGCAGCGGGCCCAGGGCGCCGCGCAGCTGCCATGGCAGCGCCGCGCGGCTGCAGCAGCAGCGCCGCGTGGCAGCTGCAGCGACGCCACGCGGCAGCCGCGGCGGCGTGGCGCGGCTTGTGGCTGACGGCGCCGCGCGGCTTGGGGCTGACGGCGCCGTGCGGGCAGCGGCAACGGCAGCACAGCGCGCTGTTTTGTGCGCCGCGGCGTGCGGCGCGTGTGGGATTTTCGTCGGCCGGGCTGTGGTTGCCCGGGGTGCTGCGTGGTTTTTGTGGGCCGTTCTTGACGATTTCTTTTTCCCCCTTTTTGCTCTCACAGGACGGCGTCGACTTGTGCAGTTTTCGCCGAGGTGCCGTGCGGAGCCCGGTCCGAGTGCACGGCACATGTTATCTTTTCACCAGAGCAGTTGAGAGGTGTTGGTTGTGTGTATGTTGGTGCTGAGTGTGTGATGTGGGTGCAGAGAGATGGATTTATGTAATTTTTGTGGGCTGCTTGTTGACTATGGGTGAGTAGGGAGTGTGTTGTGGATTGGTGTGTGTGGGTGGACTTATGTGGTTGGTGTTTATGGGAACAAATATTTAAAGTGAGCTGAAGCTTAGTGTGTACTAGTTAAACACCCGCGCTTCGCTGCGATAATTAAGAGATAATTAGACATTAGACATAATTTATTATATTTGAAAGTTAGAAATAGTTAGACATATTACATTTAATTTAAATTAGTTTTTCGAAAAAACACCTAATATTAAAAAAGTAAACTGTATGGAGGACAACCGATAAATCTTCATTTGCTCTCTCTATTAGATGGGCTTGCTTCATCAAACCTACAATCAATGTAAATAATTTGATATTCAATATAAATAATTTGATATCATTAATAAATTATAATTATATATATAATAGTAAATGGAATGAGGATCATGTTCTTTATCTTCAATTACCTTATTTACTTCAAATTTCAGGTAAAATGTACTGAAAGAATTAGTATTTATAGAAATTTTAGAAACAGAAAAAGAGAGTACCTATAATCTAGAAATCTTAGAGACAAAAAGAAAGCAGCTATAATATTAAATCTGTCATAATCTGACAAAATCTGCTCGAAATCTTTAGAAATTAATCATTTTCGAAAGTATTACATTAATCAAATCAATGTTTATAGAGATGATGAGTATATATTTATAGTAATCTTAGACTCTATAATGATTTTATAGATAGAAAAAAAGAGGAACATACTATACTGAAAAATTATTATTGATAAAATTCTTAGGGACAAAAAAAGCGTAGTTATGATAGCAAAACTGTCATAATCTGACAAAATCTATTCAAAATCTTTAGAAATTCATCATTTTCAAAATTTGTATATATTAAAATTTTTAAAAGGATTTTCGTTCGCACCAAGTTAAATAAATAAATAAAATTAATAAATAATAAAAAAAGAATAATAGTAATAAATAAATAATGAGGACTTAAAATTTTACTCCAGCATCCTCTACTTCTGAGTGTGCGCGATATGGAGTTGGAATTAAGAGAAATTTTAGGAATAGCAAAACGAAGTAGGTATGATAGCAGATCTGCCAGGATCTGACAAACTTTATTTCAAAATTGGTTGAAAATCTTTTGAAATTAACATATCCGACAAAAAGAATTCATATTTATAAAAATCTTAGGAACAAAAAAAAAAAGTAGCTATCACAGCAAATATGTGAAAATCTAGCTATGTTATGCACAGAAAAAAAGAGCGGTTTTAAACTTGAATATGTTATGATACACACACCTTCCTAGATTACTTGATGTTATGTTTTTACTAATTCTCATATATATCACATCAAGAAAAAGGAGGTATATATATATATATATATATATATATATATATATATATATATGGGAAAACCTACCTGTACACCCCCTTGGGGGTGTACAGGTTACACCCCACCCATCGTGGGGTGGGGTGTAATGCACCCATCACACGATGTGATGGGTGCATTACACCCCACCCCACGATGGGTGGGGTGTAATCTGTACACCCCCAAGGGGGTGTACAGGTAGCACGGCTCTATATATATATATATATGAAATAAAATATTAAGAGATTTCATATTATTATTATTATATTAGGTATCATTAAAATAACCTAGGACAAAGAGTAGATATGGTAGGAAATTTGATAAGAAGAGAATAGCAAATCACATCTAGAAAAAAGAAGAAGAGATTATATTATATAGTTATAGTTTTTAAAAATATTAAGAAGTTTGATAACATTATTATATTAGATATTATTATAGAATCTATGGAAAACTACTGGAATCCTAAAAAATCTCTATAAAATATGTGGGAATTAGTAAACATGCATCACATCATCAAGTAGCCTAGGGACAAAGAGTAGCTATTATAGCAATTTTGGTGAAAAGACAATCGGACATGACATCAAGAAAAAAGAGGAGAAATCATATTTTATATATATATATATATATATATATATATATATATATATATATATATATATATATATATATATATATATAATAGTAAACATTACATCAAGGTAGGGTAGGGACAAAGAGCAGCTATGATATCAAATTTGGTAAAAAAATAATAGCATATCACATCATGAAAGGAGAAAGGGGATTTATATATAGGAATGATACCAAATATAATAATCCTTATCACATGACATAAAAAAAAAAAAGAAACAATTATATTTTATATATATATATATATGGAAATTTGTAAATATTATATCAAAGCAAGCTAGGGACAAAGAATAGCTATGATAGCAAATTTGGTAAAAAAATAATAGCATATCACATCATGAAAGGATGAAAAAGAAATTATATATAGGAATGATACCAAATATAATAATTCTTATCACATGACATTAAAAAAAAAAAAAAAACAATTATATTATATATATATATATATATATATATATATATATATATATATATATATATATATATATATATATATATATATATATATATATATATATATATATATATATATATATAATTATTATATTAGCCATCATTAGAATAGGTTTCATAAAAATCTTATTATTATACATAAAAAAACTAATTTAAGTTGTCATTTACGATTAAATAATATGAGACGAAAATTATACATGTGAAAATCTACTCAAAATCTTTGAAAAATCATGATAGTATAAGGAAGAGCAAAAGAGGGTACTTATAATATAAAATCTACCATAATCAAGATTAATCAAATGAAATCATATATTTATATATTATATTTAAATATTCATTTTAAATTGTGGGAATTTGTGCAAAATCTTATTGGGAAGAGGAAAAGAGGTACTCATGATAGAAAATCTACCATAATTAAGATCAATCAAACCAAATCATATATTTATATATTATATTTAAATATTCATTTTAAATTGTGAAAATTTGTGCAAAATTTTTTGAATGACTAATATTATATGTAATAAATATAAATATATAATATAATTTTATATTTTTATTTGGAAATCAGAACTTACAAAATCTTGTGGGTACTCATGATAGCAAATCTTCCATAATCAACATCAATCAAATCAAACCACATATTTATATATTATATTTAAATACAAAATCTTGTGAGTATCTTTTATTAATCTTGGGAAGTGGAAAAAAGATACTCATGATAGCAAATCTATCATAATCAACATCAATCAAATTAAACCATATATTTATATATATATATATATATATATATATATATATATATATATATATATATATATATATATATATATATATATAACTAAAATTATATATAATATTTTTATTCCTTCAAATCTTTAAAAAATCATGATAAATCTTGAGAAAAGAAAAAGAAAGTACTCATAATACCAAATCTATCATAATCAACATCAATCAAATCAAATCATATATTTATATATTATATGTAAATACACATATTTAACTAAAATTATATATAATATTTTTATTTCTTCAAATCTTTGCAAAATCATGATAGATCTTGGAAAGAGTAAAAGAAGATACTCATGATAGTAAATCTGCACTAAAACTTATTATTATTTTTTAATTAAAATATTTACTTAAATTAAATACTGATGCCCTTTTTGCAACAACTATTTAATTACTGTATTGTTTCCTCTTCTTTTTTTTTCCTGGGTACAATAATTTTCTAAAAAAAATATAATTTTAGAGTTGTATAAATTATAATCACACATAAAATTATATATTTAGTTAAATAAGATACAAATTTGAGAATTTTTTAAATATTTTTATACCAAAAAATATATACAATTAAGAAAAAAAATTACAAAATGATTTAAGATATAAAGTCAACTTTGAAGTCAAATTAAAATACACATTTCAACATCAAATTAAAATATTTTTGCCATTAAAATTGTAAAAATCTTTGTATGTTAAATTTGTTATATATAATACTTTTAAACATAATATAATTGATATTCATAAAATTTTATATATATATATATATGTGTGTGTTTATTTATTTCAAAAGAAAAAGAGAGGCGTTATCATAAAAAAATCTCTTGAAAATCTTTTGATAATGAATTTTTTTGAAAATATCACATCAATCAAATCACATCATATATTGAAATATTAATCTTAGAAAATCTTGTATATAAGATATTTATTTATTTTTCCGCAAAATACTGGTAGTAATGATAAAATCTCATGAAAATTTTTCGAAAATTAATTTTTTTTTAAAATATCACATCAATCAAATCGCATCACATATTAAAATATTATTTCTAAAGAAAAAGAGGGGATATATGATAAAATTTCTTGAAAATTTTTTGGGGATCAACTTTTTTGAAAATATCACATCAATCATATCACATATTAAAATATTAATTTTAAAAAATCTTGCATATAAGATATATTTATTTATTTCTAAATTTTTTATTTATAGAAATTTTAGAATTAGAAAAAGAGATAGGCACAGAAAAAGAGAAGGGTTATGATAACAAATCTCTTGAAATTTTTTCGAGAATCAACTTTTTTTTTTAAATATCACATCAATCATATCACATATTAACATATTAATTTTAAAAAATCTTGCATATAAGATATATTTATTTATTTCTAAATTTTTTATTTATAGAAATTTTAGAATTAGAAAAAGAGAGTAGCCAACAAATCTGTAAAAATCCAGTTATGTTAGGCACAGAAAAAAAGAAGGGTTATGATAACAAATCTCTTTAAAATCTTTCGAGAATCAACTTTTTTGAAAATATCACATTAATCAAATCACATTACATATTAAAATATTAATCTTAGAAAATGTTGTATATAAAATATTTATTTATTTCTAAAAAACTAAAAAGTTGAAATATTAATCTTAGAAAATTTTGTATATAAAATATTTATTTCTAAAGAAAAAGAGAGGGGTTATGATAAAAAAAATCTCTTGAAAATTTTTTAGAAATCAACTGTTTTCGAAATATCGCATCAATCAAAAAAATATTAAGCTTAGAAAATTTTGTATATAAGATATTTATTTATTTCTATAAAATACTGATAGTAATGACAAAATCTATTAAATTTTTTTCGAAAATCAACTTTTTTAGAAATATCACAAATCACATCATATTGAAATATTAATCTTAAAAAATCTTGTATATAAGATATTAAATCTTCTATATAAGATATTTATTTATTTCTAAAAAAAAGATAGGGATTATAAAAATCTTTTGAAAATCTTTTGGAAATCTAATAAATCTTACAAAATCTTATATATAATAATACATTTATTTTTAATATCACATCAATCAAATCATATAAAATTAAATCATGAAATTTTTTTGGAAATCTAGTAAATCTTACAAAATCTTATATATAAAAATATATTTATTTTTAATATCACATCAATCAAATCAAATAAAATTAAATCATGAAAATTAAACTCAAATCTCATAAAATTTTAGCTAATGTCTCCGGTCAGTAGGACAGCCATCTCAGCTAATGTCGAAATATATCTAACTGCAAACAGAAGACTAAGCCCTATAAACTCGAATCTCATGAAATCCAGCCATTGGCTACATATAACATTCAATGCATCAACAATTAATGCATATGACTCGAAATGAATAGCGAGGTAAAAAAAAAAAAAAGTATGAAAGCTTAAAGTTAATTGAAGATGCAAAAACACAAAATATCATCCTAATATCTGTAGATTCTGTACCTGCTCATATTTAAGTTGACATCGGTAAACCATGTGGTTAAGTACACCTGAAACCAAAACCAAACAAACAGTAAGATTCAAGGTAAAGAAAATAGTAAAATCCAGAAAGAATAAATTGGTTTGTATTTGGGTAGAGTCGGCCATGGTGAGGCTAGGTTTTCTGCAAGTGTACTCCTCGAGGATAATGCAATATCACAGATGCTCCTCGAAAGTTGATATAATGTTCATATTTGCAGCAGCAACTCTCTACCGATCATGTCAATAATGAATACAACAAAATATAACCTCGTAACATTTCGCATAATACATATTAAAAATTGCTTTTATGCTTGTCCATAGAGCTTGATTAAACAAACAAAAGGTGCATTCAAAATAAAGTAAATTAGTAATTTAAAGGGAAAATACACAAACAAACCTTACAATTACTCTCTTTTGAAAATTTTGAAATTATTTGTGAAATCAATGGTAAATTAGAATCCCCACACCACACAGCGTACATCAAAGTAGCCACATTCTACTACCTCGTCGGAAAAGCCCTAGGCTGGGCCAAATTGCCAGCCCCCACCTCCAAATTACCCATCTCGGATCCACCCCTCGTGCTCGCCTGGTGCGACGACGACAACCTCTCCCCTAAAATCCAAACAAAAAAAAAAAACCAAAAAAATCACCAAAAAAGCAGGGAAAATCGCATCAAATCGCACCAGAATCGAAGCATAGAGAGAGAGAGAGAGAGGAGGGGGGAGAAAAAGATGAAGAAATTAGACAAATTAATAGGAATATACGTTAATACACATACCAGACATCAGAAAACCAATGGCCTAAGATTGATTCCTAGAGAGAACCAAATTATTACAAATATAAAGATTTAAGGCTAGGATGTCACAATATGCGAATGGCGTACCTGTAAAATTTCACGGTTTATAGAATGTTCTGCCAGTTCAGTCAAGGAAATTCTGGACACCCAATCTTTTGATCGTGGAGCTAGCAACTGACAGCTTTCTTCAGAGTGAAGCCCAATCGTTCTCAATTCATCAAATTCTCCATGGAATAGCTCCTCTGACCATTCTAAAGAATCAGTTCGGTCGGCACCATCCTCACAGCTAAGAGAGAGTAGCTCCACCACAAGCAATCGCTAAGAATGCCAACAACAAATACAAATCAAGGAATCGGTAAATTAAAAGAAAGCCTTTGAACCCCAAAAAGAAGGTACCGAACCAATGCAGTTCAATACGCAGTATAGTCAAACACAATCGGACTGCACCCCCTGCTCAGCATGTGCTTCCACACCATCATGCCGTCCTTCAGCTTCCCCGACTCGCACAGGCCGTCGATCAGGATACTGAACCCAAAAAAAAAAAAATATATACAAAAAAAAGAAGATGAAGGGAAATAAGGAATCCGATCTGAATGATAAAAATCACATAATATATAATGTGGAAATAATGAAGCAAGCGACCGATCAATCACTATCAGATCCTCGGGGAAGAGGGGGGATGGGTCGATCTAGAAGGCGGCGAAGGCGAAGGCGAATGCGACGGCGACGGCGGAGAATAACAGAGCGGCGGGGCGGAGGGCGGAGACGGCGGAGGCGGGGGTCTCCGGGGAGGAAGGGGCTTCGGAGGGGGACGGGGAGGAGGAGGTAGGGGGCGCCGGGGGTGAGGCGTAAGGGGAGATGGAGGGGGCCGGGGCGGGGGCTTTGGGGGCCGGAGCTGGGGCCGTGGGGGCCGGGGCTGGGGTCGGTGGCGCCGTGGGAGGAGCGACGGGCGCAGCCTTGGGCGGCAAGGTCGGGGCGGCGGCGGGGGCGGCGCCCGGGGGCCTTCGTCCGCGGCGGCTGCTCCGCCGGTCCCTCGCGGCACTCGGCGGAGGAGGAAGGTCGCGTGGCCCACGTTCATCAACCGCAGCAGGCACCGCCTCTCCACCGGCCTCAACCTCCGTCGAGCTGCGGCGAGGGAACGGCGGAGGACCCGCGCGGGGGGAGGAAGAGAGAGGAAGGGCGTTGCGGTCGCGGTCGCGGAGGGAGGCGAGCTTCAGGCGACGGGGGTGGTGTGCGTGACAGAGAGAGAGAGAGAGAGAGAGAGAGAGAGAGGGGTAGATTTTTTTTCTTTTGAGGGAGAGAGTAAGAAAGAGAGAGGCGGTTCGGAGACACTTGTGTGTGTGAGAGAGAGAGAGAGGCGGTTCGGAGCTAGGGTCTGGAAGAGAGAGAGTGGGGGAGAAGCCAAGGAGTCAGGTCCGGATTCCGAAGCAACGAAAGAAAACACATCAGCGAAATGTATAAGGGGGTGACACGTCACACCTAAAAAACTGTCAAATAGATGTTTTTATTGATGTGTTGTGGTTAAGTGAACTTATTTTATTAGTGTGCTACTGGAGCTTTTAAATGAGCTGTGGGTGACTCTTTGGAAGCAGATGGTGTTGTGGTGTACTTGAGCCCGTATTACACTGTGTTTTGGCCATGGAGTGAGCCGATTGCGCGCAGGATTTTGTGAGGACTCGAGGAAAATTAAATGAGCTTCCGAGGATTTTTCCAAGGTTCGCGACAGTGCGCGCGCGGCGCGGTTTTGGGTGTTCCGGCAGATTTTGACTGTGATCGGTTCGGCGCTTCACCGACTTCAGCGATTGCCTGCGGAAAGCATTCCAGGTGGGTTGGAATTTCTCCAAAAATTATGGGATGCCCTTTAATGCTTTTGAATGCAATTATATCAAGATTATTAGGCGTTTTCGCTGTTTTTACATCTGATAATTGCCTGGAATTTTCTGTAAAAATTAGTGGAACCCCGGATTATTTTAGTAGACTCCTGACATCATATGACACTAGGTTTCACGCGTTGTTTGCCTCGTAATTGCACCTGATCCATTTTAAAGACTAAGAAACCCGTTTTAAGGAAAACCAATGCTTGATAAGGATAGTTTTTTTAAACTTTGAGTTGCCAATGGTG
>CM054933.1:18998670-19102107 GCA_029168755.2 Tillandsia fasciculata | reverse complement strand
TTTTCGAAAAAACACCTAATATAAACTGTATGGAGGACAACCGATAAATCTTCATTTGCTCTCTCTATTAGATGGGCTTGCTTCATCAAACCTACAATCAATGTAAATAATTTGATATTCAATATAAATAATTTGATATCATTAATAAATTATAATTATATATATAATAGTAAATGGAATGAGGATCATGTTCTTTATCTTCAATTACCTTATTTACTTCAAATTTCAGGTAAAATGTACTGAAAGAATTAGTATTTATAGAAATTTTAGAAACAGAAAAAGAGAGTACCTATAATCTAGAAATCTTAGAGACAAAAAGAAAGCAGCTATAATATTAAATCTGTCATAATCTGACAAAATCTGCTCGAAATCTTTAGAAATTAATCATTTTCGAAAGTATTACATTAATCAAATCAATGTTTATAGAGATGATGAGTATATATTTATAGTAATCTTAGACTCTATAATGATTTTATAGATAGAAAAAAAGAGGAACATACTATACTGAAAAAATTATTATTGATAAAATTCTTAGGGACAAAAAAAGTGTAGTTATGATAGCAAATCTGTCATAATCTGACAAAATCTATTCAAAATCTTTAGAAATTCATCATTTTCAAAATTTGTATATATTAAAATTTTTAAAAGGATTTTCGTTCGCACCAAGTTAAATAAATAAATAAAATTAATAAATAATAAAAAAAGAATAATAGTAATAAATAAATAATGAGGACTTTAAATTTTACTCCAGCATCCTCTACTTCTGAGTGTGCGCGATATGGAGTTGGAATTAAGAGAAATTTTAGGAATAGCAAAACGAAGTAGGTATGATAGCAGATCTGCCAGGATCTGACAAACTTTATTTCAAAATTGGTTGAAAATCTTTTGAAATTAACATATCCGACAAAAAGAATTCATATTTATAAAAATCTTAGGAACAAAAAAAAAAGTAGCTATCACAGCAAATATGTGAAAATCTAGCTATGTTATGCACAGAAAAAAAGAGCGGTTCTAAACTTGAATATGTTATGATACACACACCTTCCTAGATTACTTGATGTTATGTTTTTACTAATTCTCATATATATCACATCAAGAAAAAGGAGGTATATATATATATATATATATATATATATATATATATATATGGGAAAACCTACCTGTACACCCCCTTGGGGTGTACAGGTTACACCCCACCCATCGTGGGGTGGGGTGTAATGCACCCATCACACGATGTGATGGGTGCATTACACCCCACCCCACGATGGGTGGGGTGTAATCTGTACACCCCCAAGGGGGTGTACAGGTAGCACGGCTCTATATATATATATATATATGAAATAAAATATTAAGAGATTTCATACTATTATTATTATATTAGGTATCATTAAAGTAACCTAGGACAAAGAGTAGATATGGTAGGAAATTTGATAAGAAGAGAATAGCAAATCACATCTAGAAAAAAGAAGAAGAGATTATATTATATAGTTATAGTTTTTAAAAATATTAAGAAGTTTGATAACATTATTATATTAGATATTATTATAGAATCTATGGAAAACTACTGGAATCCTAAAAAATCTCTATAAAATATGTGGGAATTAGTAAACATGCATCACATCATCAAGTAGCCTAGGGACAAAGAGTAGCTATTATAGCAATTTTGGTGAAAAGACAATCGGACATGACATCAAGAAAAAAAGAGGAGAAATCATATTTTATATATATATATATATATATATATATATATATATATATATATATATATATATATATATATATATATATATAATAGTAAACATTACATCAAGGTAGGGTAGGGACAAAGAGCAGCTATGATATCAAATTTGGTAAAAAAATAATAGCATATCACATCATGAAAGGAGAAAGGGGATTTATATATAGGAATGATACCAAATATAATAATCCTTATCACATGACATAAAAAAAAAAAAGAAACAATTATATTTTATATATATATATATATGGAAATTTGTAAATATTATATCAAAGCAAGCTAGGGACAAAGAATAGCTATGATAGCAAATTTGGTAAAAAAATAATAGCATATCACATCATGAAAGGATGAAAAAGAAATTATATATAGGAATGATACCAAATATAATAATTCTTATCACATGACATTAAAAAAAAAAAAAAAACATTATAATAATATATATATATATATATATATATATATATATATATATATATATATATATATATATATATATATATATATATATATATATATATATATATATATATATATAATTATTATATTAGCCATCATTAGAATAGGTTTCATAAAAATCTTATTATTATACATAAAAAAACTAATTTAAGTTGTCATTTACGATTAAATAATATGAGACGAAAATTATACATGTGAAAATCTACTCAAAATCTTTGAAAAATCATGATAGTATAAGGAAGAGCAAAAGAGGGTACTTATAATATAAAATCTACCATAATCAAGATTAATCAAATGAAATCATATATTTATATATTATATTTAAATATTCATTTTAAATTGTGGGAATTTGTGCAAAATCTTATTGGGAAGAGGAAAAGAGGTACTCATGATAGAAAATCTACCATAATTAAGATCAATCAAACCAAATCATATATTTATATATTATATTTAAATATTCATTTTAAATTGTGAAAATTTGTGCAAAATTTTTTGAATGACTAATATTATATGTAATAAATATAAATATATAATATAATTTTATATTTTTATTTGGAAATCAGAACTTACAAAATCTTGTGGGTACTCATGATAGCAAATCTTCCATAATCAACATCAATCAAATCAAACCACATATTTATATATTATATTTAAATACAAAATCTTGTGAGTATCTTTTATTAATCTTGGGAAGTGGAAAAAAGATACTCATGATAGCAAATCTATCATAATCAACATCAATCAAATTAAACCATATATTTATATATATATATATTATATATATATATATATATATATATATATATATATATATATATATATATATATATAACTAAAATTATATATAATATTTTTATTCCTTCAAATCTTTAAAAAATCATGATAAATCTTGAGAAAAGAAAAAGAAAGTACTCATAATACCAAATCTATCATAATCAACATCAATCAAATCAAATCATATATTTATATATTATATGTAAATACACATATTTAACTAAAATTATATATAATATTTTTATTTCTTCAAATCTTTGCAAAATCATGATAGATCTTGGAAAGAGTAAAAGAAGATACTCATGATAGTAAATCTGCACTAAAACTTATTATTATTTTTTAATTAAAATATTTACTTAAATTAAATACTGATGCCCTTTTTGCAACAACTATTTAATTACTGTATTGTTTCCTCTTCTTTTTTTTTCCTGGGTACAATAATTTTCTAAAAAAAATATAATTTTAGAGTTGTATAAATTATAATCACACATAAAATTATATATTTAGTTAAATAAGATACAAATTTGAGAATTTTTTAAATATTTTTATACCAAAAAATATATACAATTAAGAAAAAAAATTACAAAATGATTTAAGATATAAAGTCAACTTTGAAGTCAAATTAAAATACACATTTCAACATCAAATTAAAATATTTTTGCCATTAAAATTGTAAAAATCTTTGTATGTTAAATTTGTTATATATAATACTTTTAAACATAATATAATTGATATTCATAAAATTTTATATATATATATATATGTGTGTGTTTATTTATTTCAAAAGAAAAAGAGAGGTGTTATCATAAAAAAATCTCTTGAAAATCTTTTGATAATGAATTTTTTTGAAAATATCACATCAATCAAATCACATCATATATTGAAATATTAATCTTAGAAAATCTTGTATATAAGATATTTATTTATTTTTCCGCAAAATACTGGTAGTAATGATAAAATCTCATGAAAATTTTTCGAAAATTTTTTTTTTAAAATATCACATCAATCAAATCGCATCACATATTAAATATTATTTCTAAAGAAAAAGAGGGGATATATGATAAAATTTCTTGAAAATTTTTTGGGGATCAACTTTTTTGAAAATATCACATCAATCATATCACATATTAAAATATTAATTTTAAAAAATCTTGCATATAAGATATATTTATTTATTTCTAAATTTTTTATTTATAGAAATTTTAGAATTAGAAAAAGAGATAGGCACAGAAAAAGAGAAGGGTTATGATAACAAATCTCTTGAAAATTTTTCGAGAATCAACTTTTTTTTTTAAATATCACATCAATCATATCACATATTAACATATTAATTTTAAAAAATCTTGCATATAAGATATATTTATTTATTTCTAAATTTTTTATTTATAGAAATTTTAGAATTAGAAAAAGAGAGTAGCCAACAAATCTGTAAAAATCCAGTTATGTTAGGCACAGAAAAAAAGAAGGGTTATGATAACAAATCTCTTTAAAATCTTTCGAGAATCAACTTTTTTGAAAATATCACATTAATCAAATCACATTACATATTAAAATATTAATCTTAGAAAATGTTGTATATAAAATATTTATTTATTTCTAAAAAACTAAAAAGTTGAAATATTAATCTTAGAAAATTTTGTATATAAAATATTTATTTCTAAAGAAAAAGAGAGGGGTTATGATAAAAAAAATCTCTTGAAATTTTTTTAGAAATCAACTGTTTTCGAAATATCGCATCAATCAAAAAAATATTAAGCTTAGAAAATTTTGTATATAAGATATTTATTTATTTCTATAAAATACTGATAGTAATGACAAAATCTATTAAATTTTTTTCGAAAATCAACTTTTTTAGAAATATCACAAATCACATCATATTGAAATATTAATCTTAAAAAATCTTGTATATAAGATATTAAATCTTCTATATAAGATATTTATTTATTTCTAAAAAAAAGATAGGGATTATAAAAATCTTTTGAAAATCTTTTGGAAATCTAATAAATCTTACAAAATCTTATATATAATAATACATTTATTTTTAATATCACATCAATCAAATCATATAAAATTAAATCATGAAATTTTTTTGGAAATCTAGTAAATCTTACAAAATCTTATATATAAAAATATATTTATTTTTAATATCACATCAATCAAATCAAATAAAATTAAATCATGAAAATTAAACTCAAATCTCATAAAATTTTAGCTAATGTCTCCGGTCAGTAGGACAGCCATCTCAGCTAATGTCGAAATATATCTAACTGCAAACAGAAGACTAAGCCCTATAAACTCGAATCTCATGAAATCCAGCCATTGGCTACATATAACATTCAATGCATCAACAATTAATGCATATGACTCGAAATGAATAGCGAGGTAAAAAAAAAAAAAAAGTATGAAAGCTTAAAGTTAATTGAAGATGCAAAAACACAAAATATCATCCTAATATCTGTAGATTCTGTACCTGCTCATATTTAAGTTGACATCGGTAAACCATGTGGTTAAGTACACCTGAAACCAAAACCAAACAAACAGTAAGATTCAAGGTAAAGAAAATAGTAAAATCCAGAAAGAATAAATTGGTTTGTATTTGGGTAGAGTCGGCCATGGTGAGGCTAGGTTTTCTGCAAGTGTACTCCTCGAGGATAATGCAATATCACAGATGCTCCTCGAAAGTTGATATAATGTTCATATTTGCAGCAGCAACTCTCTACCGATCATGTCAATAATGAATACAACAAAATATAACCTCGTAACATTTCGCATAATACATATTAAAAATTGCTTTTATGCTTGTCCATAGAGCTTGATTAAACAAACAAAAGGTGCATTCAAAATAAAGTAAATTAGTAATTTAAAGGGAAAATACACAAACAAACCTTACAATTACTCTCTTTTGAAAATTTTGAAATTATTTGTGAAATCAATGGTAAATTAGAATCCCCACACCACACAGCGTACATCAAAGTAGCCACATTCTACTACCTCGTCGGAAAAGCCCTAGGCTGGGCCAAATTGCCAGCCCCCACCTCCAAATTACCCATCTCGGATCCACCCCTCGTGCTCGCCTGGTGCGACGACGACAACCTCTCCCCTAAAATCCAAACAAAAAAAAAAAACCCAAAAAAATCACCAAAAAAGCAGGGAAAATCGCATCAAATCGCACCAGAATCGAAGCATAGAGAGAGAGAGAGAGAGAGGAGGGGGGAGAAAAAGATGAAGAAATTAGACAAATTAATAGGAATATACGTTAATACACATACCAGACATCAGAAAACCAATGGCCTAAGATTGATTCCTAGAGAGAACCAAATTATTACAAATATAAAGATTTAAGGCTAGGATGTCACAATATGCGAATGGCGTACCTGTAAAATTTCACGGTTTATAGAATGTTCTGCCAGTTCAGTCAAGGAAATTCTGGACACCCAATCTTTTGATCGTGGAGCTAGCAACTGACAGCTTTCTTCAGAGTGAAGCCCAATCGTTCTCAATTCATCAAATTCTCCATGGAATAGCTCCTCTGACCATTCTAAAGAATCAGTTCGGTCGGCACCATCCTCACAGCTAAGAGAGAGTAGCTCCACCACAAGCAATCGCTAAGAATGCCAACAACAAATACAAATCAAGGAATCGGTAAATTAAAAGAAAGCCTTTGAACCCCAAAAAGAAGGTACCGAACCAATGCAGTTCAATACGCAGTATAGTCAAACACAATCGGACTGCACCCCCTGCTCAGCATGTGCTTCCACACCATCATGCCGTCCTTCAGCTTCCCCGACTCGCACAGGCCGTCGATCAGGATACTGAACCCAAAAAAAAAAAAATATATACAAAAAAAAGAAGATGAAGGGAAATAAGGAATCCGATCTGAATGATAAAAATCACATAATATATAATGTGGAAATAATGAAGCAAGCGACCGATCAATCACTATCAGATCCTCGGGGAAGAGGGGGGATGGGTCGATCTAGAAGGCGGCGAAGGCGAAGGCGAATGCGACGGCGACGGCGGAGAATAACAGAGCGGCGGGGCGGAGGGCGGAGACGGCGGAGGCGGGGGTCTCCGGGGAGGAAGGGGCTTCGGAGGGGGACGGGGAGGAGGAGGTAGGGGGCGCCGGGGGTGAGGCGTAAGGGGAGATGGAGGGGGCCGGGGCGGGGGCTTTGGGGGCCGGAGCTGGGGCCGTGGGGGCCGGGGCTGGGGTCGGTGGCGCCGTGGGAGGAGCGACGGGCGCAGCCTTGGGCGGCAAGGTCGGGGCGGCGGCGGGGGCGGCGCCCGGGGGCCTTCGTCCGCGGCGGCTGCTCCGCCGGTCCCTCGCGGCACTCGGCGGAGGAGGAAGGTCGCGTGGCCCACGTTCATCAACCGCAGCAGGCACCGCCTCTCCACCGGCCTCAACCTCCGTCGAGCTGCGGCGAGGGAACGGCGGAGGACCCGCGCGGGGGGAGGAAGAGAGAGGAAGGGCGTTGCGGTCGCGGTCGCGGAGGGAGGCGAGCTTCAGGCGACGGGGGGGTGGTGTGCGTGACAGAGAGAGAGAGAGAGAGAGAGAGAGAGAGAGAGGGGTAGATTTTTTTTCTTTTGAGGGAGAGAGTAAGAAAGAGAGAGGCGGTTCGGAGACACTTGTGTGTGTGAGAGAGAGAGAGAGGCGGTTCGGAGCTAGGGTCTGGAAGAGAGAGAGTGGGGGAGAAGCCAAGGAGTCAGGTCCGGATTCCGAAGCAACGAAAGAAAAACACATCAGCGAAATGTATAAGGGGGTGACACGTCACACCTAAAAAACTGTCAAATAGATGTTTTTATTGATGTGTTGTGGTTAAGTGAACTTATTTTATTAGTGTGCTACTGGAGCTTTTAAATGAGCTGTGGGTGACTCTTTGGAAGCAGATGGTGTTGTGGTGTACTTGAGCCCGTATTACACTGTGTTTTGGCCATGGAGTGAGCCGATTGCGCGCAGGATTTTGTGAGGACTCGAGGAAAATTAAATGAGCTTCCGAGGATTTTTCCAAGGTTCGCGACAGTGCGCGCGCGGCGCGGTTTTGGGTGTTCCGGCAGATTTTGACTGTGATCGGTTCGGCGCTTCACCGACTTCAGCGATTGCCTGCGGAAAGCATTCCAGGTGGGTTGGAATTTCTCCAAAAATTATGGGATGCCCTTTAATGCTTTTGAATGCAATTATATCAAGATTATTAGGCGTTTTCGCTGTTTTTACATCTGATAATTGCCTGGAATTTTCTGTAAAAATTAGTGGAACCCCGGATTATTTTAGTAGACTCCTGACATCATATGACACTAGGTTTCACGCGTTGTTTGCCTCGTAATTGCACCTGATCCATTTTAAAGACTAAGAAACCCGTTTTAAGGAAAACCAATGCTTGATAAGGATAGTTTTTTTAAACTTTGAGTTGCCAATGGTGTGGCAGAAGTTCAAGGTGCTTGTATACTCGTGTCGGGGGACCGGGTGGATTTTTAGAGCACGTGTGCTGAGTTTTAGTGTCATGTGAGTTGAACTCCTTGTGGGGATCGAGGAGATTGTTCTAGTATGTGTTTTCAGATTTAGTCGTTGAGGTGAAACTCCGACTTAGTTGGAGAGTTTGGGATTCTGGCAGATCGAGTCGTGGAGGTTTCCCGACTTAGCCATGAGTTGTGCATTATCAGATTGAGTCGTAGAGGGTTCTCCGACAGATTAGGTGAGGATTTGGGGCATTTCCTATTGAGGCGTGGAGTCTTTTTCCGACTGATTGGTGCCTTGGAGTGCCGAGTTGCCGATCTGTTTGATCGTGGACCATAGCCTGCATATGCCGCTCATTGAAACCGATGAGATGCTTGATGCTCATTGGGGTCGCTCCCTTCGGGTCACGCTCCGGATGCGTAGATGTGTTGATGCCCCTGACCGAATTACCAGGTGGTCACTGGCCTGGCTGAGTTACCAGGTGGGCACTTCCCTGGCCGAGTTACCAGGTAGATATTCGCCCCTGGCCGAGTTACCAGGTGGGCATTCGCCCCTGGCCGAGTTACCAGGTGGGCACTTCCCTGGCCGAGTTACCAGGTAGATATTCGCCCCTGGCCGAGTTACCAGGTGGGCACTTCCCTGGCGGAGTTACCAGGTAGATATTCGCCCTTGGCCGAGTTACCAGGTAGATATTCGCCCTTGGCCGAGTTACCAGGTGGGCACTTCCCTGGCGGAGTTGCCAGGTAGATATTCGCCCCTGGCCGAGTTACCAGGTGGGCACTTCCCTGGCCGAGTTACCAGGTAGATATTCGCCCCTGGCCGAGTTACCAGGTGGGCATTCGCCCCTGGCCGAGTTACTAGGTGAACACTTCCCTGGCCGAGTTACCAGGTAGATATTCGCCCCTAGCCGAGTTACCAGGTGAACACTTCCCTGGCCTAGTTACCAGGTAGATATTTGCCCCTGGCCGAGTTACCAGGTAGCTATGGCGTTGAGATTTGATGACATGAGCGAGTGGTCATGTCTTATGTTCTTAGATTTTATTTTCTTAGAGCATCGCATGGAGGCGTATAGTGGTAGATTTATTTCCAGCTTTCTTTCAGTACCTATCTATCTATCTATCTATCTATCTGTTTTGCCTCCAGTAGTCTTAGTGGGCATACCGTGGTTATTGGGACGGTGCCCACTGAGATCTGCCTAAGGCAGTAGATCTCATACCCGCTGCGGTGACAGGTTGAGGTAGCTGTCCCGGCTTGGTTCGTGCGGAGAAAGCAGATCGAGGTGAGGACGCGGCCGATTAGTTCCTCACCAGCTTTGAGAGTCAGAGGTAGATGTACCCGTTTTCTTTTGTGACTCCACTTTTGTACTGGACTTTCTGAGAGATTGTGAGGACTGTTTCTTCTTTTTCATAGCTTGTCAGACTATGTATTGAGGACTTTTATTTATCCAGATGTTCAGTTGATTTCTATAGCTATTAGTTCTTTTCAGCTCTGATATATGCTAGCTATAGATCTTTTGCAGGTTAGACGCCTCGTCTGTGCGGCAGTTTCCGCACAGACGGCGGATCTGTTGGCGAGCCCGGGTCGCAGTTTCGACCCCGGGGCGTGACAGGCCTGGCGGATTCAGGCCCTCAATTCGGGCGCCCGAATCCGCTAAAGAAGGTCGGACGCCCCCCGTCCGACGCGCCCGAAACGCCCTGGTGACGACACGTCACCCCGCAACAGGCAACAGCGGTGCAAAGGCCCTCCCTGCGCGCCACGTAGCCCAGCCCAGCGTCGGTGGGGTAGGTGGGGCGGAGCGACCGCGGGGCGACGCGTGGCGCACTCGAGTGAGGGGCGCCACGTGTCGGCCGCATCGCTGCCCCATACACCACCGCAGGAGCCGTGGACCGCGACCACGTGAGCCCGGCAATGCCAGGCTGCCACGTGTAGTACTCCCGGTCCACGAAGCTGCGCCCTTTTCCTTGAACCGCGCCGCGCGCACCTGCCAACCCGGGCACGCCACGTGTCCCGGGCGCTGTCCATGCGCCAGCCGCGCTTCCCCCGTGGACCGAGTGGCGTGAGCCGGCCCAATGACAGGCCGCCATGTGGCTCCGGCCGGTCCACGGTCACCCCATGCTCCCGATTTCCCCCGAAACTTCCGGAAGCCCTTTTTGGTCATCCGGACTCCAAATTTAACAAGCAAATAGCCGTTTTCAAGCGTTTTTCCATGCTGAATCCAATTCCAATCTCTGTTTGGCCAAAAACCAATTAAAAATTTCGGCAACCACAGCCGAAGGCCAATACAGTAAAAGATATCTCACAGGGTCCATCTGTGGCATCTCCTTGATGCACTATGGGCCTGATACACCAATAATAGGTGTTCTAAACTGTGGATTCACCAAGAAAACTGCATGGGGTTTAGGGCCACCACACGCTCCGGATAACTATTCAAAATATCACAAATAATCTAATGGCCAGTAAAAGGTCGAGTAGAGTACGACATGGTTGGTTGTGTAATGTATTACTAAATATCATGTATCATTGATCAATGAGTATCGCTAATACTTGATCTCAATAATCATCATCATCATCATCTAATTAATATTGTCATAAGATTGGATACAATAGTTGAAGAAAACACAACAAGATATAATGACTCACCCATAACTGCTGCAATAAATTCATAATAATCAAGCTGAAATTATATTCAAGCACACAATTATATCACATGTTATAAATTTTCAAAACATGTAGGCCTAATATTAAACCGGTATTATAATTAAATAAACATAATGCACACCTTTTGCATTTACAAAAAAATCCACGAATCATATTATATGACAATTACAAACATATATATGCAATTATATAAACCAAGTATAAGGTTGCGAAAAAAAAAATGTATTTCAAATAAGTAGAGAAATGCCTAAATCACACCAATACATAAGGCATTACTAATACTTAACACATGCATAATGAAAAATACTAGATATAAACGCTAATAAACTATGATCAACACTTCGAATGTTTTCTATAGGCCATGAAAGAATTATTTATACAAAATATTTTTCTTTGCACCTTGTCAATCAACTCACATTAAAGCAAATTCGTCATTTATTGTCATAAAAACTTGACAATTTTTGTCTTCTTTTAAAGCATCATCGGCAGCCAACACCTTTTTACTCGTAATTTCAGACAGATAATAAACTTTGCTCATGCACGCCTCGATAGTAGGAATATTTAGTCGACTGTTCACCTCATTCTACTAAATTTGTCGTACTAGATTAAGTTTTTGTTTGCCTATTTTCACCATCTCTACTATGGCATCACTCACGACTTCACTTTTTTTCCTTCGTCGCCCAGATGATGAGGTATTTTTTGTTGAGGATTGGCAGGTTGTGAGGAACGAGGCCTTTTTCCTGCAGAGTTATGACCATATCCACTAGCATTTGCTCCTCTAGTTGCGTTGGGAGGGGAAGGACTAGGCAAGCATAAGGTATTAGTGAATCTGAGGTTTGAATTGAAAAGTGATCCAAATGACCCTACTTCAAAAGGATTGGGCAAGAGATTGAATGTTGATATTCTAACTCCAATTACACTATCATCTTCATTAGGGGAAGATGAGAATGAGCTATCAATCGTTGGAGTTGCCGCCATTCCTAAAGAAAAACCATATCTTGTAGTGGCCGTAATCTTTTCAGTAAGGAACTCAATATCCTTTTAAGGCAGAAAGGGTTTATCCCTATATTTTGTATATGTCAGATTCTCCTGAACATAGCTTATTAGCATTATGAAACTAAAATAAGATTTTGCTATAATAATAAGTTGAAAGCAAGATTAATAAAATTTACCGCTATTATAGCCTCCCAGTCACTAGGGTCACAAGTTGTGTGGATATTATGAACATAATCCCATCCCCACCGGCTCTTGTTTGCTAGGTAGTTATATATCGTGAAAGTTTTCTTTGAAACTTTAAGACGATTCTTTATTTTGTCCTTTGTGAGGTTCATGTTATTCCTACTATTCAATTCGCTTATTATCCTAACCCACGCTAGGTTATTGAAAGCACCATTTAAGTTGTTCCCTAAAGTATATTCCTATGTCAGCAAACTGGCATCCAAACTATCAGTCCAAATTTGAGTTTGCATCCATGTTTGGGGACGCAATCTGCTGCTACCTTCAATATGAATATTTTCATTTTGTGTGTTCTTGACGACCACACCTTTCTTCTAAATGGAGTTCGATAGTTTCTTGAAAGGGTGCTGTTAAATCGAAACGGCAAAAAATAGATCCAAGAAAAAATAATATAAGAAAAGAAAAGAAAAGAAAAGAGCACACCAAGATTTACGTGGTTCGGCCATCGGCCTACATCCACGGGCGAAGACGGAGTAAAGACTTTTATTAATGTCAAAAGTAAAATACAAAGATTATGTCTCTTAAGAAAATCGAAGCTCCAATAAAACCAAAATATCAAAATTTGCGTCCACCCTAACGATTTCGAAGAATCCAATCGTATGGACGCCCTCACCTTAGAGCTTTAATTTTTTAATTAGTTGCCGGCTTCATTAGCAACATATGGCTCCTCCAATACGGCCTCTCTCCTCTTGGGTTGCTAAATTAATTAGAGCATTGCCTCTAATTAAAATCCCGGCTTCATTAATATGGTCGTATATATTCCAACACCAACAACACGTATCTTCCTTGGTTGGCCTAAATTAATTAGAACTTTCGCTAATTAAAATTGCGGCCTCATTAAAATGGCCAGATATGCTATATATAATATATGCCTCCAAACTAGAATATAATTCGGATTTGTAGTTTAATTGAACTCCTAATTAAATTCTAGTTATACCCAACAATCTAAATCTCATATTATCCTAATTAGATTAGAATTTAACTTCAATTTAGATAAATACAAATCTAAACCAAATTATAACAATCTCCACCTTGATTTGATTTGTAGTCTTTAGTCGCTGTGTTGAGATTACCACAAAACTCCACCTTGACTTGAATTCTTCTCAATACTTCTTAACGTTCTTAGTGCTCCGTCTTCTCCAAACGCCCTGTAGGGCCTCAAGTGTTGCCAACTGACAGCAAGTCCAAACAATGCTTGAACTTGGTAATAGTAAGAGGCTTAGTAAGTATATCCGCCGGATTGTCTTCAGTATCAATCTTCTTAACAGTCACTGTGCACTTTCCAATCACATCCCGAACAAAGTGAAACTTTATATCGATGTTCATGAAACATTTGATCTTTAGACAAATGAATAGCACTTTGACTATCTGAATAAACAACTGTCGGATCCCAACAAGAAGTAAGTTCTCCAAATAAGCCTCATAGCCACATAGCTTCCTTCATACCCTCTGTCATAGCAATATACTCCGCCTCAATCGTAGACAAGGCGACAATTGGTTGTAATGAAGCTTTCCAACTAACTGCACATCCACTGATGGAGAATACATAACCTGAAAGTGATCTTCTTCTATCCAAATCACCTGCAAAATTTGAATCAACATATCCAACCACACCATCTTTACACCTCCCAAACTCGAGACAAGTGTTAGTGGTACCACGTAGGTATCTCAGAATCCACTTAACAGCTTGCCAATGAGCCTTACTGTAGTGTTCTGGTTTTTACCATGCAACCTTCCGATGAATCCACTATGTATAACACCTAGTGTTGGTGTGTCTGGCCCATGGTGCATCAAAGGGGTGCCACAGATGGACCCTATGAGACATTTTCAGCTGATTTGGCCTTCGGCTGTATTTGTCGAATTTTAGAAAAGGTTTTGGGCCAAACAGAAGTTGGATTTGGATTCAGCGCGGAAAAACGCTTGAAAACGGCTATTTGCTTGTTAAATTTGAAGTCCGGATGACCAAAAAGGGGCTTTCGGAAGTTTACGGGTTTTTTCGGTGCATGGGAGGTGTGTGGACCGCCGGCTTGCCACGTGGCGGCCTGTTATTGGCCGGTTCGCGGTGTTTGGTCCACGGGGCTGCGCGGCTGGGTGCATGAGCCCGGCGCAGGACACGTGGCAGGCGGGGATAGGCTGGCTTTCGGTGCGCGGTCCACGGGATTTTGAGCGGCGGTGCACGGTTTGAGCGGCGGTGCAGGGATCTGAGCGGGAACCACGTTTCGATCCCTGGTTGGCAGGCGCTGGGTGCGGGGTCCACGGAGTTCCCCGCGCGGGTGCATGGACCCGGCGCAGGGACACGTGGCGGCAGGCTAGTGGCAGGCTCACGAGGCGCGGCGCACGGGGGCACGGGCGAGCGCCTCGGGGCGCGTGCATGGCAGGCGCACAGTGCGGCGCCTGCCCGCACGTGTGACCGCGACAGGGCAGGGACACGTGGCGCCCGGCTACTCGCGGGCGCCACCTACCCGCCTGACCGGTCGGCGCCACGCGTCGGCGCCGGACCCGCCCGCACAGCTGTTTGCTGTGCGGGACACGCGTCCGTCGCCCAGGCGGGCCACGCAGCAGCTTTTGACCCGTCCCGCACAGCTGTTTGCTGTACGGGACACGTGTCAGCTTGGGGGCGTTCCGGGCGCGTCGGACGGTAGGCCGTCCGACCTGTCTGGCGGATTCGGGCGCCCGAATCTTGGGCCCGAATCGGCTAGGCCTTTAGTTGCGGGCTGGGCCTATAAATAGGCAACTTTGGGGCCTTTTTGCTCTTTTTCTGAGCGGTTTTTCACAGCAACTTCTTCAGAGATTTTCTTCCTCCACCTGAGCTACATCTCTCAGAGCAACCTTGGGATTTTTAGGGGCACGCATCCCGAGGTTCCCATTTTTACGGCGCGGCACGACGCTCGTTCTCCGGCAACCCGTTTCGTCACAGTTCAGTACGTGGACTCCCCTAGCTCACTCCGACCTCCGTTTTTGGCGATTCTTGCTCCATCGGACTCTCGACAGGTAGGGCTCCAACTTTCGTGTTTTGAGTTTCCTCGATTTCTGTGCTGATCTTGGAGTTTTCTGAGCTTCCATTTGACCCATTTTTCTTCGCGAATTTTTGGACAGCACTACGGTGTTGTAGCTGTATCTTTGCGCACAGGCGACGGATCGAAACGATTCAGAAGGCATTTTTCATCTACATTTCGCAAGGAATCTCCTGGATTTTTCTTAGATTTTTCTGGATTTTTTTCGAAGTTGAAAATCTCCTTCCACTATAGTTCTTTGTTACAGAAATTCTGTACAGTTTGTGTTGGGGTGTTTCCCTTGCCGAATTTTTATCTCAGCATAGGAAACTCGGTTTTGAGCGTACAGGTACTCGTTTCGACGGGTTCGTCGCGAGGATCGCGACAGTATTTTTCTTAGAATTTTTCGAGCATTTTCCGCAGGTCAAAATTGAGGAACTCTGGACTGTTGTAGTTTTGGACAGATTTTGGTGAACTTTGTATGTTTAAATTAAGTATGTTATTTTGGGGTATGTTGTGCAGTATTGTGGCGACTTTTTGGACCGAGTGTGGGTTTCGCTTTTGGACAGGGATTTAACGCTCGAGGTGGGTGTTGTTGTAAACCTCCTGCTTTTGATTTGTCACTAGGCATATTAGAGTGTTGCTTGATCATGTTGCTAGTTAGAATTGTGAAATGGACCTAGCATGCTTGTATGAGATCATGGATTCATTGTTACTATTTGCATTGTTAGAGAACTAAATGTTAGTAAGTTATGTTTCCTTGCTTTAGATGTGTAGTTTAAACACTTGGAAATCATGCTAAATTCATATCATGTTGTATGTATAATGGAAGGTTCGGGCATGTGGTTAGAGTTCATTATTCTTGTGAAAGCATGTGGTTAGGGCTTGCATCTTGAAAAGCTTATTGTTAGTAGATCGTGTATCAAGATTGTATCATGTATCACGTATTATGCAACATGTACATTGGAGGTTCTATGCACTTAGTTTTGTAAAAGTTAGAGTACTTGAAATTGCCTTATCAAGTAAAGGACGTTGCATGCTTGTATGGTCATCTAGCTAAGCCACCTTTTTCTACTACACAAACATGCTGGAATTGACTTAGGAGAAACCATGCTTTTTATTCTTTCTCCTGTTGTCTAGTCTTAGGAGATAGTGTAGTTAGATGTTCAGAGTTTGGGACAGTTGGGGATCGATGGTTGGGTATTGCGGCAACCGCGGACTGTGGGCGGTTGACCGGATTATTATTATTATTATTATTATTATTATTGCATCAGATTGGAGGTGAGGGATCGGGCTTCCTTAGTGGATGGTCTTACCCACTTACTTAGAGTCTTGATCCAGTCCTGCTATATCAGATACTTATGGTTACATACTTTACTCGTGTGGGTCGCTCCCCTCGAGTGCCACTCCGGAGTAGGCTTAGGGCCGAGCCGTGTGCCGGTCGATTGGATACTTTGGGATCGTGCCGTGTGCCGATCAGATAATGGGTTCTTGAGTTGACAGCAGAACAGGCAGTACCAGTGTTTACTGGTGTATTGATTGGGTTTGGTCAGACAGGTTTTGACATTCTGATGCATACTTTTAGCTATTCTTTTAGCTGGGCATTTTAGAGGCATATTAGTGGTAGCTTTTTCATCAGTAGTTTTACTTATAGCATACCACCTTTGTTTTATTTTCGCCTCTGGTAGTCCTAGTGGGCATGTCTGAGTTTGAGGTCTACCCACTAGGGGAGGCTACTATTTTTATAGTAGTTCTCACCCCCCCACTGTTTTCCCCTTTGTTTTGCAGAGTCCTCTACGGGAGTTGCGGGACCCTCTTCCCAGGACCGAGGTAAGAGGATCGCTGATTAGATAGCTACTTCCCAGATCTCGAGCTTAGTAGTTTTGATATATCCCCTGTACACTCAGACGGTTGTATTTTCCTTTATTTTTGGGTCTGGCTTCAGCCAGCTGGTTGTATTTATTTCGTGAGCTGGGAGAGACACATGTATATATTTGAGAGTTTTATTGTACTTTTATTTCCAGCATTTGTCTGAGATGTATTAGTTTTAGTTTAGCTCTGTTTTATGCTCCTTTATTATATTTCTTATATCTGAGCAGGTTACCAGCGCTTTGTGTACACGGAAAATACCGTGTGCACGGCGGATCTGTGGACGAGCCCGGGTTCTGGTTTACACCCGGGGTGTGACACTTACCATGATTGGTCATATATCTGCTAACCATACTCACTGCATAGGAGATGTCTGGCCGTGTGCAAACCATGGCGTACATAATGCTCCCAACAACACTAAAATAAGGAACATGTGACATGTACTCCCGTTCATCATCAGACTGGTGACAGCGCGGCAGAAAGTCTGAAATGCGCCGCAAGAGGAGTGCTCACCGGTTTTGCGCCTGTCATTCCGAAACGCTTTAAAATATTCTCTAGGTATTTCTCTGGTGTCAAACGCAATAGTCCTGACTTATTGTCCCTCTTAATTTTCATACCAAGAATTTTCTTTGCAGCACCTAGATCTTTCATCTCGAACTCACCCTTCAGTAATGTCTTCAATTTATTTATCTCAACTATGTCGTTAGAAGCAATCAACATATCATCGACATAGAATAACAAATATATGAAAGATCCTTTATCAAGCTTCCTAAAATATACACAACTATCATATTTGCTTCTGAAATATTCGTGACCTGTCATGAAAGAGTCGAACCGCTTGCACCATTGCTGTCACGCCCCGAGTCGAAACTGTGACCCGGGCTCGCCAACAGATCCGCCGCCCATACGGAAAGCCCCGTATGAACGTAGCGTCTAACCTGCATAAAATCATCTACACTAAACAGATATCAGAGCTGAAATGTAAATGCTGAAATGAAATAAATATAACTCTAGGTATATACAGACCAAGTCCTCACCATAAATACATAAGTCTCTCAAAATAAAGAAGAGTACAACTCGATCCTCACTACAAGATCACTCAACAAGAAACTCTCAAAATGTGAGGGGTACAGCTACTCTCAGGACGACATCTGGTAGGGATCTAACTCGCGACTCCCTTACCTCGATCAGTTGGATCAGCAACCGGTGCAGCAGGAACAGAAGTAGAAGTCCCTAGGGAAAAGACACCACGACGGGTGTGAGAACTACATCCCAAAGTAGTTCTCAGTGGGTGCCGCCAACAAGCCCGACGGTCTGCCCAATAAGTCTACTAGAGGCATAAAGTAACAGATACAATACTGGAAGGAAAAGCTGGTAAAATAACTCTACAGCTACTATGCCTCTATCTAGATGCTCAAGAGTGAAACAGAAAGTAACCTGGTACCACTACCAACTCTCAACTCAAATCACCCAATCTACAATGACTGCCACATCGGGTCCAGTCAAACCTGCGCCCACCTACTGCCGTTACGTCCACGGAGGAGCGGACTTACGTAGGGCGTCCGTGACTGCCAAACTGGCCAGCCAAAGGGATTGCGTCGACAAGTCGCGATAGCAAGTAACCCGCCTAGCTCCGGAGTGGCACTCGAGGGGCGCGACCCCAACGAGCAAAGTATCTGCGCATATCTGTCGAGCTCAATGTGGCCCATGCAGGCTATAATCCAAATCCACGATCAACAAGATTGACTGACATCAAAAGAACCCTGTCTCACTCACTGGCTGGAAAACTACACAGCCGAGACCCCCTGTCACTCAGACAGTAATCAAAAGACACTCTGATCAATAACCCACTATCTGACTCCACTCGGTCCCCCGACACGAGTGTAAAAGTACCCCACAATAACCCGACCCCTCGACCCTCTATCAGGGCGAGGAAGAAATTAAGTCCAGAATGAATAAGTAATGACAGTGGAGGTGTCTAAAACAATAAAATAACCTAACCCAAGTTGGAGTTTTCTACTAGTCTGGTTGAACATGCTGCATATGACAGGGGTACTAGGTCAAGTCCAAAGATAACAATAAATAAATATGTGGTGGGGAAATAATAAGATCACATGATCAACTATATGCACGAGGAACCTCAAAACATGCTCTCTAACATGCTATACCGAAGATGAAAGCACATGCACATCCCTACACAGCTAGAATTAATGTACAGATCGCATATCTTGAAGACGAGGCCACCCACCTGACAAGTCGAACTGCTAAAAGTCCTACAGCTGATAATACCCGAAAAACAGCAACTCAAAGTCCAACGGGTCCAGAACTATCCACAATCCCTTCTGGGTACAATACAAAGTTCCAGTTACACATAAAATCCCAAAATCTGCCGAGAAATATCCTCCTAAAAGTTCAGCTGTAAAGATGCGAATAATCCACCTGCTGAAAGTGCTCGGAAAAATCCAAATAAAATATCCCTGCGATCTACGCATCGATAGCTTCGAAACGAATACCTGCATGTCCAATTCCAAGTTTCCTACGCTGAGATATAAAATCGGCAAGAGAAACACCCCATACTAAACTGTACCAGATTCCACAGATAAGAAATCGGGAAGAAGAAAGATTCTCACCTTCGAAGCAAACTCAGAAAATTTTGAGAAAAAACCAGGAGATTCCTCGCGAGAAGTAGATGAAGTTTGCCTTTTGAATCACCTCGATTCGATGTCGGTGCGCAAAGTTATGGCTAAAACTCTGCAATGCTGTCCAAAAATCCGTGAAGAAAATGGGGCAAAAGAAAGCTCAAAAACCTCCAAAATCCGCAAGGAAAACGAGAAAACTCTGAACATCAAAGTTGGAGTCCTACCAGTCGTGAGTCCGACGGCACAAAAATCGCTAAAAACGAAGATCGGGGTGAGTCGGGGGAGTCCGCGCACCAAAACGCGACGAAACGGGTCGTCGAAGTAGAAGCGTCACTGTGCGCCGCGTCGCAGATGAAGTCGAAAAGATGATCTCCAAAAATCTCCAAAGTCCTCCAAGGAATGCTGCTAGATGAGAGGAAAAATTCACCTGTAGAACTCTCAGGGAAATGGGGTCCAAAAAGAGGAGAAAAGCCCACTCCAAGGCCCTATTTATAGCCCAAATCCCCTAATGGGCTTTTGGCGGATTCGGGCCCAACTTCCGGGCGCCCGAATCCGCCAGGGCGGTCGGACGAAGCCCCATCCGACGCGCCCGAAAAATCCTGGTGCGGCCACGTCACCACGCAACAGGAAACAGCCGTGCAATGGCCCTCTCCGTGCGCCACGTCGCCTCCTACGCAGGCGGTGGGGTAGGTGGGGCGGAGCGACCGCGGGGCGACGCGTGGCGCACTCGAGTGCAGGGCGCCACGTGTCGGCCACGTCGCTGCCCCGTGCACCACCGCAGGGGCCGTGGACCGCGACCACGTGAGCCCGCCAATGCCAAGCTGCAACGCGTCGCGCTCCCGGTCCACCATGCAGCGCCATTTTCCCTGCACCGCGCCGCGCGCACCCGCCAATCCGGGAATGCCATGTGGCCCAGGCGCGGTCCATGCGCCAGCCGCTCTTCCCCCGTGGACCGAGCGGTGTGAGCCGTCCCAATGACGGGCCGCCACGTGGCTCCGGCCGGTCCACGGTCACCCCCATGCTCCCGATTTCCCCCGAAACTTCCGGAAGCCCGTTTTTGGTCATCCGGACTCCAAATTTAACAAGCAAATAGCCATTTTCAAGCGTTTTTCCGTGCTGAATCCAATTCCAACCTCTATTTGACCAAAAACCCTATAAAAATTTCGGCAAACACAGCCGAAGGCCAATACAGTAACAGATATCTCACAGGGTCCATCTGTGGCATCTCCTTGATGCACTATGGGCCTGATACACCAATAATAGGTGTTTTAAACTGTGGATTCACCAGAAAAACTACATGGGGTTAGGGCCACCACATCCTCCCCCACTAAAAGGGCGTTTCGTCCTCGAAACAAGAAAGAAAACAAACAGGCGTACCTCAAACAGGAGTCTCGAACAGAAAAGGGTAGGTATTCCGCATCACCGTCTCCAGCTCCCAAGTAGCCTCTCGCTCCCCGTGATTGCTCCACAGGATCTTCACATACGGAATGGCCCGGTTGCGCAATTCCCTCACCTCACGAGCCAAAATTCGCAACGGGCGCTCCTCATAACCAAGATCCTCGCCAACCTCCAAAGAAGTGAAGTCGATCACATGCGAAGGGTCGAAAACATATCTCCTCAGAGCCGAGACGTGGAAAACATCATGAACTCCGGCCAGGCGCGGTGGAAGTGCAACTCTATAAGCCACAGGGCCAATCCTCTCCAGTACCTCGAAGGGTCCAATAAAGCGGGGACTGAGCTTTCCCCGAACTCCGAATCTCCTGACCCCTTTCGAAGGCGAGACCTTCAAAAAGACATGATCCCCAATCTGAAACTCTAGGTCTCGCCGCCGAGTATCAGTGTAGCTCCTCTGACGACTCTGGGCTATCTCAAGATGTCGGCGAATTAATCTGACTTTCTCCTCTGCCTCCAACAATAAATCCGGTCCCAAAGTCCTCCTCTCACCCACGTCACTCCAATATAAGGGCGACCGACACTTGCGTCCATACAACGCCTCAAACGGAGCCATCTGGATGCTCGCTTGATAGCTGTTGTTGTACGCAAACTCAACCAATGCTAAGTGCCGGTACCACCCTCCTCCAAAATCCATAACGCACGCTCTAAGCATATCCTCCAGGGTCTGTATAGTGCGCTCAGACTGTCCATCGTGTTGAGTTATTAAGGATCCACCAGGATCTAAATAGGTACTATCAAACACCTAGAGGGGGGTGAATAGGTGTAATATTATAAAAACCAATCTCAGTGCAAAAATAAAAAATCAATGCGGAAAATAAAAATCAACACACCGAGATTTACGTGGAAACTCCAATCCAGGAGAAAAACCACGGGACCAACACGCAATAACAATCCACTAAGAATTGAAGAATAACAAGGTGATTACCGACTCCACGGACTCGACCCCTCCTTCAAGTTCTTCGGACCTTGCGCTCCACCGATTGCACGTCCACTGCACACGTTCGAATCCACGAACGCCACTCGAATCCACGAGCACACGTTTCGAATCCACGAAACGCCTTCAACACACCGAATCCACGGTGCCACGTCGAATCCACGACGCAAACTCAGCCAATAAAGAAATATAGGCTTCGATGGTGATCCTTTGCTTAGATTATCATTGAAGAACCGTAGAAAGAATTTCTAAGCAAAGTTTAGATCAATTCGACAAAAGATGGATCTTGGAAGAACCGTCGAATTGACCTAAAAGAGGCTAAAAAGTGGAACGGTAAAAACCTAGCCTCTAGGGTTGCTCTCGAGTGTTTTCGGTATTGGTCATTCTATTCGAGAAACCCTAAGTATCTATTTATAACCCTTGGAAACATATTGAAGTCGGTTTAGGAAACTTTTCCCGAGGTAACATTGTGTACCGGTACCACTTATCATGTTCCGGTACTCAATGGTGCAAAACACAGATTTTTCTATTGTGTTCCGGTACGCGAGTCAGTGTTCCGGTACGCAATACAAATTTCAGAAAACTCTGTGTCGGGTTTGAGGAACTTCAAGTGTGGTTCCGGTACGCAATGTAAAAACTGATTTTTCCAAGATAAACTTTATCCAAAACAAACCAAGTACCGGAAACCAAACTTGATTTAAGATGTAAGTTAAAACCAAGTTCCTAAAACCAAGTCTAAACCGGTTTTCATTAATTTCCTGATTCCAATGATTATAAATGAACTTTAATCACCATGAACAATATTTAATCATACCTGAGAGTTGACTTGGGCTCATGTTGAATCTTCAATGAGTCTTCGAAGGCTGATTTGACAATTTGATCCCTTTAAGACTCCGACTCAACACACTGACTGACTCACGAAATATGCCAACACCCAAATGCCGTAACAATCTCCCCCTTTGGCAATTTCGTGACAAAACCCAAAAATACATAAAAACTCTCAAGTCACTCAGCTTAAACCAAAAAGTCGAAATTCAATGTCATCACCAAAACATTGATTTTCTTTGCGTGAAAGATCCAATAAATACAAAATTACATTTGAACCAAACATCCTAGAACATACTCTATGACTTAGGACTTGGAGTCTTAAAGTAATGTAATTCCTGCAAAACAAAACTCCAAACAAATCAAACGTTAGTCGTTAGAAATTAAAATCCTACATTTGATTTGTCCTTTTGGTTCTTTTGTTTTTCCGGCTCTTTCAAACTTTTCTTTATCTCCCCCTATCTTGAGCATCCATCTTTTGAGCATCCATGTTCTCCCCCTTTGTGATGCAATCATTATTTTCTGTCTCCCCTTTTTTGTATGATATGTCCATCATTTCCGTTCTCCCCCTTTTTGTCACAAATTGTCAAACAGTTAATAGAAACAAAAAGTAAAAATACTAGGAGGATAAGTTCTTAGTTACAAGACGATTAGAGTACTTGTTCATCACAACATGAAAAGAAACTGAAAACCAAAAACAAGAAGGAAAAGAAATCACTCATCCTGATCAGAATCATCATCATCCTCATGTGATGTGGGTCCATGTGATGTACTCGGTGCAGTTGCTCCAGTGACAACATCATCATGTTTGCACCCAAGGATATCGAAGATCTTCTTTAGACCATCCTCAAGTTTCTTGAAGCCTTTTTCCATCCTTTGCTCCATCTTTTGCTTTAGTGAACGAACATCCCGATGCAAGGTTTGAAGAGTTACGACCTCATCTGGTTCAGGAGATTCTTGACGAGGTGGTGCACTCACTGTCGCTTCACTTGCATAGGCTTTTGTATGCCCAAAAGTCTTCAAAGTGCTAATTGACTTGGCTAAAGTGATTCCATCAATTGCCCCCAAGCCATAATCATATTTGGCACAAGAAATGTCCACTCCATGATCTTCCAGAATACGAGTAATCAAGATCGGATACGGTAGAAGGTCACGTTGTCTAGATCCTTCAATGACATGTACCATCTGCTGCCAAATGAGAAATGGAATGTTGGTGTTAATTCCATTTGCACTTTCCGGGTGACCAAGGAAAAAGAGAAGTAACAATCGATCCCATCGAATCCTTTTGGTCCCCAGGGTGGGCAATAGGTTGTAGCATACGATTAAGGACAAAATATGATACTCTGGTTTTAGGTCCTTTGATTCAACATATGATCTGTTCGTGTGCGTCCCTGTCTTGCAAATAGAGTCCACAACCATATCCCAATGGGTATCATGTTGGAAATTACCATCAGTGTAATAAAGACCAGTAATGTCAACAGCTAATCCAAGGTTTGCACCAATTACTGCTGGAGTAATGTCAAACTTGACGCCTCTAACTGTTGTTTCAAAGACGAAGGCCCCGGTGTCATAGTCTTTTTGAAGTATGTTACCTTGCATGTAAAATTCCCTGATGATCTCCACACAAAAACCCATCTTAGGTTGAACTCTGCCAAGTGGCCGAATATGGCTTCGTTCCAAAAGCCTTGCAAAGTCTGGCACCTCACGACATAGCTCGTTAAAGTTCACGTGTCGCTCTCCAATGCATGTGCGGTTTGCAAATCTGGCACGGCGTTTTGCACTCACATGCGGTTCACTTTCATCAACATTTGATCTCCGTTGAGAGCGCTCGCGTATTACCGGTCCACCGGTACTTCTACGCGGAGGAGAATCCGCACCCTTCTTTTTCCTTGGAGCCAAAGGTGCTTTCCCTTTTCCTTGAACTGGTTCCTCTTCATATTCTGAGGAATGTTCAGATTCTGAGCTAGTTGAATCCTCGTTGCGTGATCGTTTGGTAGCCTTTTTCTTTCCAGAACCGTGACCACGTCCACTTCCAGTGGCCATCAGAACCACTAGTGCAAGAAGCCATGAAAATGCCATTTCCTACAAAGAACACAATGCACTATGATTTGATCGTATAGGAAGGCTTAAACATGTCTAAGAAATATTCTAAACATGTCACAATTGATGATTCATCATGTAAAATTAAAAGCCCTAATTCTCAATTTCTTTTATGCTAAGAACATATGAAAATGTTAGATTCAATCAAATAAGCATGGAAACATGAATCTAATTAGATAGAAAGCAACCATATATGTTCTAAACATGAATTAAGAGTGATTTAAGCAAGAGATTTCATTTGGAGTAAGGATCAACATAAAAATCCCAAAATAAAACATCAAAACCTAAAAACTAGGGTTTTGAAACAAAAGTAAGCAAGATTAATGAAGAAACTTACAAATCAAAACAACAAATCACTTGATCTTGATGAAAACCCCTTAGAGATGTTTTAGAGAGAGAGAGGGAGGGTTTTGAAGTGGGAGAGATGAAATAAAAACAATGTGGTTTCGGAATAAAAAGAATTCCAGCTCGCGTACCGGTACAAGAAGTCGCGTACCGGTACGTAGTGCAAAAACCGAAAATCCTTCGTTCGGGTTCCGGATTGAAAAACAGGGGGTGATCCGGATCCGCAAGGTAGTTCCGGTACTAAAAATGTAGTACCGGTACGCAAGTGAAAAACAGGGATTTTCATGATTCGGGATCCGGATTGGGTTTTCTGATCCGGATTCTTGGTTCAGGTACTAAAAAGCAGGTACCGGAACAACAGAGCCAAAAAGCAAAAATTTCTTGAAACAAATCCAAATTTTGAAATCTTTTCAAATACCGATTTGTATACCATAAGAAATCCATTTAAGTGCTTTGAAAAACAATGAATTCACATAGATGTCATTCAATCCAATTAATTATAAAAATTAAAAAGATTTACTCCAAAATCATGAAAAATAAAGGTAAAACATTATAAACCGTTTTTCATGTTATATTCATCAAACACAAGTCATCAAAAATAATCTTGAGATCCAAAGTCTATCAAGATGTAACGGATTTACAAAGATGACTTACGGAGATTTTCCAAATGACATCAATCTTGAATTCTACCCTTTCAATTTGAGATAAGCACTAAAATACCTAAGGGTGGCTCTTTGAGCATCTTTTTGACTATCCCACCTTATACCAACCAGGAGATTGTTCAAAATAAGAACTTTGAATTTAAATCTCCGAATGCTTCAACTAAAGATTTTCTTATAAAATATTTTTCAAGCATCTAAAACATGTGGTAGCTCTTTCCAACATGTGGTGGTAGTTTTCACACTCCTTTCGGATGTAACTCTTTCCACATCTTTTGCAACTCATTTATTTACCCTTGTAAGAAGGCAATCTCTTACGTGAAAGAATTAAATCCCAAATTTTAGTCTATCGGTTGTCTCACATTTATCACAATGAATTCACACAACCGAGATAGATTAAGCATCTAAAGATCACACATGATTTCTAAAATTTGATGCTTATAATATCAAAAACTCCTATAATGAAGTATCTTCAAGAATTATGATTATGGAGTAAAATTGATAATTCATATAAAATTAAATTGGAGTGATTGAAAGTGAATTCCTTTTTATTCAATGCACTTGTTCGTTAAAACCCTTTTGTTTAAAAAAAAAAAAAAAAAAAACCAAGAGCATTGAAAACCATGTAATGCAAAGATTAAGAAAAATATGAAGGGAAAACCAATCAAAGCATTACATACAGTCATAAGCTAATTAGAACTTAAGACAAGGAAAGATATCACCTTTCCGAATCCAAAATCGCTGGATTTTGGGTTGTCTTGATTCGTTGTGGCCGGGGGTTGTCCGCTTTGACTGTTGATCCACCTTAGGTCTTTGCCTTGCAATGATCCACTTGTATGATAGAAGTTGTGGCTCGGACCTTTGGTGGGTTGAGTGAACTCCATTGACTTGATGTGTCTTTTGATTCCGTTGAGTTCGCTCCGTAGATGAAGTTGCCGAAGAATTTTTCTTTCTCTTTTTCGGGCAATTCTTCACCAAATGTCCTTCAAGTCCACAAAGGTGACAAGTCCTTCCTTTCGATTTCATTGTGGAACTTGAAGCATGCGCAGTTTGGTCCTTTTTAAATCCCAAACCAACCTTGCTTGTTTGACCTAATCCGGACATACTTTCTAGTTTCTTGGAACCGGTTGAAAGCCTTTGTATGTCGGATTTAAGTTGATGAACTTGCTTGGTCAAAGCTTGGTTGGTGACATGAATCTCCTCAAACTGCTTTTCTAGAAAACCAATCTTGTCCATATATGATTTAGCGTTTGTCTCCGATTGGTTTAGCTTTTCTTGGAGGATTTTATTGTTATCCAATAACCGTCCATGTTCCTCCTCGAGATCATGAAGTTTGATCTTTAAGGCTTGATTCTCGTCTTGAACTTCAAGTCGTTGCTTCCTCAACTTCTTGTTAAGTTTGGCCATCTTCTTTGATTCCGCAAGAAGTTGTTGGTATGCCTCAACGAGTTCTTCTTCGTCCGACTCCCCCTCACTCGATGACTCTCCTCCGGATGTTGATGTTTCATGCAAAATCAAAGGAATAGAGTCAGTGACTAAAGATGATAAGCACAAATTAGAAGAGGGAATTTGAGAGGCATGAAAAGCAACAATTTTTTCTTTTTCCTCTTCACTTGAGGTCGATTCATCGGAAAAAGAATCGTCCCAAGTTTTTGCTTGCAAAGCCTTCTTTTTGTATGATTTCTTAGAAGGACAATCCGTTGAAATATGGCCGTAGCCTTTGCATCGATAGCATCGGATTTCCCCTTCGAAATCATCTTTTTCTTTTTCTTTAGAAGGTTTTGCAACGCCTTTGAGTTTAGAGGATTTAGAACCCGATGATCCTTTAGATGATTTCGTGGATGAAGATCCATCGGTTCGATTCTTCCAAAATTTCCGACGAAATTTCTTTGTGATCCGCGCCAATTGTTCTTCAAACTCGGCAAGAGAGATTTCATCATCGGAACTTGATTCGTCATCTTCTTCCTTTGTTGATTTGAATGCAATACCTGTAAGCTTAGAAGAAGACTTGGAAGAATTTTGATTAGTAGGAAAAGTCATCTCATAAGTTTGTAAAGCACCTACTAATTCCTCTACACTCATCTCATCCGGATGACTAACGGTTTCAATGGCGGTAACCTTTGCCCTAAACCGTTCCGGAAGAGTCCGAAGAATCTTTCTTACAATTTTCGACTCCGGGATCTTTTCTCCTAAATTAGCACATGTATTAATTACATCTTGAAGTCTAGTGTAATAATCTGTAAACAATTCATGCTCTTCCATATGAATAGAGTCAAATTGACTTGTAAGCATCTGGAGCATTTGAATTTTTACAAGATTAGTACCCTCATGTGTAATTTTGAGAATATCCCAAATTTCCTTCGCGGTTTCACACGCGGAAATTCTTGTAAACTCAGTCGAGGAAAGAGAATTAAAAAAAGCGTTCATACCTTTCCCATTGTAAGAAGATCTTTCGATTTCCTCTTTGGACCATCTAGAGCGAGGTTTTGGGGTAGTAGAATTTCCTACTTCCTCAACCGGATGCACCCAACCGTATTCCACGGTTTGCCATACCCGCTCATCAATAGAGATGAGAAAAGCTCTCATCCGCACTTTCCAATATGCATAATTGGTTCCGTCAAAAAGAGGAGGTCTAAAAATATTACCACTTTCACCCATCATGATAGATAAACCTAAAACCCGCTCTGATACCAATTGTTGAGTTATTAAGGATCCACCAGGATCTAAATAGGTACTATCAAACACCTAGAGGGGGGTGAATAGGTGTAATATTATAAAAATCAATCTCAGTGCAAAAATAAAAAATCAATGCGGAAAATAAAAATCAACACACCGAGATTTACGTGGAAACTCCAATCCAGGAGAAAAACCACGGGACCAACACGCAATAACAATCCACTAAGAATTGAAGAATAACAAGGTGATTACCGACTCCACGGACTCGACCCCTCCTTCAAGTTCTTCGAACCTTGCGCTCCACCGATTGCACGTCCACTGCACACGTTCGAATCCACGAACGCCACTCGAATCCACGAGCACACGTTTCGAATCCACGAAACGCCTTCAACACACCGAATCCACGGTGCCACGTCGAATCCACGACGCAAACTCAGCCGATAAAGAAATATAGGCTTCGATGGTGATCCTTTGCTTAGATTATCATTGAAGAACCGTAGAAAGAATTTCTAAGCAAAGTTTAGATCAATTCGACAAAAGATAGATCTTAGAAGAACCGTCGAATTGACCTAAAAGAGGCTAAAAAGAAGAACGGTAAAAACCTAGCCTCTAGGGTTGCTCTCGAGTGTTTTCGGTATTGGTCATTCTATTCGAGAAACCCTAAGTATCTATTTATAACCCTTGGAAACATATTGAAGTCGGTTTAGGAAACTTTTCCCGAGGTAACATTGTGTACCGGTACCACTTATCATGTTCCGGTACTCAATGATGCAAAACACAGATTTTTCTATTGTGTTCCGGTACGTGAGTCAGTGTTCCGGTACGCAATACAAATTTCAGAAAACTCTGTGTCGGGTTTGAGGAACTTCAAGTGTGGTTCCGGTACGCAATGTAAAAACTGATTTTTCCGAGATAAACTTTATCCAAAACAAACCAAGTACCGGAAACCAAACTTGATTTAAGATGTAAGTTAAAACCAAGTTCCTAAAACCAAGTCTAAACCGGTTTTCATTAATTTCCTGATTCCAATGATTATAAATGAACTTTAATCACCATGAACAATATTTAATCATACCTGAGAGTTGACTTGGGCTCATGTTGAATCTTCAATGAGTCTTCGAAGGCTGATTTGACAATTTGATCCCTTTAAGACTCCGACTCAACACACTGACTGACTCACGAAATATGCCAACACCCAAATGCCGTAACACATCGGTCTGTGGGTGAAATGCTGTACTAAAACGGAGCTGGGTCCCCAAAGCTGACTGTAGACTCCCCCAAAAATGTGACACAAACCTCGGGTCCCTATCTGATACAATCGAGGCGGGTACACCGTGTAGCCTCACCACCTCATCCAAATATAACTGTGCAAGACGCTCCAACGACCAGGTCATCTGTACAGGCAAAAAGTGAGCAGACTTGGTGAGTCTATCCACGCTAACCCAAATCGCATCAGCTCCACTCTGTGCCCTCGGCAGTCCCGTGACGAAGTCTATGGTGATGTGGTCCCACTTCCACTCAGGAATTGGAAGATTTTGTAACTTGCCAGCAGGAACCCGGTGCTCTGCCTTCACTTGCTGACAAGTTAAACATTGAGCCACGAATCTTCCAATATCCCGCTTCATTCCAGACCACCAAAAGTGTGCCTTGAGGTCCCTATACATCTTAGTACCCCCAGGATGGATGGTATAAGGTGTATAATGGGTCTCTCTCAAAATCTGGTCCCTGATCTCCGGATCTGTAGGCACACACACTCGGTCCCTGTACCGCAGTACTCCCGAGCTATCCACTACAAAATCTCCTATCTGATCTGCCTGAATCTGCGATCTAATCCTCGTCAAGTAGGGGTCCTCCACTCTGTGTCTCCCTAATCCTGTCCAACAGAGTGGGCTGCAAGACCATGGACATGAGTCTAGCAGAGACCCCAGGGGATACCACCTCAATCTGTAGACGCCTCAACTGCTCCACAAGCGGTGCCTGCTGAGTGATCAACATGCTCAAGCTCTGCGCTGATCTCCTACTCAAAGCGTCTGCTACAACATTGGCTTTGCCGGAATGATAAAGGATGCTCACATCATAGTCCTTTAATAGCTCCAACCACCGGCGTTGCCTCAGGTTCAGCTCCTTTTGAGTAAACAAATACTTTAAGCTCTTGTGGTCAGTATAAATCTCACAGTGCTCCCTGTAGAGATAATGCCGCCACAACTTTAGTGCGAACACCACAGCTGCAAGCTCCAAATCATGAGTAGGGTAATTCTTCTCATAATCCTTTAATTGACGTGAAGCATAAGCAATTACCCTACCATGCTGCATCAAGACACAACCCAAGCCGCTGTGAGAGGCGTCACTATATATCACGAATCCATCACCCATCACAGGTAGTGCTAGCACTGGTGCCGAAATCAATCTTCTCTTCAGTTCCTCAAAACTCTCCTGGCACCGCTCAGACCAAACAAACTTTATCCCCTTTCTAGTCAAGCTGGTAAGGGGAGTAGAGAGCTTCGCAAAGCCCTCTACAAAACGACGGTAATATCCTGCTAATCCCAAAAAGCTACGGACCTCAGTAACCGTCGTCGGTCTAGGCCAATCCCGAACTGCATCAATCTTCGTCGGGTCCACTGCCACACCCGCGGCTGATATAACGTGGCCTAGAAAAGCAACCTCCCGAAGCCAAAATTCACACTTTTTAAGCTTGGCATACAGCTTCTTCTCTCGCAGAAGCTGTAGCACTATCCTCAAGTGCTCCTCATGCTCTAAATCACTTCGGGAGTAAATCAGAATGTCGTCAATGAATACGACGACAAACCTGTCCAAGTATGGCTGAAATACCCGATTCATCATATCCATAAATGCAGCAGGGGCATTAGTTAAACCAAAAGGCATAATCGTAAACTCATAATGCCCGTACCGGGTTCTAAAAGCCGTCTTGGGGATGTCCTCGGCCCTCACCCTCAGCTGGTGGTAACCTGACTGGAGATCAATCTTCGAGAACACTGACGCTCCCCGCAACTGATCAAACAGATCATCAATCCGTGGTAGGGGGTACTTGTTCCGGATGGTTACTTTATTTAGCTCCCTATAGTCCACGCACAATCGCAGTGATCCATCCTTCTTCTTCACGAATAAAACCGGCGCTCCCCACGGAGACACACTGGGCCTCACAAAGCCCACATCCATCAAATCCTGCAACTGGGCCTTCAACTCCCTCAGCTCAGCCGGGGCCATCCTATAAGGTGCCTTCGAGATTGGTGCGGTCCCTAGAACCACATCAATCACAAACTCAATCTCCCTCTCCGGCGGCAGGGTCGTCAACTCTGAGGGAAACACATCTGGGAACTCGCGGACGATAGGGATATCCTCGAGTCCCAGTGCCGCCGTAGGCACCTCTACAACAGTCGCCAGGAAAGCGATGCAGCCCCTACTCATCATCCACCGAGCTCTCGACGACGAGATAGTCATCGCAAACAAGGTACTCTGACAACCTCTAAAAATGAACTCCTCCTGCCCAGGCTCACGAAGAGTCACTGTCCTCTCTCTGCAGTCTATAGTGGCGCAGTACCGAGATAGCCAATCCATGCCAAGTACAACGTCGAAATCCCGGAGCTGCCGCAAGACGAACAAGTCTGCCGGCAGGATCCAGGGTCCCAACTGTACGGGGCAATCCCTACAATACTCCTCGACATGCAAGACATGGTCTGGAATCTGAACCTCTAATGCATGCGATAATGAAACTACCTCTATACCATGTAGGGATGCAAAAGCTCTACTAATGAATGAATGCGATGCGCCAGTATCAAAAAGAGCTCGAGTATGAACTGCAGAAATCAAAATAATACCTGCGACGACATGGTCAGCGGCTGTAGCGTTCTCTACCTGCGCTGCATAGACTCGCCCGCTCGGTGCTGGTGGTCGCCGATCTGGCTGTCGCGAGGAAGATGAAGCATGATCAGGCCTACCATAGGCCACAGAAGGCCCTGCCGACTGATACGGAACAGTGGGTGCCGAAGCTGAGGAAGGAGCTGGAGGACCTGCTCTGGGGCACGATCTCTGCAAATGACCAGTCTGTCCACATCGGAAGCAACGACCCTGACTCTGGGAACACTGAGTCAATAAGTGCGGCCCTCCATAAATAACACATCGGTCGGGGCGTGGCTGCCGCCGTGGCTGCTGCTGCTGCTGAGACTGCTGCTGCTGAGACTGCTGCTGCCGAGGTGGTCGACGCTGCTGCTGCCACGGACGGGGTGCTCCTGGTCTCTGGTGCCCCTGATACCCACGACCCTGAGGATGAGGTCGTGGAGGTCTCGGGGGTCCCTGCCGACTCGACTGCCCCTCATCCGACGGTGCCGGGCGTTTCGCCCCCGGAGTCACTACAAGGGCTGGAGCCACCTCTGCCATCACTGTCTCTCTAGACTCAACATACAACGCCTGCTCCATCGAGGCCTCCAACGTCTGCAGTCTGCGGGAGCGAACAAGCTGATAAATATCCCGGCGCAATCCTCGCTCGAACATGTAAATCTGATGAGCCTCATCCCTGGCCACGTGAGGCATACTAGCCAACAACTGATTGAATTCAGCTATGTACACGTGCACGGGCCGATCTCCCTGGCGGAGACTCCTCAACTGCTCCTCCAATCTCTGACGGACACTCTTAGGGAAAAAGGCTCCAAGGAGAAGACTGCAGAACTCAGTCCAAGTGTGAAGCTGCATCCCCGGCGGCCCAGCCGGTCGCACACGCCGCCACCAGGCCTCGGCGTTGCTCTCCAAGAAATGTGTAGCCAAAAGAACCCGGAAGCGATCCTCAATGAATAAACTCTCAAAATGACGCTCCATGGCCGTGATCCATGTCTCGGCCTCCCACGGCTCAGCTCCCATACCAGAAAATCGGGGTGGATCAAACTTGCGAAACCTCATCAACAAACCCACCACCACCCGCTGCTCAGCTGAAGTCAGAGGTCCTGTCGATCCAGACGGTGGTCTGCAAGGAACCGGCTCCACAGGAACTGCCGGTGCAGGAGGAACAATAGGGGGCGCCGCAACTGGGGGAGAAGGTACAGGCGAACTATCATGGGGTGCCACCGCTGGCTGCGACCTCTGCTCTAACAGAACCATCATCCGCCCCAAGGCCTCCTCCTGACGGCGAGAAGCCTCCTCCTGACGGTGAGAAGCCTCCTCCTGGCGTCGCAAGGTCTTCTCCTGACGCTGAGAGGTCTCCTCCTGACGCTGAACAACCTCAGACATCTGTGCCATCTGGGCCCGGAGCTCCCGTACCTCATCCTGATGTCCCTGTCCCGAGTCCTCCTGCTCGGGCACCGAGGGAGAAGGCTGCGAACGCGTAGACATCCCGCGTCGCGGAGGCATCACTCCCCTGAGGAGAAAGAGAAGAACAGTCAGAACCCCCAAACAAAACTCGACCCAATCTCGCGAAAGTCAATAGGCATGTCCCCCTTCCAAATAGCACTATGTTGTCTGCAGCCAACATAGTCACCACCGAAGGAAGATATGTCAATCTCTCACCTCATCCACTGGGAGAGTTTAAAAACCCAATCCAGACTTTCGCAATAAGGTTACGACTCTCACGTAAGTCATCCTAGGGTCCAACCACAAGCCTAGGGTTTCTAAGTCCTCACTGACCTACATCCTAGGCTCTGATACCACTCTAATCTGTCACGCCCCGAGTCGAAACTGCGACCCGGGCTCGCCAACAGATCCGCCGCCCATACGGAAAGCCCCGTATGAACGTAGCGTCTAACCTGCATAAAATCATCTACACTAAACAGATATCAGAGCTGAAATGTAAATGCTGAAATGAAATAAATACAACTCTAGGTATATACAGACCAAGTCCTCACCATAAATACATAAGTCTCTCAAAATAAAGAAGAGTACAACTCGATCCTCACTACAAGATCACTCAACAAGAAACTCTCAAAATGTGAGGGGTACAGCTACTCTCAGGACGACATCTGGTAGGGATCTAACTCGCGACTCCCTTACCTCGATCAGCTGGATCAGCAACCGGTGCAGCAGGAACAGAAGTAGAGGTCCCTGGGGAAAAGACACCACGACGGGTGTGAGAACTACATCCCAAAGTAGTTCTCAGTGGGTGCCGCCAACAAGCCCGACGGTCTGCCCACTAAGTCTACTAGAGGCATAAAGTAACAGATGCAATACTAGAAGGAAAAGCTGGTAAAATAACTCTACAGCTACTATGCCTCTATCTAGATGCTCAAGAGTGAAACAGAAAGTAACCTGGTACCACTACCAACTCTCAACTCAAATCACCCAATCTACAATGACTGCCACATCGGGTCCAGTCAAACCTGCGCCCACCTACTGCCGTTACGTCCACGGAGGAGCGGACTTACGTAGGGCGTCCGTGACTGCCAAACTGGCCAGCCAGAGGGACTGTGTCGACAAGTCGCGATAGCAAGTAACCCGCCTAGCTCCGGAGTGGCACTCGAGGGGCGCGACCCCAACGAGCAAAGTATCTGCGCATATCTGTCGAGCTCAATGTGGCCCATGCAGGCTATAATCCAAATCCACGATCAACAAGATCGACTGACATCAAAAGAACCCTGTCTCACTCACTGGCTGGAAAACTACACAGCCGAGACCCCCTGTCCCTCAGACAGTAATCAAAAGACACTCTGATCAATAACCCACTATCTGACTCCACTCGGTCCCCCGACACGAGTGTAAAAGTACCCCACAATAACCCGACCCCTCGGCCCTCTATCAGGGCGAGGAAGAAATTAAGTCCAGAATGAATAAGTAATGACAGTGGAGGTGTCTAAAACAATAAAATAACCTAACCCAAGTTGGAGTTTTCTACTAGTCTGGTTGAACATGCTGCATATGATAGGGGTACTGTGAGGTCCCGGAATCCCCCGCGTAGGGTTGCTGGTTGTTGGGCAGCTTTCGGTCGCCGTTGGGGGTGTTGGTGCGCGTGTTGGGGTCCAGAAATGGATTCGTGGTGCATTTTGGGTTTTGTGTTGCATCACTGGAGGCCTGCGTGATGTGTCGGTGGTGTTTGCGCGCAATTTGGACACATTTGGTGGACTTCGGGCTTAAATTGAGACCCCGTGGGAAATTGGATGACCCGTCGGGTGTTTTGAAGTGACTTTGCGCGATTCAGATACCAAAATTGGACTCCGGGTGAAGTCCGGATAAAAGTTTACCTCTCCGGTCGCCTTCGGGAATTTTTAGAGTAGGAATTCGGCAAATCGGACTTTAAAAATGGACCCGGCGCGAAAATCGGATCGAGTGGGCATTCGGCAAATTTTCGGGTGAGAATTTGGAGAAACGGACATCGTTTTTGGATTCAGCGCGCGAAATCGCTAAGAATGGACTATTTATTTGTTGGTTTTGGAGCACGGATGAAGTGCGCATTTTTCGAGGCAGGTGGCGCGAAAATCGAGGCGACGGCACGGATCCCGAGGCGGCTAGAGGCGCGCGGCGCGCTGTACGGAGCGCGCAGCTGGCGCGCATGGGGAACGCGCGCCTGCGCGGTCAAGCAGGGGCCGCCACGTGGCGGCCCTGTCACGCCCCGGGGGTAACCAGAACCCGGGCCCGCCAACAGATCCGCCGTGTACACAGAATTTTCCATGTACACGAAGCACTGGTAACCTGCTCAGACAGATAATATACAATAGAAGAGCATAACAGAGCTGAACTAATAGAACTAACAGTAATCTCAGACTGAAATAAACTGTAAACTGAAATAAAAGTACAATATACTCCCAGCTCACCATAAATAATACAACCAGCTGGCCACAGCCAGACCCAAAAGTAAACTAATAAAGTCTGAGATACAAAAGGGGAGTACAGTAATAGTCTAGCTAAACTCTCGCTCGGGGTAGACGATCTAGCTAGTCGGCGATCCTCTTACCTCGATCTGCCGCTGAAGGCCCAGCAGCTCCCACAGTCGACTCTGCAAAACAAAGGGGGGAAAAAGAACAAGAAACAATAATGGGGGTGAGAACTACTAGATAAACCAGTAGCCTCCCCTAGTGGGTAAAACCTCTGATGCTGACGCACCCACTAGGAATAAAGAGGCAAAAAGGAAAGAACAGTGGTATGCAACAAAGACTGCTGAAAAGAAACTACCACTACTATGCCTCTAAATGCAGTGCCAAAAGATGACTGTATAGATGCAACTATAAAGCTGACTGCCCAAAGAAAACCCAATCAGAGGGCCAGGAAATACTGGCACTGCCTGCTCTGTCATCACTCACAACTCACCAACTGACCGGCACCCATCACGGTCTAAAAGCCTACTCCGGAGTGGCACTCGAGGGGAGCGACCCACACGAGTAAAGTATCTCTGTATCAATCATCTCTGTAACCGATGTCTCACAATAGCAGGACTGGATCATGACCATGATCAAAGTGGGAATACTCCATCCACTAATGCAACCCCGATCCCCAATCTGGTGTGATAATAACACCCGGTCAACCGCCCAAAATCCGCGGTTACCGCTGAACCCATAGACCCCAATCTGATAAGGTAAAAACATCTGGTCAACCGCCTAACATCCGCGGTTGCCACTATGCCCCACAATCCCCTAAGACAAGTCCAAACTGTCCCAGACAATACTATCTCCAAAATCCCGATCAGACTCGAGCATCATGCATCGATAGAGAAGAATAACAATAACAGATGTTTTCTCCTAAGTCAAATCCCATAATATCGTGCTGTAATAAAATAGTGGCTTAACTAGTTGTCCAATGAGCATGCAAGTGTTCTCTTTTAAAAACATTTAAAAAGGAACTAAGTTTCATGTGAAGAATAATCTTTGAACTCTTTTTAAAAATATTGCTGGGTTACTAATTTGCATGCGGTTCACGATATAGCAATTGTCCAATTTTCTTGTCCCAGATATTTCACATAGAAGCTACTAAATTAATTTAGGGGCCAAATGCAATAGGTTCATACACCACAAGTTATCTATCACATGTATAATTGGGAACTCTTTTATTCCTAGTGTGCAAATCAACAAAGAGGGATACGCAACCACCCACCTCGAAAAGCGTGTACAATGTACCCAGAAAATACCCGCTGTCCTCTAAACACACCGTCAGCTGCAACAATATCCTACAACATCACATAAGTGTACACGGTGTAAAAATTACAAGTTCCAAACACACATTTGCTGTTTTAAAAATCAGCACGCAAAACGAGGAATTTTCACCTCTGTCCCGAGCTCCTAAAATCCCAGAAAAATCACGTTTGCGTTCCTCGCGAAAAATCGCCCAAAATCGACTCTTGAATCGCCTCGATCCGATATTCCTACGCTGAGAAACAAATCGTCGAAGTTGCCGCTGTCCAAAAATCCAAACAGCAAAATAGGGTGTCAAATCACCTCGGGAATCGTGCCAAGAAATCGGAATCCGGAGAAACCATCAACACGGAAAACGAAGCCCTACCTCTTAGGAACACACTGGCGAAGAAATCGTCGAAATCGGACCTCTGTACTGCGCAGGAGACTCCTCGGACTGAAATGCGACGATAACGGGCCGAAATGGGGGGAAACCGAGGCACACTGTAAAATCCGGAACGCCGCTGTCGATCTTCCCAAAAATCTGGGAACGCACCACGAGGTAGAAAAATGTGAGAGGAAAAACTTCTCTTCACAAACCTCCCCCTGGTTCTCTCTCTTTCTCTCGGAAAAAGCCCAAGAGAGAGGGGAGGAAGGCCTATTTATAGGCCCAAACAAACATTTGGGAAAATGACCCCTGTGTCCCCACTTTCGGGCGCAGGGGAACTTTCGGGCTGCTACAGTGCAGCCCGGCCCACCAAGATTCGGGCGGCTACAGTGCGGCCCAGCCCAACCCGGGCCGCACACGGGATCCCCGCCCGTCCGACCTCCCGTCCAACCCGGCCCTGGGCCCGCCACGCGTCCGCCAAACAGGCGGCAGCCGTGCGGGCCCAGCGGGGACGCGCCACGCGTCCCCCTGCGGGGCGGCGGGGTGGGTGGCGCCCGCCAATGGCGGGGCGCCACGTGCCCCCGCTTTCCCGCCCGACACGGCCGCCGGCGGCCCTGCGCGCCGCCTGCACGCCTGCGGCGCGTGCGCGTACGGCCGCAGGCGCGCGCCTGCGGGTGCGCCGCGCGCACGTGCACCCGCCAACCCGGGGCCGCCACGTGGCGCGCCCCGGTGCACCGTGCACCGCGCCCCACCCCGCGCCTGCCCGGCCTGCCCGCGCTGCCCGCGCACCCTCCCGTGCGCCGCGCGCCCTGGACCGGACCAACCGGCGCCTGCCACGTGGCCCGCCGGTGCACCGTGCACCGGCGGCCCGCTCCGTGGACCGAGAGCCGTGCGCCGGCCCAATAACAAGGCGCCACGTGTCCCGGCCGGTCCACAGATCCCCCCATGCACCATTTTGCGCAGAAAACTTCCGGGGGTCCGTTTTTGGGCATCCGGACTCCAAATTAAATAAGTAAATAGCCGTTTTCAAGCGTTTTTCCGCGCTGAATCCAAATACGGCCTCCGTTCAGCCTGATTCCATTCCTAAAATTCGGCAAAGGCAGCCGAAGGTCAGGCTTGACCCCAAATCCTCCCTGAGTCCAAACAACACATCCCTTTGACATGTTGGGGCCCAACACACCAACACTAGGTGTTCCACACCCCGAACAGGGGAAAAACACAGGGGAAACTGGGACACTACATCCTCCCCCACTAATAAAAGTTTCGTCCTCGAAACTAAAATCATACCTCAATCCAGAGCCTCGAACAAGTAGGGGTAGGCGTCCATCATCTCTGACTCTGGCTCCCACGTCGCCTCGCGCTCATCATGATTGCTCCAAAGGATCTTCACGTAGGGGATGGTCCGATTGCGCAATTCTTTCACCTCCCGATCAAGAATCCGTACTGGGCGCTCCTCATATCTCAAATCCTCGCTGATCTCGAGGGGTGCAAAGTCGATGACGTGCGACGGGTCGAAGACGTACCTCCTCAGTGTGGAAACATGGAAAACATCGTGGACACCAGCCAGTCTCGGGGGAAGTGCAAGTCGATAAGCAACAGGCCCGATACGCTCCAACACCTCGAATGGTCCAATGTATCGGGGGCTGAGTTTCCCGCGAATGCCGAACCTCCTGATCCCCTTGGACGGCGAGACTTTCAAAAATACATGATCTCCAACCTGAAACTCTAAGTCTCGTCGCCGAACATCAGCATAGCTCCTCTGTCGGCTCTGAGCGGTCTGAAGATGCTGTCGAATCACCCGGACCTTCTCCTCTGCCTCTAGCAGTATATCTGGCCCCAAGGTCCGTCTCTCGCCTACGTCACTCCAATAAAGTGGTGATCGGCACTTGCGTCCATACAACGCTTCAAACGGAGCCATCTGTATGCTCGCTTGAAAGCTGTTGTTGTACGCAAACTCAACCAAGGATAAGTGCCGAATCCAACCTCCGCCGAAATCCAAGACGCAAGCCCTCAGCATGTCCTCCAAGATCTGTATGGTCCGCTCTGACTGCCCATCAGTCTGAGGATGAAAAGCTGTACTGAATCTGAGCTGAGTCCCCATCGCAGTCTGCAAACTCCCCCAAAAACGCGAGGCAAACCTCGGATCTCTATCTGACACAATGGAGGCGGGTACTCCATGCAGTCTCACAATCTCATCAAGGTATAGCTGGGCTAGTCGATCGAGTGGCCAAGTAGTCTGCATAGGCAAGAAGTGCGCTGACTTGGTAAGTCGATCCACCACTACCCAGATAGCATCTGCTCCGCCCTGTGCCCTCGGCAATCCGACCACGAAGTCCATGGTAATGTGGTCCCATTTCCACTCAGGGATTGGGAGACTTTGTAACTTGCCAGCTGGCACCCGATGCTCAGCTTTTACTTGCTGACAAGTCAAACACTGGGCCACAAATCTCCCGACATCCCTCTTCATGCCATTCCACCAAAAATGTGCCTTGAGGTCCTTATACATCTTAGTCCCCCCAGGATGAAGGGTATAAGGTGTATAATGGGCCTCTCTCAATATCTGCTCTCTGATCTCAGCATCCACTGGCACACATGCTCGGTCCCTGTACCTCAGTACTCCCGCAGCATCCACTGTAAAATCCCCTGACTGATCACTCGGAAGCTGATCTCGAATCCTGGTCAAGTGGGGGTCCTCACTCTGTTTCTCCCTGATCCTGTCCAGCAGAGTGGGCTGCACGACTAATGACGTCAGTCTAGCAGAGACCCCAGGGGACACAACCTCTATCTCGAGCCGTCTCATCTCCTCCAATAGGGGCGCCTGGTCTGTGATCAACATAGACAAACTCTGTACTGCTCTCCGGCTCAATGCATCAGCGACCACGTTAGCCTTGCCTGGGTGGTAAAGGATGTCCACATCATAATCCTTTAATAGCTCTAACCACCTGCGCTGCCTCAAGTTCAGCTCCTTCTGGGTGAACAGATACTTTAAACTCTTGTGGTCGGTGTAGATCTCACAATGCTCCCCGTACAGGTAATGGCGCCAAAGCTTCAGTGCAAACACCACGGCAGCGAGCTCTAAGTCGTGGGTAGGGTAATTCTTCTCGTAATCCTTGAGCTGTCTCGATGCATAAGCAATTACCCTCCCATCCTGCATCAACACGCAACCCAGTCCACTGTGCGATGCGTCACTGTAGATCACATATCCTTTCCCCATAACAGGGAGGGAAAGGATAGGAGCAGTCATCAGTCTGTCCTTCAGCTCCTCGAAGCTCTTCTGGCAGTCCTCACTCCAGATAAACTTAACCCCTTTACGCGTCAACCGAGTGAGGGGTGTGGAAAGCTTCGCAAAGCCTTCCACAAACCGACGATAATAACCAGCTAATCCCATGAAGCTGCGCACCTCTGATACAGTCGTCGGTCGGGGCCAATCACGAACTGCCTCAATCTTCGCCGGGTCTACAGCTACACCGGCGGCGGAAATCACATGGCCCAAGAAAGCTACCTCCCGAAGCCAAAACTCGCACTTCACCAGCTTGGCATACAACTTCTTCTCCCGCAGAAGTTGTAGCACAGTCCTCAAGTGCTCCTCATGCTCGGCCTCGCTCCGGGAGTAAACCAGGATATCATCTATGAACACCACCACAAATCGATCCAGAAATGGCCGAAATATCCTGTTCATCAAGTCCATAAAGGCGGCAGGGGCATTAGTCAATCCAAATGGCATAACTGTAAACTCATAATGCCCGTACCGTGATCTGAAAGCAGTCTTAGGAATATCCTCGGCCTTCACCTTTAATTGGTGGTAACCAGACTGTAGATCAATCTTGGAAAAGACACAAGACCCTTGCAGCTGATCAAAGAGATCGTCGATGCGCGGCAGAGGGTACTTGTTCTTGATGGTCACTTTATTCAGCTCCCTATAGTCCACACACAGTCTAAGTGACCCATCCTTCTTCTTCACGAATAGCACCGGTGCTCCCCAGGGCGACACACTGGGTCTAATGAAACCCTTATCCATCAAGTCTTGCAACTGTGCTTTAAGCTCTCGCAGCTCAGCCGGTGCCATCCGGTAAGGAGCCTTAGAGATTGGCGCAGTTCCTGGGACTACGTCAATCACAAACTCAATCTCTCTGTCGGGCGGCATACAAGTCAGCTCAGGTGGAAACACATCCGGGAACTCGCGGACGATAGGGATATCCCCGAGTCCTGGTGCCGCCGTAGGTCCCTCTACAACACTAGCCAAAAAGGCTACACATCCTCGGTGAATCATCCGTCTCGCTCGGGAAGTCGAAACCATAGAGGCAAAGAAAGCGCTCTGACATCCCCGGTACACCAACACCTCCTGGTCTGGCTCTCTAAAAGTGACAGTCCTCTCGGCACAGTCAATAGTCGCAAAATACCGAGCCAGCCAGTCCATCCCGAGAATCACATCAAAATCCTGCAGCTGTCTCAAGACCAACAGGTCTGCTGGCATAATCCAGGACTCGATCTGCATCGGGCAGGACCAACAACACTCCTCCACGAGCAAAGTGTGATCGGGAATCTGTACCTCTCGTGCACGTGGCAAAAGTCCTACCTCTAACCCATGTAATGATGCAAAAGATCTACTAATGAAAGAATGCGATGCTCCAGTATCAAATAAGGTGCGAGTCCTAATGCCAGAAAGTAAAGTGATACCTGCCACCACATGGTCTGCTGCTGAAGAATCCTCTACCTGTGCAGCATACACTCGCCCACTCTGAGCTGGAGGGCGATAATCTGTGGAATGGGAAGAAGATGGCCTGCTCGCTGGAGCATAAGGCCGCTGAGCCGTCGACCGCTGCTGCGATGATACTGGGGCAGATGCTGAAGAAGGGGCGGCTGAGGTCGAAAAGGGGCACGCAGCTCGAATGTGCCCTGGCTGTCCACATCCATAGCAACGACCCCACCGCTGGTCACAGGTGCCGGGGAAGTGCGGACCTCCACAGAAAATACAACTGCTGGGGGCCCGTGACTGTCGGGACTGCTGCTGCTGAGACTGTCTCTGTCGCTGTGGCTGCCGCTGAGACCCGCGCTGCGACGACTGCGATTTCTGCTGCTGCTGCTGCTGCTGCTGGGGCCTCTGGGATCCACCAGGCCCTCGCCGCTCCGAACGCCCACGGCCCGGAAACTGAGGCGGTGGCGGTCGGGGCGGCCTCCAAGTACTGGCCTGTCCCCCCTCATCCTGGGCTGGTCGCTTTCTGTCGGAGCTCTGAGCGACCGCGGCCCGCTGTCTGGCCACCACCTGATCACCTCTCTCCACCCACTGTGCATGCTCTGCGGCTGCATCCAGAGTCTGAAATCTCTGAGCATGCACCAGGGTGTAAATCTCTGGACGAAGGCCTCCCTCGAACATCTCAACCTGGTGCGGCCCGTCACGAGCGACGAAGGGCACGCAGTTCAACAACTCCATGAACTCCTGGAAATAGGCATGGGCCGATCGCTCGCCCTGCTGCAGGTTCTTCAAGTCGTCCTCCAACTTCTTCTTCACACTGGTCGAAAAATAGGTGTCCAGCACCAACCGTCGGAACTCCTCCCAGGGCAGCTGCCGAGAAATCCGGAACTCCGGTGGCTCTACCCGCTGCCACCAAAAATCTGCATCCCCGTCCAAACAGTGCACCGCCATGTGCACTCGATACTTCGGGTCGATGAAGAAGTCCCGAAAAAGCTTCTCCATCGCAGAAAGCCATTTCCCAACAGCCGAGGGCGGAGCATCCCGCCCTGAGAATCTAGGTGGTCCCCGCTTAACAAACTGGGAGAGTTTGTCAGCAAAATCCTGCTCCTCCTCCGCAGTCAAAGGCTGAATAGCTCCAGGAGCCCCGCTACTCGAAGATGGCGCTGACGGCACAAAAGGTGCAACAGGAGGCACAAAGGCCTCAGGAACAGCTGGGGGTGGTGCCTCTCTCTGAGCAAGCAGCTGATCAATCCTCTGCTGCTGCTGACGATGGCTCTCCGCCAATTGGGCCACCATGGCCCGCAGCTCACCAATCTCAGTGGATCCCGTCTGCTCCGGCTCAACAGGGGGTGTAGGGGCACCCAGAGCGGGAATCCGACGTCGGGGAGGCATCCTGCCACAAGAAAACACGAATCAGTAACATAACCCCACACGACCCAATCTAGCGAAAGTCAAAGACATCCCCCAATTTCTGCGACTTTATGTTGTCTGCAGCCAACATAACGGTCCACCAGAAATTGGGTATGTCGATCCCTCCTCACTCACTGGAAGAGTCCAATAAATAAATCAACGACTTTCGCGAAATGTCACGCCTCTCACGCCCTATCATCCTAGGGTCTGCCAAAAGCCTAGGGTTTCCTAAGTCCCAACTGACCTATCCCTAAGCTCTGATACCAACTTAATCTGTCACGCCCCGGGGTAACCAGAACCCGGGCCCGCCAACAGATCCGCCGTGTACACAGAATTTTCCATGTACACGAAGCGCTGGTAACCTGCTCAGATAGATAATATACAATAGAAGAGCATAACAGAGCTGAACTAATAGAACTAACAGTAATCTCAGACTGAAATAAACTGTAAACTGAAATAAAAGTACAATATACTCCCAGCTCACCATAAATAATACAACCAGCTGGCCACAGCCAGACCCAAAAGTAAACTACTAAAGTCTGAGATACAAAAGGGGAGTACAGTAATAGTCTAGCTAAACTCTCGCTCGGGGTAGACGATCTAGCTAGTCGGCGATCCTCTTACCTCGATCTGCCGCTGAAGGCCCAGCAGCTCCCACAGTCGACTCTGCAAAACAAAGGGGGAAAAAGAACAAGAAACAACAATGGGGGTGAGAACTACTAGATAAACCAGTAGCCTCCCCTAGTGGGTAAAACCTCTGATGCTGACGCACCCACTAGGAATAAAGAGGCAAAAAGGAAAGAACAGTGGTATGCAATAAAGACTGCTGAAAAGAAACTACCACTACTATGCCTCTAAATGCAGTGCCAAAAGATGACTGTATAGATGCAACTATAAAGCTGACTGCCCAAAGAAAACCCAATCAGAGGGCCAGGAAATACTGGCACTGCCTGCTCTGTCATCACTCACAACTCACCAACTGACCGGCACCCATCACGGTCTAAAAGCCTACTCCGGAGTGGCACTCGAGGGGAGCGACCCACACGAGTAAAGTATCTCTGTATCAATCATCTCTGTAACCGATGTCTCACAATAGCAGGACTGGATCATGACCATGATCAAAGTGGGAATACTCCATCCACTAATGCAACCCCGATCCCCAATCTGGTGTGATAATAACACCCGGTCAACCGCCCAAAATCCGCGGTTACCGCTGAACCCATAGACCCCAATCTGATAAGGTAAAAACATCTGGTCAACCGCCTAACATCCGCGGTTGCCACTATGCCCCACAATCCCCTAAGACAAGTCCAAACTGTCCCAGACAATACTATCTCCAAAATCCCGATCAGACTCGAGCATCATGCATCGATAGAGAAGAATAACAATAACAGATGTTTTCTCCTAAGTCAAATCCCATAATATCGTGCTGCAATAAAATAGTGGCTTAACTAGTTGTCCAATGAGCATGCAAGTGTTCTCTTTTAAAAACATTTAAAAGGAACTAAGTTTCATGTGAAGAATAATCTTTGAACTCTTTTTAAAATATTGTTGGGTTACTAATTTGCATGCGGTTCACGATATAGCAATTGTCCAATTTTCTTGTCCCAGATTTATCACATAGAAGCTACTAAATTAATTTAGGGGCCAAATGCAATAGGTTCATATACCACAAGTTATCTATCACATGTATAATTGGGAACTCTTTTATTCCTAGTGTGCAAATCAACAAAGAGGGATACGCAACCACCCACCTCGAAAAGCGTGTACAATGTACCCAGAAAATACCCGCTGTCCTCTAAACACACCGTCAGCTGCAACAATATCCTACAACATCACATAAGTGTACACGGTGTAAAAATTACAAGTTCCAAACACACATTTGCTGTTTTAAAAATCAGCACGCAAAACGAGGAATTTCACCTCTGTCCCGAGCTCCTAAAATCCCAGAAAAATCACGGTTGCGTTCCTCGCGAAAAATCGCCCAAAATCGACTCTTGAATCGCCTCGATCCGATATTCCTACGCTGAGAAACAAATCGACGAAGTTGCCGCTGTCCAAAAATCCAAACAGCAAAATGGGGTGTCAAATCACCTCGGGAATCGTGCCAAGAAATCGGAATCCGGAGAAACCATCAACACGGAAAACGAAGCCCTACCTCTTAGGAACACACTGGCGCAGAAATCGTCGAAATCGGACCTCTGTACTGCGCAGGGGACTCCTCGGACTGAAATGCGACGATAACGGGCCGAAATGGGGGAAAACCGAGGCAGACTGTAAAATCCGGAACGCCGCTGTCGATCTTCCCAAAAATCTGGGAACGCACCACGAGGTAGAAAAATGTGAGAGGAAAAACTTCTCTTCACAAACCTCCCCCTGGTTCTCTCTCTTTCTCTCGGAAAAAGCCCAAGAGAGAGGGGAGGAAGGCCTATTTATAGGCCCAAACAAACATTTGGGAAAATGACCCCTGTGTCCCCACTTTCGGGCGCAGGGGAACTTTCGGGCTGCTACAGTGCGGCCCGGCCCACCAAGATTCGGGCGGCTACAGTGCGGCCCAGCCCAACCCGGGCCGCACACGGGATCCCCGCCCGTCCGACCTCCGTCCAACCCGGCCCTGGGCCCGCCACGCGTCCGCCAAACAGGCGGCAGCCGTGCGGGCCCAGCGGGGACGCGCCACGCGTCCCCCTGCGGGGCGGCGGGGTGGGTGGCGCCCGCCAATGGCGGGGCGCCACGTGCCCCCGCTTTCCCGCCCGACACGGCCGCCGGCGGCCCTGCGCGCCGCCTGCACGCCTGCGGCGCGTGCGCGTACGGCCGCAGGCGCGCGCCTGCGGGTGCGCCGCGCGCACGTGCACCCGCCAACCCGGGGCCGCCGCGTGGCGCGCCCCGGTGCACCGTGCACCGCGCCCCACCCCGCACCTGCCCGGCCTGCCCGCGCTGCCCGCGCACCCTCCCGTGCGCCGCGCGCCCTGGACCGGGCCAACCGGCGCCTGCCACGTGGCCCGCCGGTGCACCGTGCACCGGCAGCCCGCTCCATGGACCGAGAGCCGTGCGCCGGCCCAATAACAAGGCGCCACGTGTCCCGGCCGGTCCACAGATCCCCCCATGCACCATTTTGCGCAGAAAACTTCCGGGGGTCCGTTTTTGGGCATCCGGACTCCAAATTAAATAAGTAAATAGCCGTTTTCAAGCGTTTTTCCGCGCTGAATCCAAATACGGCCTCCGTTCAGCCTGATTCCATTCCTAAAATTCGGCAAAGGCAGCCGAAGGTCAGGCTTGACCCCAAATCCTCCCTGAGTCCAAACAACACATCCCTTTGACATGTTGGGGCCCAACACACCAACACTAGGTGTTCCACACCCCAAACAGGGGAAAAACACAGGGGAAACTGGGACACTACAGGCCCCCAGTTGGCGCCCGCACGGGAGCGGGTGGGCGCGCCTGTGTGGCGCGCCCGTGTCCCGCGCCTGCGCGGGGCACGGTGTCACGCGCCCGTGTGGCGCGTGACGATCGTGCGCCGCGTGGCGCGCGGTGACTCGGCCGCGTGGCGGGCGGGGGCGCGCGCTGTGCCTGGTGCGCGCGCCCCTGCGTGTGGACCGGCCGGTTGGGCTTCCGGATTGGCTGGCGCCGTGCACCGGCCCCGTGGACCGGGTTCCGTGGACCACCCTTTCCCTCTTTTTCTTCTTCTTCTTCTTTCTTCTCCCCCACAAGCCTTCCTCCTCCATTTTTTTCTTTTCTTCCTTCTTCACCCGAGCGAGAGAGGGAGTGAGGAGGAGATTTTGGGAGGTGCGGCGGCGCGTCGTGGACCTCGTTTTGCGTGCGAAGTCGCCAGGCGGAGCGTTTCGGCGACGGCGGCGCAAACGGGTAGGTCCCGTGCGTTGGTTTTTCTGTATTTTTGTACAGTTTTTGGAGCGTTCTTTTAGACTGTAATTGCCCCCACTGTGCACCGTTTTGCGTGCGGACTCCGGCACTGTGCACCGTTTTGCGTGCGGATCCCGTTTTGCGTGCGGACTCCGGCACTGTGCACCGTTTTGCGTGCGGACCCCATTTTGCGTGCGGATCCTGGCACCGTGCACTGTTTTGCGTGCGGACTCCGGCACTGTGCACCGTTTTGCGTGCGGACCCCATTTTGCTGCGGATCATGGCACCGTGCACCGTTTTGCGTGCGGACTCCGGCACTGTGCACCGTTTTGCGTGCGGACCCCGTTTTACGTGCGGATCCTGGCACAGTGCACCGTTTTGCGTGCGGACTCCGGCACTGTGCACCGTTTTGCGTGCGGACCCCGTTTTGTGTGCGAATCCTGGCACCGTGCACCGTTTTGCGTGCGGACTCCGGCTCCGTGCACCGTTTTGCGTGCGGACTCCGTTTCGCGTGCGGATCCTGACACCGTGCACCGTTTTATGTGCAGACTCCGTTTCTGGTGCGGACTCCGGCGGCGTGCTCCGTTTTGTGTGCGGACTCCGGCGGCATGCTCCGTTTTGCGTGCGGACTCCGGCGGCGTGCCCCGTTTGCGTGCGGATCGCGTGGAGGCCAATTGCAAGTGTCTACGAGCAATTGGTGGCAAATCGAGGTGGGTGGCCTTATCTCCAAGTTTTATGGACTGTACAGTATTTCTACTGATGTAGGACTATGCATGATAGTTTATTTCATTGTGTAGCATGCTATATTGTAGGAATTGTTATTCCTTTTAGCATCTGTTATTATAGTTATCTTGGAACTTGACCTAGCACCCCCGTCATATGTTGCATGTGTAACCAGACCAGTAGAAAACCCTCACTTGGGCTAGAGTTATTTGTGCTTAGACATCCACACTGTTCTTCATCCCTGGACATAGTGTTTTCTCGCCCGGGTAGTGGGCCGAGAGGTCGGGACTTGCTTTTAGTGTGGGATGCTTTTGCACTCTTGCTTGGGAGCAGAGTGGAGTCTGGTAGTTGTAGCGGGTTGCTTATCTGTGCGGGGAGCCGTTTGGGTAAACGGTAGTCCCGAGAGGTCTTGTTTCCCTTTTACGCTGTCGTGGGAGGGAGCCGTTGAGTAGACGGTAGTCCCGGGCCGTCGAGTATCTTCCGGTCCGTCTTGTTGGGAACCGTTGGGGCTGACGGTGGTCCCAGGTCGTTGAGTGTTGTCCGACCTGTTTTGTTACCCTGAGTTGTGGGTCGTTCCTGGCTGTGGAGTATCTCCAGCCAGTGAGCTTTGTGCTGCGAGCTGTTGGAGAGGCTAGTGTCTCGTGTTTCGAGTTAGCCGATCAGCTGAGTCGTCGAGAGTGCTCCGACTGTTGGGCGAGATATTTGGGGATCTTGAGTCCTACCGTTCTGTGAGTGAGCGTGGATTTTGACTAGCCTGTATATGCCAATGTTGATTACTCTATGCCGCGCCGTTTTCCTCAGTTGGGGCCGCGCCCCTGAGATGCCGCAGTGGATGCGATGGTTGGCCTGTTGAGGCAGTTTTGCGCGAGGGGTGAGTTAGGCGGACAGGACGCCCCACGTAAATCCCGTCCTCATGTGGATGTGTGGTAGTGGGCAGGTGCGCTCCTAGTCGTCAGGCGCAGGTTTGACTGGACCCTATGAGGCAGTCAGTTCGATTGGGTCGTTTGAGCACCTTGTGTGCGAGTGGTTTCATTTACTTTCCTCTGTTCCACTTTTTGAGTATCTAGATAGAGGCATGGTAGCTGTAGAGTAGTTCCAGCTTTTCTTGTTCAGATTTCTTTGCCTGTTATCTTTTACCTCTGGTAGACTTGGTGGGCAGACCGTTGGACTTGTTGACGGCACCCACTGAGAACTACTGTGGGAAGTAGTTCTCACACCCGTCGTGGTGTCTTTTCCCCAGGGACTTCTTCTTCTGTTCCTGTGCTCCTGTTGCTGATCCTTCTGACCGAGGCGAGGGAGTCGCGAGCTAGTTCCCTACCCGTCGTTGGAGTGTAGCGGTACCCCCTTCAGTGGAGAGCTTCAGTAGATTAGTTTACTACTTTTACCTCTGTTGAGAGAACCTTGTTGTGAGGTATAGAGTTGTATTTTACTTTTACAGTTGGAGAGGCTGTTGTAGTGAGGATATTCTTGTATCGAGAGTCTGTACACTGATGTATTTATTGGAGATACCTCCCTTTTGAGTTTTGTATCAGCGGATTTTTTTTATACGATCGTATTTGGGAGATGGATATTGTATTACTATCAGTTTTTAGCAGTTTACTTTCAGCTCTCTGATATCTGTTTACTGTAGATGTTTCTTTCTGCAGGTTAGACGCTTCGTCTGTACGGCAGTTTCCGTACAGATGGCGGATCTGTTGGCGAGCCCGGGTCGCAGTTTCGACCCCGGGGCGTGACAGATTAGAGTGGTATCAGAGCCTAGGTTGTAGGTCGTGGTGGACTTAGAAACCCTAGGCTTGTGGTTGGATATTAGGATGACTACGTGAGAGTCGTGACTTTTAGCGAGAGTCCTGATTGAGTTTTTACCTCTCCCAAGAGACGGGATGAGAGATTGACATGTTTACTTTCCTAAGCGGTTATGTGGCTGCTGACAACATGATGTTTTGGACTGGATGACATGCCTTAGACTTTCGCTGGAATGGGTCGTATGGTTGTTGTGTCCTGACGTTTGTTATTGTGCAGCGGGTTGCGATACCCCTGAGACGTCATGTTTGATAGGACACACCCCGCACCTGATGAGTACCCGAGCAGCGGGAGACGGAGCTATCAGAGCAGTGCGAGACCCAGGAGTTTGTGTGTTGTGGTAGTTCCCCACTTTAACCGAGAAGGGCCGAATCCCTGAACGGTAAAGGATCGAGGACTACGATAGGCTGAGCCTAGAGTCTGTTCTTGTTTGATTGGGGTTCTAGACACTAGTCTATCGGAATTTTGGATCTTTGCCGCGTCAGTCGGTTCTTCTCGCCTATGAGTGGGGTGTGGTTGTGGGAGCCGTTTGGAGTGACGGCGATCCCAGTTGTGTGGACTTTTTCCCTGGCTGAGATACCAGGAGGATATTTTTCCTGGCCGAGTTACCAGGAGGGCATTTTCCCTGGCTGAGATACCAGGAGGATATTTGCCCTGGTCGAGTTACCAGGAGGATATTTTCCCTGGCCGAGTTACCAGGAGGGCATTTTCCCTGGGTGAGATACCAGGAGGATATTTGCCCTGGCCGAGTTACCAGGAGGATATTTTCCCTGGCCGAGTTACCAGGAGGGCATTTTCCCTGGCTGAGATATCAGGAGGATATTTTCCCTGGCTGAGATACCAGGAGGGTATTTTCCCTGGCCGAGTTGCCAGGAGGATATTTTTCCTGGCTGTGTTACCAGGAGGGTATTTTCCCTGGCTGAGATGCCAGGAGGATATTTTTTCTGGCTGTGTTACCAGGAGGGTATTTTCCCTGGCTGAGTTACCAGGAGGATATTTTCCCTGGCTGAGATACCAGGAGGATATTTTCCCTGGCTGTGTTACCAGGAGGGTATTTTTCCTGGCTGAGTTGCCAAGAGGGCATTTTTCCCTGGCTGAGTTACCAGGAGGGTATTTTCTCTGGCTGAGATACCAGGAGGATATTTTCCCTGGCTGTGTTACCAGGAGGGTATTTTTCCTGGCTGAGTTGCCAGGAGGGCATTTTTCTCTGGCTGAGTTACCAGGAGGACACTTGTCCTGGCCGAGATACCAGGAGGACACTTTCCACTGGATGAGCTACCAGATGGATACATGGTCCCTGGCTAAGCTACCAGGTGGACATATGTCCTGGCCGAGTTACCAGGAGGACACTTTCCACTGGCCGAGCCACCAGATGGATACGTTGCCCCTGGCTGAGTTACCAGGTGGACACATGTCCTGGCCGAATTACCAGGAGGACATTTTCCACTGGCCGAGCTACCAGATTGGTACATACCCCTGGCCGAGTTACCAGGTGGGTACATGCCCTGGTCGAGTTACCAGGTGATTGCTTTACTGAGATTGAGATGGTCTGACTGGACGCCGAGATTTGGTGGCGTCGAGTTCGTCCTGTTGGACTACCAGGAGCGCAGTTGTTGACTTGGAACCAGTTTCGTGCTTTGCTGCTCAGGGCCATTTTCTTTCCTGACAGTGTAAACAGAAACTGGAAGAGAATCTTAGACGCCTGCAGCAGGGGAGTCGACCTCTTCTGGAGTATGTTCGCGAGTTTTGCGATTGTTGAGCGGTGTACCCCATATCGCCTGGATGAGGCCCAGGAGGTTGAGCTAGTCGAGAAAAGACTGCCTCGGGATATCCAACACTTGGTGTATTCTCGGCGGGTGCCAACGTTAGATGCAGCGATTGAGCATGCTCGGTGGGTTGACCGAGGAGATGTGATCATGTCTTGTTAGACGGAGCGCTAGGGACCAGCTCCGGAGAGAGGCATCCAGTGCCGCCTGTGTTTGGACAGTCGAATAGATCGAGACCCCCGGGGCTGCCACGATCCCAGTCTGAGGGTCGTGAGTCTTTGAGGAGACAGAGACCAGGAGGTTCTCCAGAGCCGATGCATCAGCAACAGCAGCGGGATGACTGTGTCTTTCGTGGTGGGCTGCATTCTGCGCCGTGTGTGACCACAGGCAGGGCACAGATCATGGTCTTGTCCTAAAGCGGGGTCATCAGTCGCATTGGCAGCTTCGGCTCCTCCTCCTCCGCTCTTCCAGACAGGCGGAGCTTCGACAGGTTGTGGCCAGATAGTTAGAGCCACTTCTTCGCGGCAGTCCGACGGACGACCACCCCGAGCGAGAGCGCCTATGTCGCGCAGTATGAGGATTCGGGGGCAGCTAGCCACGTGGTGGCAGATATTTATCTTATCTCCCCTTCACGCACTTGAGCGTTATTTGTTACCGGAGCATCGCACTCTTTTCTTCTGTAGGGCATTTGCTTTGCTGGATGGGCTTGAGATAGGACCCTTAGCTTGTGCTCGTGAAGTTCAGATACCTGATCACGTGTTGCACATAGATGAGTGTTGTTGGTCCTGCCCTGTGCAGTTGGGGCCCTGGTTTTTGCCTATTGACCTTTTGGCCCTTCCTCCGCTCCGGAATTTTTTCGAGGGTATAGGACTGTGAGGATCTGAGGACTTGATGCTTGAGTGATGCCACACCGTTGATACACGGTGGTGATGCCACACCGTTGATACACGGTGGTGATGCCACGCCGTTGGTGCACGGCGGTGATGCCACGCCGTTGGTGCACGGCAGTGATGCCACACCGTTGATACACGGTGGTGATGCCACACCGTTGGCACACGGTGATGATGCCACACCGTTGATACACGGTGGTGATGCCACGTCGTTGATGCACGGCAGTGATGCCACGCCGTTGGTGCACGGCAGTGATGCCACGTTGTAGGTACACAACGGTGAGAGTTTTTGGGGATGTTTCGGACTTTTGATCGCGAGTTTGGGCATCAGCTTTATGATTGCCTTGCGAGCCAGTTTTCAGTCCCGTTCACCGACGGTTTGTTCCCGTCAGGGTGTTCTTTTTAGTTGAGGGATCGACTTCGACCCGAGGGTCCGTTGGGGTTTTGCTAGCATGTTGAGCTGAGCGACCAACTGCGGCACGAGATTGTGCCTTTTGAGGATCCCTTTTGATGGTAGCCTGCAGTTGTGTAGTCCACTCGAGTGGTTTCGGATCGGGAAGTAACCAAGTGAAGACCCCAGCTTTTTGGATTCCCTTCCTTATTGGATGAATGTGCGGGTATGCTGCGGGTCGTCTTGTTGAGATTGGCACCATGTTGTGGTTTGGTGCGTGTTACACTTGTGGTTTTCCCGTTTCCCCCAGCCTTTTAGTGGAGCCCCTTTGGTTTTTCACGTCTCAGCTCAGTGGTGATGTGTTTTTCCACGCCCGTGATTTACTTGCCCCTTTGAGATCCGTGATTATTAGAGTACGAGGGACGCCCGTTGCAAATTCTGGCTCGAGAGATGAGAGAATTGCACATCGGGTCATACCGTACTTGTTGTTGTTACGGAGTTGTCACGAGGAGCGAGTGGGGTTTAGGGAGCAGGAGACGTATTGTTAGATACCTAGCCGTGGTATTCTTGACTCCTGATGGGCTTGATCTAGTTTCGAGGACGAAACTTTCTTTTAGTGGGGGAGGATGTGAGGTCCCGGAATCCCCCGCGTAGGGTTGCTGGTTGTTGGGCAGCTTTCGGTGGCCGTTGGGGGTGTTTGGTGCGCGTGTCGGGCCCAGAAATGGATTTGTGATGCAATTTGGGATTTGTGTTGCATCACTGGAGGCCTGCGTGATGTGTCGGTGGTGTTTGCGCGCAATTTGGACACAAGTGGTGGACTTCGGGCTTAAATTGAGACCCCGTGGGAAATTGGATGACCCGTCGGGTGTTTTGAAGTGATTTCGCGCGATTCAGATGTCAAAATTGGACTCCGGGTGAAGTCCGGATAAAAGTTTACCTCTCCGGTCGCCTTCGGGAATTTTTAGAGTTGGAATTTGGCAAATCAGACTTTAAAAATGGACCCGGCGCGAAAATCGGATCGAGTGGGCATTCGGCAAATTTTCGGATGAGAATTTGGAGAAACGGACATCGTTTTTGGATTCAGCGCGCGAAATCGCTAAGAATGGACTATTTATTTGTTGGTTTTGGAGCCCGGATGAAGTGCGCGTTTTTCGAGGCAGGTGGCACGAAAATCGAGGCGACGGCACGGATCCCGAGGCGGCTCGAGGCGCGCGGCGCGCGGTACGGAGCGCGCAGCTGGCGCGCATGGGGAACGCGCGCCTGCGCGGTCAAGCAGGGGCCGCCACGTGGCGGCCCCCAGTTGGCGCCCGCACGGGAGCGGGTGGGCGCGCCTGTGTGGCGCGCCGTGTCCCGCGCCTGCGCGGGGCGCGGTGTCACGCGCCCGTGTGGCGCGTGACGACCGTGCGCCGCGTGGCGCGCGGTGACTCGGCCGCGTGGCGGGCGGGGCGCGCGCTGTGCCTGGTGCGCGCGCCCCTGCGTGTGGACCGGCCGGTTGGGCTTCCGGATTGGCTGGCGCCGTGCACCGGCCCCGTGGACCGGGTTCCGTGGACCACCCTTTCCCTCTTTTTCTTCTTCTTCTTCTTTCTTCTCCCCCGCAAGCCTTCCTCCTCCTTTTTTTCTTTTCTTCCTTCTTCACCCGAGCGAGAGAGGGAGTGAGGAGGAGATTTTGGGAGGTGCGGCGGCGCGTCGTGGACCTCGTTTTGCGTGCGAGGTCGCCAGGCGGAGCGTTTCGGCGACGGCGGTGCAAACGGGTAGGTCCCGTGCGTTGGTTTTTCTGTATTTTTGTACAGTTTTTGGAGCGTTCTTTTAGACTGTAATTGCCCCCACTGTGCACCGTTTTGCGTGTGGACTCCGGCACTGTGCACCGTTTTGCGTGCGGATCCCGTTTTGCGTGCGGACTCCGGCACTGTGCACCGTTTTGCGTGCGGATCCTGGCACCGTGCACCGTTTTGCGTGCGGACTCCGGCACTGTGCATCGTTTTGCGTGCGGACCCCGTTTTGCGTGCGGATCCTGGCACCGTGCACCGTTTTGCGTGCGGACTCCGGCACTGTGCACCGTTTTGCGTGCGGACCCCGTTTTACTTGCGGATCCTGGCACAGTGCACCGTTTTGCGTGCGCACTCCGGCACTGTGCACCGTTTTGCGTGCGGACCCCGTTTTGCGTGCGGATCCTGGCACCGTGCACCGTTTTGCGTGCGGACTCCGGCACCGTGCACCGTTTTGCGTGCGGACTCCGTTTCGCGTGCGGATCCTGACACCGTGCACCGTTTTATGTGCAGACTCCGTTTCTGGTGCGGACTCCGGCGGCGTGCTCCGTTTTGCGTGCGGACTCCGGCGGCGTGCTCCGTTTTGCGTGCGGACTCCGGCGGCGTGGCCCGTTTGCGTGCGGATCGCGTGGAGGCCAATTGCAAGTGTCTACGAGCAATTGGTGGCAAATCGAGGTGGGTGGCCTTATCTCCAAGTTTTATGGACTGTACAGTATTTCTACTGATGTAGGACTATGCATGATAGTTTATTTCATTGTGTAGCATGCTATATTGTAGGAATTGTTATTCCTTTTAGCATCTGTTATTATAGTTATCTTGGAACTTGACCTAGCACCCCCGTCATATGTTGCATGTGTAACCAGACCAGTAGAAAACCCTCACTTGGGCTAGGGTTATTTGTGCTTAGACATCCACACTGTTCTTCATCCCTGGACATAGTGTTTTCTCGCCCGGGTAGTGGGCCGAGAGGTCGGGACTTGCTTTTAGTGTGGGATGCTTTTGCACTCTTGCTTGGGAGCAGAGTGGAGTCTGGTAGTTGTAGCGGGTTGCTTATCTGTGCGGGGAGCCGTTTGGGTAAACGGTAGTCCCGAGAGGTCTTGTTTCCCTTTTACGCTGTCGTGGGAGGGAGCCGTTGAGTAGACGGTAGTCCCGGGCCGTCGAGTATCTTCCGGTCCGTCTTGTTGGGAACCGTTGGGGTTGACGGTGGTCCCAGGTCGTGGAGTGTTGTCCGACCTGTTTTGCTACCCTGAGTTGTGGGTCGTTCCCGGCTGTGGAGTATCTCCGGCCAGTGAGCTTTGAGCTACGAGCTGTTGGAGAGGCTAGTGTCTCGTGTTTCGAGTTAGCCGATCAGCTGAGTCGTCGAGAGTGCTCCGACTGTTGGGCGAGATATTTGGGGATCTTGAGTCCTATCGTTCTGTGAGTGAGCGTGGATTTTGACTAGCCTGCATATGCCAATGTTGATTACTCTATGCCGCGCCGTTTTCCTTAGTTGGGGCCGCGCCCCTGAGATGCCGCAGTGGATGCGGTGGTTGGCCTGTTGAGGCAGTTTTGCGCGAGGGGTGAGTTAGGCGGACAGGACGCCCCACGTAAATCCCGTCCTTATGTGGATGTGTGGTAGTGGGCAGGTGCGCTCCTAGTCGTCAGGCGCAGGTTTGACTGGACCCTATGAGGCAGTCAGTTCGATTGGGTCGTTTGAGCACCTTGTGTGCGGGTGGTTTTATTTATTTTCCTCTGTCCCACTTTTTGAGTATCTAGATAGAGGCATGGTAGCTGTAGGGTAGTTTCAGCTTTTCTTGTTCAGATTTCTTTGCCTGTTATCTTTTACCTCTGGTAGACTTGGTGGGCAGACCGTTGGACTTGTTGACGGCACCCACTGAGAACTACTGTGGGAAGTAGTTCTCACACCCGTCGTGGTGTCTTTTCCCCAGGGACTTCTTCTTCTGTTCCTGTGCTCCTGTTGCTGATCCTTCTGACCGAGGCGAGGGAGTCGCGAGCTAGTTCCCTACCCGTCGTTGGAGTGTAGCGGTACCCCCTTCAGTGGAGAGCTTCAGTAGATTAGTTTACTACTTTTACCTCTGTTGAGAGAACCTTGTTGTGAGGTTTAGAGTTGTATTTTACTTTTACAGTTTGAGAGGCTGTTGTAGTGAGGATATTCTTGTATCGAGAGTCTGTACACTGATGTGTTTATTGGAGATACCTCCCTTTTGAGTTTTTGTATCAGAGGACTTTTTTTATACGATCGTATTTGGGAGATGGATATTGTATTACTATCAGTTTTTAGCAGTTTACTTTCAGCTCTCTGATATCTGTTTACTGTAGATGTTTCTTTCTGCAGGTTAGACGCTTCGTCTGTACGGCAGTTTCCATACAGATGGCAGATCTGTTGGCGAGCCCGGGTCGCAGGTTCGACCCCGGGGCGTGACAGGTACTAGGTCAAGTCCAAAGATAACAATAAATAAATATGTGGTGGGGAAATAATAAGATCACATGATCAACTATATGCACGAGGAACCACAAAACATGCTCTCTAACATGCTATACCGAAGATGAAAGCACATGCACATCCCTACACAGCTAGAATTAATGTACAGATCGCATATCTTGAAGACGAGGCCACCCACCTGACAAGTCGAACTGCTAAAAGTCCTACAGCTGATAATACCCGAAAAACAGCAACTCAAAGTCCAACGGGTCCAGAACTGTCCACAATCCCTCCTGGGTACAACACAAAGTTCCAGTTACACATAAAATCCCAAAATCTGCCGAGAAATATCCTCCTAAAAGTTCAGCTGTAAAGATGCGAATAATCCACCTGCTGAAAGTGCTCGGAAAAATCCAAATAAAATATCCCTGCGATTTACGCGTCGATAGCGTCGAAACGAATACCTGCATGTCCAATTCCAACTTTCCTACGCTGAGATATAAAATCGGCAAGAGAAACACCCCATACTAAACTGTACCAGATTCCACAGATAAGAACTCGGGAAGAAGAAAGATTCTCACCTTCGAAACAAACTCAGAAAATTCTGAGAAAAAACCAGGAGATTCCTCGCGAGAAGTAGATGAAGTTTGCCTTTTGAATCACCTCGATCCGACGTCGGAGCGCAAAGTTATGGCTAAAACTCTGCAATGCTGTCCAAAAATCCGCGAAGAAAATGGGCCAAAATAAAGCTCAAAAACCTCCAAAATCCGCAAGGAAAATGTCACGCCCCGAGACCGTCAATTTGAACAGTTCGGGCGCGCCAACAGACCCGCCAATCGGGCATGACCTTTCAAGACCCGAAAGGAACGGTTCAATCCAACAATATCATTTCAATATAGCGGAAGAGTAAGCAATCAGAGTAGAGAACTATAAATTTAAACTTTCAATCATTCAACAACTAGTTAGAAGAACTGAAAGTACAAAACTTGAGCGAAGACATACACTTTTGTTTAATATTACAACTCTCTTTTAGCATGACTACAATACCAAAATACATACATATTTTTTTTTTCTTTCTTTCCAACTTGAAACTTAAACATTTAGAATTATACATTGTTCCTCACATACAAGGTTCGCTCAAGAAAATGAAACTCCAAAATGGTGGTGGCGACTCTAGACTGCTAGGTCGCTACTCTGCTGGGCGCTTGCCCTTGTCGCGTGTCTCGCCCGATGTACCTGGACCTGTGGGGAAGTCACCCAAAGGGTGTGAGAACTACAACCAAGTTCCCAGTGGGTTCAACCACCGAGAGAAAATGCCCTGCACCGCTTAGTCTAATGGAAGCAATATAATAGAGAATGAAATACAGTAAATAAAAGCTGTAAATCTTAGCTAGCATGCTTAATACTTTTACCTTTGCCATGACATTGCTCTATGTCGCTATAGGTTGCCAAACTAACCAACCTGTCCCTTGCCAAATTACTTTCATTAACTTTCTTGTGTTTCAATTCAAGTTGCTAAACCCTCGGAGAAACTTGCCCAACGGGCCCTAGCCCGGCAGACATGCTGCCATAAGACAAGTCCTCTAAGGTTGCCGATAACACCCGCAAGTGTTACCCCGCCCTACGGGGAAACGTCCCGAACGGGTCTCTACCCGGGAGAGGGACACTGCCTGCTACTCCAACATGGGCCACGTTTCACCCCGTAGGTGCGCTCGTTTTATTATCTCTTTTATTGCTTTGCATTTAGCCTCTTTGCTCTTTTAGGCCTTTGCCTTTCTTTTGCTCTTTAGCACTTAGCTTCCATCTCAATCGAGCTTATAGCTCACATTGCTCACATTGCCTCTTAGCCCTTTTTCTTTCTTTGCAATTAAGCTTTTAGCTTGTCTTTTTAATATACTCATGCATTTACCCTAGGTCCATGCCTTAAGGTACATAAGTCCCTTGGACTCAATTCTTAACTTTCATTATGCTCAAGTTGAAGTTAAAGTGTAGGTATATTAACCCGACTCCCTATGACCACTCTAGGGATTTCCAATACTCTGGATTTTAACCTCAACTAAACTATGCTTTCCTTAGAGACATAACTCTAATTTAGGCCCTAATTCCATCACACGCTTATTTGACTCAAACAACCATGCCACTCGTGAAATCCTATAGTGAATGCCACACATTAGAGCCTAATCTAAGTTTTCTCCTAAGTCAAATTTCCATAAACCGCAACCACATCTACATAAGCATGAAATTATTGTCCTAGCCACTCTATTAACATGCTTCTAATAACAAGCAAAAGATAAGGGGAGAGGTCACCCTCGCTCGATAGAATCCCCCACCTCGATGTGTTCTTTTGGTCCTTGCAGGAGACAATTCCACTCCTTTGATCCTTGAGGCTCCCCTACATTGTAAGGAAGGCAAAGATGAAGCAATTGCCTTTACATGATTTCTCTAAATTCGATAAGGCGGTAAAACTACCCCCTTTTTGCAAGAAAGGGAAAACTCCAATTAGGTCATTTTCTCGCACAAAAAGGCTACTTTTTGACTGGTTTACAGAAATAGGAGAAAAATGATCTCCCATGGCCTATTGCCAAAAAGAAACTTGCTCAACTCGATCCGGGGTCAAAAAGCCCCCCGAATTTTGAAAAAACTCAATTTGAGCAATTTTCCCCCAAATTCTTCGATTTGCACTTGTTAAGTTGAGAATTGCAAGTTTTAAATTGGAAGAAAGCCTAATGCTCTCTAAATTTTTAGAGGAGCTCAAATCAAGCAATTCCCCCACCCCCAATTCCTCAATTTTGCATTCTTGCAACATTGAGAAATTTGGAAGTTTGCAATTGGAGAAAAGAAAAGAAGAAGTTTTTCTTCATTCTTTTCTTTTCTTTTCTTCATTCTTTTCCTTCTTTTTCTTTTCTCCATTCTCTTCTTCTATTTTCTTCTCTCCTTTTTTTTTGTATAAGTGCCCCTGCTGCTGGGCAGCAACTTATATAGCTGCTGCCCAAGCAGCAGCTCCTGCTGTTGCTGCTGCTGCTGCTACTTGTAGCAGCAGCAGCTGCAACAGGTCTTGCAGCTGCATAAGGCAGCTGCCAATGCAGCTGCCATTGCAGCTGCAGGCAGCTGCCCAACTCTCTTTTTTTTTTTTTTTTTTTTTTTGAACATGTCAACCTGCTGCTGGGCAGCAGCTTGCACAGCTGCTGCCCAGGCAGCAGGGCTCATACATGCTGCGCAAGGCAGCATTGAAGCTGCCTTGCGCAGCCACCAAGGCTGCCTAGCTGCTGCTGCTTAGCAGCAGCAGCAGCTAAGCAGTAGCATGGTGCAGCTGCTGCTGCATAAAAGCAGCAGCAGCTGCAGCACATGCTGCTGCTGCAGCTGGTTAAGCCCCCACCCCCTTTTCTCCCCCACAATCTGCTGCTGGGCAGCAGCTACAAGCTGCTGCCCAAGCAGCAGAAACAGCAGCTGCTGCTGCTGCTGGTAGCAGCAGCAGCTGCTGCAGCACCAGCAGCTGCGCAAGGCAGCATTGCTGCTGCCTTGCGCAGCAGCCTGGCTGCCAGAGAGAGAGAGGGAGAGAGAGGGAGAGAGAGAGAGAGAGAGAGAGAGAAAGAGAGAGAGAAGAGTTACCTTTTCTTTCTCCTTTTACTTCTTCTTCTTCTTCTTCTTCTTCTTCTTCTTCTTTTTCTTCTCTTCTTCTTCTTTTTCTTCTCCTTTCTTCTCCTCTTTCGTTTCCTCTAGCTGAGAGAGAGAGTGGATGCGTGTGAGGGGGAGGGGATAGAGAGGGTCATTTATTCCTCTGCAGTGGGTGGTTGGGAAAAGAAAGGGAATTTACTAAAATGCCCCCGAATTTTGAAATTATCCCAAACTGCCCATTTCCTGCAGAATTTCCTGCAGTGAGCCTTATCGGATAGCCCTCTTTCGCCTCGTTTTCCCGTCAACTGAGAAATCAAATTTGTAATTTCTCTTCACCCCTTTAATCTACAAATTTTTCTTAAACTTCCCACGATTTTATTTAAAATTTTGGACTACTCTAAGCCCTCGAAAGAGAGCCCCGAAAATGCTTCGCGATAGACTTGGGCTGTCAAAACTGCAGTTTCAGCAATCACGAAGCATTTTTCTTCGCTTCGTTCTCCGATTTTTTCTTAATAACATACCTAGGTTTTTCGCCCCTTTTAATAAGAAAACTTTTGTGAGTCACCCCACGATTTCTTTTAAAATTTTGGGGCACTCGAAGCCCTCGAAACAGGGCTCCGAAAACGCTTCGCGATTAAAAATTTCAGAAATTCCAGATTTGGCTAAGTCCTCGGGTTCAAGTCACTTTTCGACCCGATGCCCTTCGCGTCAGCCCGAAACGCACCGAACTCGACTGTAATCATGTTTAAAACACGTTACAAGTCCTCTCGCCGAATTTTGCCATTTTGCGAACTCGGCGAACACGAGTCCCAATTTTGCAATTTGAGGCTTCGTTTCTCAACCACAACTCACTTTTCGACCCAACGGCTTTTGCGTTGATTCAAAACACTTCAAACCCACTTGTAATCATATTTGAAACGCGTTACAAGCATTTTTACCGAATTTTGCTATTTCGCAGAAATCGGTGCACTACATTCTCCCCTCCTTTAGGAGTTTCGTCCGCGAAACTAAAACTCACGTACCTTGGGATTTATTCCTCGAACAAGCGAGGATAATGCTCCCGCATCACAGCCTCAGGCTCCCACGTGGCCTCCTCCTCGCTATGCCTCGTCCAAAGCACTTTCACATAAGGAATGGAGCGGTTCCTGAGCTTCCTATCACGCCGATCAATAATCTTATACGGGAACTCATCGTAGCTCATATCCTCCCGTAGATCGAGTGGTGGGTAGTTGATTATGTGCGTCGGGTCGTGGACATACTGGCGGAGTTGTGACACATGGAACACATCATGAATTCCTGCCAAATCTGGGGGCAAAGCTATTTTATAGGCCACTGGGCCAACTCGCTCCAAAACCTCGTAAGGTCCAAGAAAACGAGGGTTCAACTTTCCTCGCATCCCAAATCGCACTACTCCCTTCGTGGGCGACGCCTTCAAAAATACATGATCCCCGACCTTAAACTCTAGGTCGCGCCGCCTTTTATCCGCATAGCTCTTTTGCCGACTTTGCGCTGTCACCAGACGTTGACGCGCAATTTGCACCTTTTCCTCGGCTTCTTGCAATACATCAGGACCCAGTGATGATCTCTCGCCAACCTCACTCCAATGCAGTGGAGACCTGCACTTTCTGCCATAGAGTGCCTCAAAAGGTGCCATTCCGATGCTGGCTTGATAGCTGTTATTGTAGGCGAACTCCGCCATCGGCAAATATCGCTGCCACCCTGGTCCATAGTCCAAGACACACGCCCTGAGCATATCTTCGAGGATTTGATTGGTCCTCTCAGATTGACCATCGCTCTGAGGGTGATAAGCCGTAGAGAAATCCAGGCGTGTTCCCAAAGTCTCGTGGAAGCTCTTCCAAAATTGTGACACGAATCGGGGATCCCGATCCGACACTATAGAAACAGGAACTCCATGAAGGCGCATAATCTCATCAATATACAACTGCGCCAATTTATCCCTAGACCAGGTGGTGTGGACAGGCAGGAAATGAGCCGCCTTGGTTAACCTATCCACAACCATCCAAATCGCGTCGTGGCCTGCTTGAGACCGAGGCAAGCCCACGATAAAATCCATAGCGATGTTCTCCCATTTCCACACGGGAATCGGCAGATTTTGAAGCTTGCCCGCAGGGAGTCTATGTTCAGCCTTGACTTGTTGGCACACTAAGCATCTAGCCACGAAGTGTCCAACATCCTTTTTCATACCTGGCCACCAAAACTGCGCCCTCAGGTCCTTATACATTTTTGTGCCGCCGGGGTGGATAGTATACGGCGATCGGTGTGCTTCTTGAAGGATCATTTCACGAATATCCTCATCATTAGGTACACACACGCGACCCCGAAACCTTAGGATCCCCTCAGAATCCACAGTAAAATCCTTTGCCTCACCGCTTTCTAGATCAGATCTCGCCTTTTGGAGCTTTTCATCCGCCATTTGCTTTTCTTTAATTCTCTCCAACAAGGTAGGTTGCACAACGAGCGTCATAAGCTTCGCGGGGGCACCGGAAGCCACAACCTCCAAGCCCATCCGTCTCATTTCGGATTGCAACGGGTATTGGTCGGTGATGATCATGGCAAGATTTTCCACGGACTTCCTGCTTAGCGCGTCGGCCACCACATTTGCTTTCCCCGGGTGGTACAAGATGCTAACATCATAATCTTTTAGGAGTTCCAGCCATCGGCGCTGCCTCAGGTTTAATTCCTTCTGAGTGAACAAATATTTGAGGCTTTTGTGATCCGTGTAAATCTCGCAATGTTCCCCATAGAGGTAATGCCGCCATATCTTTAGTGCAAAAATCACCGCGGCAAGCTCGAGATCGTGAGTGGGGTAGTTCTTTTCATAACTCTTCAGCTGCCGGGAGGCATAGGCTATAACCCTCTCGTCTTGCATGAGTACACACCCCAACCCAGTCCCTGAAGCATCACTATAAACCACGAACCCTTTTCCCGCAACGGGTAGAGCAAGAATTGGAGCCGTCGTCAACTTGTCCTTGAGCAATTGGAAGCTTCTCTCACAAGCATCACTCCAAATGAACTTAGCTCCTTTTCTTGTAAGGCTGGTGAGTGGAACGGTAATTTTAGAGAACCCTTCCACAAACCGCCTATAATAGCCCGCGAGTCCGATAAAGCTTCGAATCTCGGTGACATTTGTTGGTCGCGGCCAATCTTTCACTGCTTCAATTTTCTTGGGGTCTACAGACACCCCCGTCTCAGAAATCACATGTCCTAAGAACGCCACTTCCCGGAGCCAGAATTCGCATTTCTTCAACTTCGCGAATAGGCTCTGCTCTCGAAGCACTTGTAGAACCTGTCGTAGGTGATCCTCGTGCTCGTCGTCACTCCGAGAGTAGACTAAAATGTCGTCAATGAAGACAACGACAAATCGGTCTAGGAAAGGCTGAAAAACGCGGTTCATTAAATCCATGAATGCCGCCGGGGCATTCGTCAACCCGAAAGGCATTACAGTGAATTCATAATGTCCATACCGCGTTCTAAAAGCTGTTTTGTGCACATCCTCCGGCTTAATCTTTAATTGATGGTATCCCGATTGAAGGTCAATTTTTGAAAATACCCGGGAACCTTGCAATTGGTCGAACAAATCATCGATTCTCGGTAATGGATATCGGTTCTTGATTGTCAATTTGTTGAGCTCCCGATAATCCACACATAACCGCAGCGATCCGTCCTTTTTCTTCACAAATAGGACCGGAGCTCCCCAAGGGGATACGCTAGGTCTAATGAAACCCTTGTCCAGTAAATCTTGCAATTGAGCCTTAAGCTCCTTTAACTCCGCCGGGGCCATCCTATAAGGAGCCTTTGAAACTGGAGCCGTCCCGGGAACCAAGTCTATTATGAACTCAATCTCCCGATCCCTCGGCATGCCCGGCAACTCTGCAGGAAATACATCAGGATATTCCCGCGCCACGGGAATGTCTTGTACATTAGGTTCCTCCTTGTGCCCTTCCACCACAGTAGCTAAGTAAGCCACACACCCTCTGTCGATAAGCTTCTTGGCCCGCGACGCCGAGACCACAGAGGCAAATAGAGAGCCTCTACATGCCTTGAATACATACTCCTCTTGTCCCGGCTCTCGAAAGATGATAACCCGCCGCTCGCAGTCGATAGTGGCATAATACTTGGAGAGCCAATTCATTCCCAAAATTACATCATAATCTCCTAGCCGTCTCAAAACTAAGAAGTCCACTGTCATAATCCACTCGCCAACCCGAACTGGACAGGCGGGACAACTCTCAGATACCTCTAAAGAACCATCAGGCACATGGACCGTTTTAGTACTAGTAGACTGTAATACATCCAACCCATGTCTCATGGCAAAGGATCTACATATGAATGAATGCGATGCACCTGTGTCGAATAGAGCCCTACATCGAACATCATTAATAAAAATTATACCTGCCACGACGTCGTCAGCCACGGGCTCCTCCTCCTTCGCCTGAGCGGCAAAAGCCCGCCCGCTCGGCGGTCGCTGAGGAGCAGCGGGGCGCGCAGCTGGTAGAGCTGGCACCGTCTTCTTGTGTTGCTTCGGGGCAGCCTGGATCGTCGGCACGGCCGGGGCGGGGTGCGTGCCCCTCCAACACTCTCGAGCCATGTGACCCGGCCGGCCACAGTTGAAGCACCTCCCCTCGCGTTCTGGGCACTCAGTAGGTCGGTGCGGTCCACCACAAATGGCACATCGCCCGGGGGCCGTGAACTGTCGGGGCTCCCGAGGATAGTGCTGCTGTCGTTGTTGCTTCGGAGGCCGTTGATATTGGCTCTGACCCCCGGGGCCACCTTGATGCCGCTTCTTTTCCTTCGCTTTGCCCTTATCTTTCTCAAAAGCTTCGCGCTCTCGGCGCACCACCATGTCGCCCCTTTCTACCAAGCGGGCTCTATCCACAATCTCCCGATAAGTTGCAATGTTGAATGGTTGGACCTTTGAGTAGATCGCCGGTCGAAGGCCCCTCTCGAAACATCGCACCTTATCCCACTCACTGCGCACCACGGTGGGTAAACAGCTGACGATGCGAGAGAACTCGCACTCGTATTCTTGAACTGAGCGGCTTCCCTGGCGAAGATTTTTGAAGTCATCTTCCATTTGTTGCTTCGCACTGTCGGGGAAATATGTGGCGAAGAAGAGCTCCTTGAATTCTTCCCACGATGGCTCCGGCAATGCCGTCCTAGCCCTTCTCTCCAACTCTGCTTTCCACCAACGGTGTGCCACATTATCGAGGTGGGGAACCGCCACAGTAACACGGTCCCGCACCGGCACCCGAAGGGTTAGGAACAGTCGCTCCATGGAGTCAATCCACGACTCCACCACCATTGGATCGGATTTGTCGCCGCTGAAGGTAGGAGGGTGAAATTTCTGGAAGTCGGCGAGAACCTCCATCGCCCTATTTTGCTCCGCTCTCTGGGCCGCGTACTCGGCATCACCCACCTCCGAGTCGGCCCGCCGGGGCACTCCTCTAGTAGCCCCGACAGATGGTGCTGGGCGCGCCGCCATAGGCTCGGCCGCCATAGCCACTCCTTCAGTAGTTGCCCCCACTTGGGGCGAGGCTGTGCGCTCATGCGTCGTCTGCGCCGCCTCAATCTGCCGCGTCAACAGGTCCTGGAGCCTCTCAATTTGTTCGGCCTGACGCCTCGTCGCTTCCTCCTGGCGCTGCAACGCCTCCTCTAGCCTGCGAGAAGCCTCCTCCTCCCGTTGGCGAGAAGCCTCCTCCAGCCTACGAGAGGTCTCCTCCTCTCGTTGGCGGGAAGCCTCCTCCTGTCGCTGAGAGGCCTCCGCCTGCTGCTGTACCACGCCAATAAGCGCGGCCATTTGCTCCCTCAGTTCACGAACATCACTCGAACCGGAGCCCTCCCCCGGCTCGAGGCGCGTAAGACGTGTCTCCCTTCGCGGTGGCATAGCTATCTGCACACCACAAAAACATCAGTCCAACGCTTACAACTTAGGCATTTGCGAAGTTAAATGCAGTAATTTAAACGATCACATAAAGGCTTCGTCAACCCAATCATGCGAAAGTAAAAAGGAATACTTCTTCCCACCCCTAACGTTACGTTGTCGGCCGCCCAACATAACGTTAGCTAGTGGAAGTCCATTTTCCCTCGATCCATTCCCAATGTCCTTCTTGGGAATCAAGTAACCCAATCATGTACTTTCGCCAAAAGATCCACACACACTCTCGTGCCTAAACCCTAGGGTCTTCCTAAGGTTCGCTAACCACCTAGGTCTATCTCCTAGGCTCTGATACCACTCTTATCTGTCACGCCCCGAGACCGTCAATTTGAACAGTTCGGGCGCGCCAACAGACCCGCCAATCGGGCATGACCTTTCAAGACCCGAAAGGAACGGTTCAATCCAACAATATCATTTCAATATAGCGGAAGAGTAAGCAATCAGAGTAGAGAACTATAAATTTAAACTTTCAATCATTCAACAACTAGTTAGAAGAACTGAAAGTACAAAACTTGAGCGAAGACATACACTTTTGTTTAATATTACAACTCTCTTTTAGCATGACTACAATACCAAAATACATACATATTTTTTTTTTCTTTCTTTCCAACTTGAAACTTAAACATTTAGAATTATACATTGTTCCTCACATACAAGGTTCGCTCAAGAAAATGAAACTCCAAAATGGTGGTGGCGACTCTAGACTGCTAGGTCGCTACTCTGCTGGGCGCTTGCCCTTGTCGCGTGTCTCGCCCGATGTACCTGGACCTGTGGGGAAGTCACCCAAAGGGTGTGAGAACTACAACCAAGTTCCCAGTGGGTTCAACCACCGAGAGAAAATGCCCTGCACCGCTTAGTCTAATGGAAGCAATATAATAGAGAATGAAATACAGTAAATAAAAGCTGTAAATCTTAGCTAGCATGCTTAATACTTTTACCTTTGCCATGACATTGCTCTATGTCGCTATAGGTTGCCAAACTAACCAACCTGTCCCTTGCCAAATTACTTTCATTAACTTTCTTGTGTTTCAATTCAAGTTGCTAAACCCTCGGAGAAACTTGCCCAACGGGCCCTAGCCCGGCAGACATGCTGCCATAAGACAAGTCCTCTAAGGTTGCCGATAACACCCGCAAGTGTTACCCCGCCCTACGGGGAAACGTCCCGAACGGGTCTCTACCCGGGAGTGGGACACTGCCTGTACTCAACATGGGCACGTTTCACCCCTAGGTGCGCTCGTTTTATTTCTCTTTTATTGCTTTGCATTTAGCTCTTGCATTTTGGCCTTTGCCTTTTTTTTCTTTGCACTTAGCTTCCATCTCAATCGAGCTTATAGCTCACAGCTCACATTGCCTCTTAGCCCTTTTTCTTCTTTGCAATTAAGCTTTTAGCTTGTCTTTTTAATATTATCATTTACCCTAGGTCCATGCCTTAAGGTACATAAGTCCCTTGGACTCAATTCTTAACTTTCATTATGCTCAAGTTGAAGTTAAAGTGTAGGTATATTAACCCGACTCCCTATGACCACTCTAGGGATTTCCAATACTCTGGATTTTAACCTCAACTAAACTATTGCTTTCCTTATGACATAGGCTCTAAGGCCCTAATTCCCTCACACGCTTATTGGACTCCAACCATGCCCTCCTTAGTGAAGCCACACATTAGAGTAATCTAAGTTTTCTCCTCCTATTTCCATAAACCGAACCACATTACATACATGAAATTATGTCCTAGCCACTCTTTAACAGCTTCTAATAACAAGCAAAAGATAAGGGAGGGTCATTTCGCTCGAGAGTCTCTACACTCGATGTGTTTATTGGAGAAACCTCCTCTTTTGATTTTGATCAGAGGATTTTTTTTAAGAAAAAGAAGTTTGGGAGAAGGAAGAATTTTCTTTCTTTTCTTTCTTTTTTTTCTTCTTTTCTTTCCATTCTCTTCTTTCTCTCCTTTTTTTTTTGTATAAGTGTTTCTTTCTGCAGGTTAGACGCTTCTGTCTGTACGCTGCAGTTTCCATACAGCTGGCAGATCTGTTCCGCAGCCCGGCTCGCAGGTTCGACCCCTGGGGCGTGCACAGGTGGCAAGGGTCAAGCTGCGCAAAGCATTGAACCTTAAATAAATATGTGGTGGGGAAATTATAAGAGCACATGAGCACTATATGCACGAGGAACCATAAAAACATGCTCTCTAACATGCTTTACCGCAGCTGAAAGCAAGCACATCCCTACACAGCTACAAGCTGCTAAGTACAGATCGCAATGCTTGAAGCAGCAGAGGCCAGCCCAGCCTGACAAGGCAGAACTGCTAAAAGTCCACAGCTGAGAAGACCCGAAAAACAGAGAGAGAGAGAAGAGAGAAAGAGAGTCCAGAACTTGTCCACTTTCTTCTCTCCTGGGTTCTTCTTCTTTTTCCTCTCTTCACATTTCTTCTCCTTTCTTCTCCCTTTCGTTTCCTCTAGCTAAGAGAGTGGATGCTGTGAAGGGGATGAGAATATTCCTCTGCTGGTTGAAAGTGCTACTAAAAAATTTTGAAATTAAAATATTTCCTGCAGAATTTCCTGCGTCGATAGCGTCCCGAAACGAAATATTTGTAATCTTCCAATTCCAATTTTTCTACTTCTGACGATTTTATTTAAATTTCGGCTAAGAGAAAGAGAGCCCCATGCGAAACTGTACTGCAGTTTCAGCATCACGAAGCAACTTCGCGAATAACAAAGGTTTTTCTCCCCTTCGAAACAACCACTCAGAAAATTTTGGGGCAGAAAAACACAGGAAACGCTTCGCGAGAAATTAGAGCTAAGTCCTTTCAAGTCACTTTTCGAACCACGCTCGACTCCTGTAACGTCGTTACAAGCGCCGAAATTTTACTCGGCGAACAAAATTCTGCAATGCTTGTCTCAACCACAACTCCGCCAAGAAAATTGGCCAAAATAAAGCTCAAAAACGCTAGCAAAATCCGCAAGGAAAACGAGAAAATTTTGAACATCAAAGTTGGAGTCCTACCAGTTGTGAGTCCGACGGCGCAAAAATCGCTAAAAACGGAGATCAGGGTGAGTCGGGGGAGTCCGCGCACCAAAACGCGACGAAACGGGTCGTCGAAGTAGAAGCGTCACTGTGCGCCGCGTCGCAGATGAAGTCGAAAAGATGATCTCCAAAAATCTCCAAAGTCCTCCAAGGAATGCTGCTAGATGAGAGGAAAAATTCACCTATAGAACTCTCAGGGAAATGGGGTCCAAAAGGAGGAGAAAAGCCCACCCGAAGGCCCTATTTATAGCCCAAATCCCCTAATGGGCTTTTGGCGGATTCGGGCCCAACTTCCGGGCTCCCGAATCTGCCAGGGCGGTCGGACGAAGCCCCATCCGACGCGCCCGGAAAATCCTAGTGCGGCCACGTCACCACGCAACAGGAAACAGCCGTGCAATGGCCCTCTCCGCGCGCCACGTCGCCTCCTACGCAGGCGGTGGGGTAGGTGGGGCGGAGCGACCGCGGGGCGACGCGTGGCGCACTCGAGTGCGGGGCGCCACGTGTCGGCCGCGTAGCTGCCCCGTGCACCGCCGCAGGGGCCGTGGACCGCGACCATGTGAGCCCGCCAATGCCAGGCTGCCACGTGTCGCGCTCCCGGTCCACCATGCAGCGCCATTTTCCCTGCACCGCGCCGCGCGCACCCGCCAATCCGGGAATGCCACGTGGCCCAGGCGTGGTCCATGCGCCAGCCGCGCTTCCCCCGTGGACCGAGCGGTGTGAGCCGGCCCAATGACGGGCCGCCACGTGGCTCCGGCCGGTCCACGGTCACCCCCATGCTCCCGATTTCCCCCGAAACTTCCGGAAGTCCGTTTTTGGTCATCCGGACTCCAAATTTAACAAGCAAATAGCCGTTTTCAAGCGTTTTTCCGTACTGAATCCAATTCCAACCTCTGTTTGGCCAAAAACCCTATAAAAATTTTGGCAAACACAGCCGAAGGCCAATACAGTAACAGATATCTCACAGGGTCCATCTGTGGCATCTCCTTGATGCACTATGGGCCTGATACACCAATAATAGGTGTTTTAAACTGTTGATTCACCAGAAAAACTGCATGGGGTTTAGGGCGACCACAATTGCCGAGGAGACTGTTTCAAGCCGTAAAGTGATTTCTTTAACAGGCAAACATGGTCTTCCTTTCATTCAATAATGAATCCCTGTGGCTGCTTCATATAAATTTGCTCCTCAAGTTCTCCATGTAGAAAAACTGTCTCAACATCATGCTGCTCAAGATACAGATCATACATGGCTACTAATGATAGAAGAACACGAATAGAAGTATGCTTCACAACGGGTGAGAAAATATCATTGAAGTCAACACCTTCTATCTGATTGTAGCCCTTAGCAACTAAACGAGCTTTGTACCTTGTATCTTCCACACCGGAGATTCCGTCCTTTTTCTTGAAGACCTATTTGCAGCCAACAATTTTCTTACCTGTAGGCGGTTTTACCAACTCCCATGTGTGATTCTTATGAAGAGACTCCATCTCTTCATTCATTGCCACCAACCACTCTGTAGAACTGGCACTAGAAATAGCTTGATTATATGTGGAAGGTTCGCCGTCTTCTTATGTATCTTATGCCGCTGAAAGAGCATAAGCAACTAAATTCTCATAGCCGTATCTCTGTGGTGGTTTAATCTGTCTTCTCGCTCTACCTGTAGCAATGCTTTGCCTCTCAACTTGTGGGGTTTCAGTAACTGAGGTGTCTGGCGACTGAAACTGTTCTGACTAAGAAGAATTCTGCAACTGAACAATACTATCGGTCTCTATCTCCACCTCCTTATTAGTACTCGGGATCTCATCAGAAGAAATATGATTAGGATATAACATAACAGACTCGTCAAATGTGACATCCCTACTAATAAGTAATTTAGACGATTCAGGACACCATAATCGATATCCCTTAACCTCCGATGCATAACCAATAAATATGCACTTTTTAGCCCTAGATTCTAACTTGCCTTCATTTACATAAGCATAAGCAGAACAACCAAATATTCGCAAATTAGAATAATCCGAAAGGCTACCAGACCATACCTTCTCCGGAGTTTTGCAATTAAGTGCCGAATGTGGAGATATGTTTACCAAATAACATGTTGTAGAGATCGCCTCTGCCCAGAAACTCTTCGCTAAGCCAGCATTAGAGAGCATGCAACGGGCTCTCTCCAAAAGAGTTTTGTTCATCCGTTCGGCCACTCTGTTCTGCTGTAGAGTATGCCTAACGGTCTTATGTCTGACAATTCCTTCATTCTTGCAGAATTTTTCAAACTCCAACGAACAAAATTCCAAGCCATTGTTGGTTCTTAATCTCTTTATCTTCCTTTCAGTTTGCTTCTCAATCATAACCTTCCACTGTTTAAAATAATTGAACACCTCATTCTTTCTTTTTAGAAAAAATACCCACACTTTACGAGAATAATCATCAATAAAAGTCAACATATATCTAGCACCACAGTGAGTTGGAGTACGAGAGGGTCCCCAAAGATCAAAATGAATATAGTGCAGAGTACCTTTTGTTCGATGAACTGCGGCCTTAAAACTGACTCTCTTTTGTTTGCCAAGAACACAATGCTCACAGAAATCTAACTTTTCTAAACTCTGACTACCAAATAAACCTCTCTCGCTCAATTTTGTCATACCATATTGTAGAATACCGGGATTTCGGATGGCGCACCGACCTCGCAAGATGGCGTGGTGCGGAGGAAATTGCCTCGGGTGTGTTCCATATGTGTCTTCTGATGAGTTCGGGTTGATTCGGATCTACGCGGAAGCCCCAGCTTGATTCGGAGTTTCCCGGCATTGTGCGCCGACAGAGGACTGGTTTGGGCAGCCTCGACTCCACAGTGGTGTGCAGAAAAAGTAGGAAACACTTGGAACAGGTATATTTTATGATTCAGCGGAGTCCGGGAGGTTCCGGACTGACACGGGGGTCCCGAAGGCGAAAAGTGAGTTGGAACTGGCAATTTTGGAGCTGGTTTTTGGATTTAGCATAGCGACTCCACGGATGAGCTTTTTGAGGAGAAAAAACTTTGGACATGTGTATTTTTAGATTACAGCGGAGTTCCGGAGGTTTCGGGCCGGTGCGGAGACCTCGAAGGCAAAAAGTGATTTAGAGTTGGCTTAATTTGGAATTAATTAATTAATTAATTATTTATTTTATATAATTGGAGTTTTGCCTGAGAGAAGGAATTAGAGAATGTGGATGTGTGTGAGAGGGAGGTCTTGGCTTGGAGTTGGTGTTGGTGTTGGAGGGGTTTCCTTGGGTTCTTATTCACCTTGCACCATACACCATGCACCACACCTCCTTAATTAGGCCACTTAATTAGCACATGCCATGTCATCACCTTCTCCAAAGGTGAAACAGAGGAAAAAATGTAAAACAGAGGAAATAAAAATTGAGGGAGAATGAGAAGAAGAAGATGAATTGAGGAAAAGTGAAAGAGGTTTTTGATGGTGTTGACGGTGCGGATCTTCCGCTATTAGCCGCATGGGGCCGAGCGGAGCGCACGCGCGTCGAGCCTCATGGAGGGTTGTGCTGTTTTTTTAGTGAGAGAGAGAGAAAGGTTGGTTTTTGATTTTGTTGGAGTTGAATTGGGTTTTGAATGAAGATTTTGATTGTGTTGATGATGCGGACCTTCTGCTTGTAGCCGCGTGGAGCCGAGCGGAGCGCGCGCGAAGAACTTGATTGAAGATGTAGCTGTTTTTTTTTTTTTGTGTTGAAGCGTGAGTTTTTTTTGGGTTTATGTTGATGGATGGTTTGGGATTTTGAAGCTGCTGTTGGTGGTGTATGTGTGTGTGTGTGTGGAGGTGAGGCCAGCAGAGAGAAGCTGCGGGTCGCGCTTGCGCAGTGGGAGTTTGCTTGCGGTTTTTCCTTGGCTTGGCGTTCCGGAACAAGGGAGGGGATTCCGGAATGGGCTCTTGGGTACCGGTACTACATGGAGAGTACCGGTACCCCATATGCAGGATGTTTTTTTTTGGTGACTTTTGCAAGGGCAATTCGGTAATTTCGCTTCTCCAACCCTCCAGTTGACTTGTTGACCTTCTCTCTTCTCTATTTAAGGACTCCCTCTCCTCCTCTCTTCTTAGCTTGAATCAGAGAAAGAAACGAGAGAAAAGAAATGAGAGAAAATAAGGAAAAGAAAAGAGAAGAAGAGGGAATGAAAGAAAAGCAAGCAAGGGTGTTCTTGTGTGGTCTTGATGCTTGGAGCTGGACGGAGCCGCGCGTGCGTCGGCTGTGCATGACGTACGTTGTTGGATTTGTTTCAAGCATGGGTTTTTGGATTTATTGATGGATTTTCAATAAGTTTGAGCTGAATGGATTTTATTTCCTTCCATCTCGTTCCATGCTTGCACCTTGGGAGCCACTTGGGTGCTGTTGGCTGAGGCTTGGGTTTTTACTGCGCGTGTTGGGTTATGTATAATTGGATCTAAATAGGAGAAAAAACACCTAGAGGGGGGTGAATAGGTGTAAACAGTAAACACTCAAAAATCGTTGCGCAATAAAACCCAATGCGGAAATAAAAATTAACACGCAAGATTTTTACGTGGAAAAACTCCAAGCCGGAGTAAAAAACCACGGGACCGATCACACGGCGAAATCCACTAGAATTAAACACGTACAAGGTGATTTACCGTACACACTTACGACTCAACCTTTTCCATACGCTCCTAGTAGATCTTCTCCGCTCGCTCCGCAACGCTTCTCGAATCCACGATCAGCGCCCAACGCCGAATCCACGGCGTCCAACGTCGAGTCCACGACGTCCGACCGAATCCACGGTCTTCACCCAGTAGTACGTCTCGAATCCACGAACGTACCTCGCTCCGAATCCACGAGAGCGGTAGCACCTAGAATCCACAAGGCCACGCGAGTCCACGCGCCGATTTTGGGAAAATCGTTGTTTTTGGGTGGTGATAATCCGCCGAATACTTAGATTAGAAATAGATCGGAAATACCATCTAAGTATTCATTAATTTGATTCTACTCAAAATCTGAGTTTGGAAAACCTAGAATCAAATTAATCAATATAGATGAAGAAACATAGAATTAAATCTATTGATTTCCTTTCTTCTCTATATGTGGATTTTTCTATTTCGGTCATATTTTTCGCATACAAATCCTTTTTTTAAAAAAATGAATCGTAGGGTCTATATATAGGTTAGAAACCATTGGAAGAAGATAAGCATAAAAAACTAACCATTTATGGAATTTTACAGGACGACAGTCCGGACTGGAATTGACGGTCCGGACTGTTTCAGCGAAACAGACTATTTCCAGAAAAGAGGACATTCGGGGTCCGGACTGGATTTCACGGTCCGGACTGTTCATGCAATTCCTTCAAATTACACGTTCGGGGTCCGGACTGAAATTCCACGGTCCGGACTGTTCATGCAATTCCTTCAAATTCCACGTTCGGGTCCGGACTGAAATTCCACGGTCCGGACTGGAATTGCGCATGAACTAACCTACGTTCGGGGTCCGGACTGTAATGCCCGATCCGGATCCTGAACATGTCCCATGTCCAGTTTTTGATTTTTATGCAATCAAACATTCATCCAAGTGTTTCTACACTATAAGAAGTATTCGGATCACCAAAAATATTTAGTTAAACGTACCTGATCTTTTTGAATTCTTCTTTCTTGAGATTGAGGTATATGATCCAAGCTTCTCATCTTCAATCTTCAAGACTTAGACAAATTTCACGAAATACGCCAACACAAATTCCGTAACAATCTCCCCCTTTGGCGGTTTCGTGACAAAACACAAATCCACTCAAGAAAATTCAAAAAGATATTTTTGTTGATATCACCATACAATAAAAATTTACATTGGAGATCCAAAATAAAAATAAATACATGAGATAAACTCCTAAGACAGACTCTAGACTTAGACATCTGTACTCTCTGCAAAAGAAATCATTCTTGACAAAAGAGATCGTTAGATACCTCAAGAATTTTCAACAATCAAAACCTAACACAGAGATAGAGTTTATACTCACCATGACATTTATGCATTCAGATATGTAATTGGATCACAATTAAAAATCAACATATCTTCTAAGCAGTAAAAATCCAAATGTCACAGAAATGTTAGTCAACATCAACTTGTTAGTTATATTACATGCCCAAATAGTTAGTCGAATAGTTAGTAGGGACATGCATTCAAATCACAAGATAAACCCAAGTTGAAGTTATACTTACCTTAGTTTCAAGTTCTCACACAAGCATTGTCACAAGCATTGTTCATCCCTCTCTCCCCCTTTTTGTCACAAAACTTAGCCAAAATTACAAAATGTAAGGAGAGTTAAAAAGTTCAAATAATGAGGAAAACCTGAGAACTAAAACTAAAAAATAAAACCTGCAAAAGACTAAAAACCTGCACAAAAAGCTGAAAAATTAGAGTGCACAAACTAAAGATCAAGCCACATCCGAATTGTCTGAACTTCCGCAATTTAATTTGTGCAAGATTCCTTTCAGCATTCCTGTTATTTCAGAACATTTTCTTTTCATCTTGCGAATGTCAGTTGACATTCTTTCTTGTTCTTCGGACATTTTCTTCTGTTCTTCAACCATTTTCCTCTGTTCTTGACGAATAGAGGACAAAATATTGGCTTCTGAAGTGTCTTTCTTGGAAGTTGATGGATGAGGTGTAGATGCAGATGGTGTATTCTGGCCTTCAATCCATGGAGATTCACTACGTTGAATTCTAGGAAATGAGCGTGCTCTGGTAAGATGCTCATTAAGTTGAATTCCACTTCCTTTGACATTTTTCCGTCTTGTATTTTGTTTGGTTGTTGAGGCAGATTTCATCAGCTTTTTGTTCTTTAAATATTTCCTGTCCTCCTCATCAACTTTTTGTTGAACTTGTTTCTGGAAGTCTTCCCAGTCTTCTTCTTCGGACTCAGAGCTGTCTTGACCAACAGTTCTTGTCTTGTCTCGAGTTGAGTCATCTTGTTCCTTTTTAACAGTCGCACGTGTGTGCACCATTGCAACAAGAAGGAAGATTATCCATGCAAACTCCATTGCTGTTTGTGCTTAAGAAGGAAATGTCCTGTGAGCACACCTCAAGAACACGAAAAATTGTTAATTTTCAAAAATCTGAAAAATTGAACCCAAACAATCATTATCGTGTAGAGAGTATAGGGATCAAATTAGTTTTGCAAAAAGAATTTTAAAAATAGATCAATTCCATGATTTTCAAAAATTCTCAAAATATGCCTTAAAAATCGAAATCTTTGAAATCAAAGCCCAAAAATTCGTTTATCAGGAGAAAACCTAGCATATAATCAAAACTAATGTTCCCAGAGTTCTTATTTCAAAAGAAATTTGATAAAAAACCATCCATAAATGAAAAAGATTCAAGTTTTCTTCCACGTTTTGAGCAAAAACATGAAAAACTGAGAAAAACCGAGATTTTGATCTAAAGAACTCACTTTGATTCGAAGAAAATGAGTTGGGAAGGCTCCAAGATCTTTGCTGTCAAGAGAGAGAAACTTGGGAGACTTGAAAACAAAAGCTTGTGATGAAATAAAATCAAAAACCTCTTTGTTTCATATAAACCCTAGCCGCGGTCCGGACTGCCTGAAGAATCCAGTCCGGATCGGCTACCCGCAGGATTTTCCTGCGTTCGGGGTCCGGATCAGCTTGCCCAGTCCGGACCGGCTCCAAACTTTTTCTTCAGAAAAATTCAGAAAAATTCCAGAAAATCCAGAAAAAGATTGTAAGCACTTTTGTGTATCAACTTTAAATAAAAATCATCGTTTCATGCAACAAGAAATAGATTATGCCAAATCTATCAAAAATATCCAAATAACGAAACGAAAATTTATAAAAATTAAATCCCTTAAAGTTGAACAACTTCAATCACATCTAACATGATCTTATGAGTAATGCCTTTATCAAATCATCAATTTGGTAAAGAAAATGAAATACCAAGATCAATAGATGTTTGAAATCCCAAATATGTTAGATAATATATCTAGACAATCTGTTGAAGAGAGTGCTCCTTGAGCATCTTTCATTAAAATTCCCACCTTATACCAACCATGAAATTTGACAGAGTCAAGTATTTCAATATGCATTTTATTTAATCAAAATTGAAAAACCATGCTTGGTATACATGTGGTAGCTGCACACATTACTCGGACGACCGAGGTGGTAGCTCTTTCCTCCATGTGGTGGTAGTTTTCACACTCCTCATTGGGATGTAACTCTTTCCACATCTTTTGAGCATATTACATTTCTTTGACTCCCCCTCAATTGGCTATCAATTATTTAAGATATAAGGTATTCAACCAAAAATTGATCTCGAATTCATACTCGACTAAATAGTCAAATAAGATAATAACTATACCAAGAGATCATTGAGAGAGAAATTGACTTTGATCACTTAAAAGATGACTTAATTGACATAAATGATCATTGCATCAACTGAATTATTATGATATCAAAAGCATAATAAATTTCTAAATGTGTGAAAGGATGCAGTTAAAGTCAATATAACTAATGCTCAATTAATGTTCTATGTACAAACATAGATAAAGAACGAAACAAAAAAACAAAACCTAACCTAAGAATTGGTTTCAAAAAGAAATTATTTCAAGGAAAGCATTCCAATTGCCTGACGCAAATGAATAAATCGTTTTTGATCCAAAGGTTTTGTTAAAATGTCAGCTAATTGATCCTCAGTTGAAATATAGAAAAGTTGAAGAATATTTGATTCAACTAGCTCTCTAAGAAAATGATATCTAAGTTCAATATGTTTTGTTCTTGAGTGCAACACAGGGTTTTTGGAAATGTTTATAGCAGGACTGGATCAAGACTATGATCAAAGTGGGAAACTCCGTCCACTAATGAAACCCCGATCTGATGCAATGGTACTCAATAAGTGGGAAACACCATCCACTAGAGAAATCTGGTACCCAATCTGATGCATAAGTAAACATCCGGTCAACCGCCCAATGTCCGCGGTCGCCGCAACACCCCACAAGACCAAAATTTGATAAAGTAATCAACATCTAGCTAACCGCCTAATGTCCGCGTTTACCACAATAACCCACAATCCACAATCGGGTAAAATAATCAATATCCGGTCAACCGCCTACTGTCCGCGGTTGCCGCAATAACCCACAAATCCAACATCAAGTACACCCTATCTCCGACCCTAAGGTCCCGGCTACACTATCCCAAACCCCTGCTCGAACCCGAGCAACGTGACTCGAAAGTCTAAATAAGAAGGAGAAAGAAAACAATCATGATTTCTCCTAAGTCAAATCCCAATATGATAGTGTAGCAATAAATAGTGGCCTATCTAGATGTCCATACAAGCATGCAAAAGTCCTCATGCAAGATGAAAGAGAGAATATCAAATAACAGTTCCACATGTGTATCAAATAATAAATCCACATAGATATAACCATCATGCTAAAATCATCAGCCAACTACACATGTATATAATCCCTGATCCATAATAAATCACCAAAGTGGTACCCGCACATAGATATGTCATCGTATCCCAATAATTAATTCATTTAACCAACTTTCATAAAATCTATGTGCTAACATGGCATGCTAATTATCACTATTAAAAATGTCCCCGCAATCATGTTTCCACAACAATATTATCCCAATAATATTTCCAACATGCTATGTCCACCAAATTAATCTCAAATGATAGGCTCACATTTATATCAGTCAATCATGCATGGTAATCAATCAATATGTCCAATAGAGGGCCTCTCTAATAAACTTAGTGAGCAAGTCAGAAGTTGAGGTATGCAACAACCACCCACCTCGATTCGCCGAGCACGCGAAGCACAGCCCAAATACGCCCTCACTTCAGGTAATCACGGCACACTGCCCGATAATCCAAACGGCGTACAATTAATCCAAAAATGCACAATAACTAGCTGTCCAAAATTAGTCCCGAAAATGGCTAAATTTCACGTGCGAGATGAACTCGGAAAAATCCAAAAAAATAACCTCTGCGATCGTTGCATCGAGCCGATCGAAACGAGTATCGCACGTTTCGATCCAAAACCTGTAGGTCAAGTTACAAATAAAACACCGCGGTAAGCCACAACGCCACACAACCAAAATCCTGTGGCAAACAGTCCAGGGAAAGCTTAATTATCACCTTTGAATCAATCTCCAAAAATCCCAGAAAAATCACCACTGTGTTCCTCGCGACGAGTAGATCCAAATCGAGTATTTATACGCCTTGATCCGATGCTCGTAGACCGAGATATAAAATCGACAAGCTTCCGCTATCCAAAATCTCACAGCAGAAAAGGGGTCACAAAAACACCACAGGAACTGTGCCGAAAACTCGAAATGAGGTTAAACGATCAACACGGAAAACGAAGCCTTACCTCTCAAGAACACGCTGCCGTGACAATTGTCCAAAAATTCCATCGGGGTAGCCCAGGGGAGCTCTCAGACTGAACTGTGACGGAAAAGCCCACTGTAAGAGAATCGTCGTAGTGCGCCGAATCGCAGATAACGCCGATGCCGAGGCCTCCAAAAATTCTGGGGATCCACCACGAGATCAAAAACATCAAGGGGAACAAATCTCATATAGAGCTCTTGTGATGACCTGGATCTCCGCAGAGCTGTTGCAGTGCGATGGGTGGCTTCTGGGGGCCTGTACTGTGTATTGGAGGTGTTTGTGCACAAATTGGACACAAGTATTGGACTCAGGGATTAAAATGGATAACGAGGGTAATCGGATGATCTCGTCGAATGTTTAGAAGGGGTTTCGCGTGAAACAGACATTAGAATTGGACTCAGTGCAAAATTTGGGTTAAAAACACATGTCTGGATGCATTCGGCAAATTCTGGAATTAGAATTTGGCAAATCGGACACCGGATTTGGATTCAGCGCGCGAAAACGGTGAAAATAGACTATTTATTTGCATTTTTCGGAGCCCGGATGCGAAAACACGATTTTCGAGGCACTTGGCACTGTTCAGGCGGGCGGCGGGCAGCGGCGGAGCGCGGCGGCACGGGCTCGGGCAGGCGGTGGAGCGGCCGCGGGCAGCACGCGGGCGCGCGGTGCACGAGAGCGCGTTGGACATGTGGCGGCGTGTGGTTGGGTGGCGCGGTCCACGGAGCAGCGCTGTGTGGTGCATGGACCGGGCTGGACATGTGGTGGATTCCGGTTGGCGGGCTCACGCAGGCAGGGTCCACCGAAGCGCACGGGGGCGCCTCGGGTTCCGTGCGCGGCAGGTGGTGGCAGGCGGCGGCACGTGGGCGGTCGGGCGGCCTGTCGGGGCGGGCCACGTGGCGCCCGCTGATACGCGGGCGCCAACCACCCGCGTTGATTGGCGCGGCCACGCGGCGCGCCCGGGCGTGCTTGCACGCGTGTCCCGTGTTCGGGACACGCATCAAGCACGGGTGGGCTCCGGGTGCGGGTCGGACAGGGGTTTCGGGCACATTTGGTGCGGCCATTCTAATTCGGGCGCCCGAATTGTTGGGCCCGAATTCGGCCAAAGGCCGAAATTGCTTTTCGGGTTGGGCATATAAAAAGGCCCTTCCAGCTCCCTCTTCTCCCTTTTCTGAGGGGGATTTCTACAGTGGAGTTCTACCTTTCCCTCTCCTCCACCCATTGATGGAGTTCTAGGATTTTTGGAGCTTGCTACATCGACGTTTTCGATTTTGCGGCGCACATCGACGCTCCTTCTCCGACGACCCATCCCGTCGCGTTTCGGTGCGCAGACTACCCCGGGCTACTCCGGCAGTATTTTTCAGCGATTCTTGTGCCATCGTCTTCATGACAGGTAGGGCTACGTTTCCCGTGATCGCTGTTTCTTCTCATTCCGAGGTTTTCTTGGGTTTTTCAGAGCATTTTGTGACCTCATTTTCTGGGGCGGAGTTTTGGACAGCACATCGGTATTTCGGCGATAACTTTGCGCTCAGGCATCGGATGGAGGCATGCCTGTAGTTGTTTTGCATCTACGCAGCGCAAGGAACGTCCTCGAATTTTCCTGGATTTTTCTGAGTTTTTTCCGAAGGTGAAAAATCCCTTTTTCCAGAGCTAAGTGCTACAGATTTTTGTACAGGATTCCTTTGAGAGTGTCACCTTATCGGATTTTTATCTTGATGTACGCGTAATACTCGGGAAATTTGAGTTGGTATAAAGAGTAAAAATTCAAGTGTGCAGGTGGGTGAGGAAACAATTTTAACCTTAGTGGTTTGTATACCGGTGTGCGGGTGGCTCAGTTTCCGAAGCACAATTTTCACCTTACTGATCCGAGTCTGATCTCGGAAATCTGAGACCTCCAATGCGACCGTCTCATCGAATCGAGGGAAAATGGTATGGACCGCTTGCTGATCCGACGGTTGGATCGTCCTGAAATCAGCAAGGAAACTAGTGGGACCCGCAACTTAAGTGAATAGTAACACCCTGATTTATCTTCTCCCGCTAGCCAACGTCGGCCGATCGACTGTCTGAAGTCCGAATTGTTACGGCATTTTGGTATTGGCATATTTCGTGAGTCAAGTCAGTGAGTTGAGTCGGAGTCTTAAAGGGATCAAATTGGCAAATCAGCCTTCGGAGACTCATTGAAGATTCAACATGAGCCCAAGTCAACTCTCAGGTATGATTAAATATTGATCATGGTGATTAAAGTTCGTTTATAATCATTGGAAACAGGAAATTAATGAAAACCGGTTTAGACTTGGTTTTAGGAACTTGGTTTTAACTTACAACTTAATTTAAGTTTGGATTCCGGTACTTGGTCTGTTTTGGATAAAGTTTATCTTGGAAAAATCTGTTTTTACATGAGTACCGGAACCACACTTGAAGTTCCTCAAACCCGACACAGAATTTTCTGAAATTTGTATTGCGTACCGGAACACAGACTCGCGTACCGGAACACAATAGAAAAATCTGTGTTTTGCACCATTGAGTACCGGAACATGATAAGTGGTACCGGTACACAATGTTACCTCGGGAAAAGTTTCCTAAACCGACTCTAATATGTTTCCAAGGGTTATAAATAGATACTTAGGGTTTCTCGAATAGAATGACCGATACCGAAAACACTCGAGAGCAACCCTAGAGGCTAGGTTTTTATCGTTCTTCTTTTTAGCCTCTTTTAGGTCAATTCGACGGTTCTTCCAAGATCTCTCTTTTGTCGAATTGATCTAAACTTTGCTTAGAAATTCTTTCTACGGTTCTTCAATGATAATCTAAGCAAAGGATTGTTACGGAATTTGAGTTGGCGTATTTCGTGATTGTATTAAGTCTTGAAGATTGAAGATGAAGAAACTTCGGATCGTATACCTCAATCTCAAGAAAGAAGAATTCAAAAGGATCAGGTACGTTTAACTAAATAATTTTGATGATCCGAATACTTCTTATAGTGTAGAAACACCTGGAAGAGGTTTTAACTGCTTATTCATCAAAAACTGGACATGGGACATGTTCAGGATCCGGATCGTGGACTTTCAATCCGGATCCCGAAAGGTGTTCGTTCATACATTGCTGCAATCCGGATCACAGCTTGTACAATCCGGATCCCGAATGGGATGTTTTGTGAAAATGTATGAACGATCCGGATCGTGGATTATGATCCGGATCCCGAACAGGTGATTTTCTGGAAACTGCATTCTGTGCGTCTGCGATCCGGATCGTGGCTTATACAATCCGGATCGCCGTCGGTAAAACTTTCCAGAAAAGTTTGTTTTTGATCCGAATATTCTTCCTAGGGTTTCTAACCTATAAATAAACCCTATGGTCATTTTTCTAGGGTGAATCCAAATAGAGCCGTCATTTTCACATATCATTTTATACGGCCTTAGATCCACATATAGAGAAGAAAGGAAATCAATAGAAATATTCTATGTTTCTTCATCTATATTGATTAGTTTGATTCTAGGTTTTCATACTCACATCTTGAGTTGAATCAAACTAATGAATACTTAGATGGTATTTCCGATCTACTCTTGATCTAAGTATTCGGCGGATCATCACCACCCAAACAAACAACGATTTACCCCAAAATCGGCGCGTGGACTCGCGTGGCCTTGTGGATTCAAGGTGTTATCGCTCTCGTGGATTCGGAGCGAGGTGCGTTCGTGGATTCGAAGCGTACCATTGGGTGAAGACCGTGGATTCGGTTGGACGTCGTGGACTCGACGTTGGACGCTGTGGATTCAGCGTTGGGCGCGGATCGTGGATTCGAGAAGCGTCGTGGAGCGAGCGGGAAGATCGACTAGGAGCGTATGGTAAAAGGTTGAGTCGTCTGTGAGTACGTTATATCACCTTGTACGTGTGTTAACTCTAGTGGATTTCGCCGTGTTATCGGTCCCGTGGTTTTTTACTCCGGTTTGGAGTTTTTCCACGTAAAAATCTTGTGTGTTCTTTTATTTTTCCGCATTGGGTTTTATCGCACAATGATTTTTTGAGTGTTTATTGTTTACACCTATTCACCCCCCTCTAGGTGTTTTTTCCCCTATTAGATCCTTATTAACCTAAACCCAACAAGTGGTATCAGAGCGGGAATAGGGTTGTAAACAATGGTTGAAGGTGGAAACATCAATCGACCCCCTTTCTTTGATGGAACTAATTATGCGTACTGGAAAGTACGGATGAAAGCTTTCTTAATTTCCATCGACGAAAGGGTGTGGCAATCAATTGAATTAGGATGGTCTAATCCAACTGAAATTTTAGATGATGTTCGCACCTTAAAACCTAGGTCGAAATGGACCAAGGAAGAGATAGACTTATCTTCTTACAATGGCAAAGGGATTAATGCTCTATTTAATGCTTTGTCACAAACTGAGTTCTCTCGCGTCTCGGCATGTGAGACTGCGAAAGAAATCTGGGATGTTCTTCAAGTTACGCATGAGGGAACTAACTTAGTGAAGATTCAGAAACTGCAAATGCTCACGAGCAAGTTTGACTCTATCTCTATGGCAGAGAATGAATCCTTCACTGACTATTACACACGATTGCAAGACATCGTGAACTCATGTGCTAACTTGGGAGAGAAGATTCCAGAATTTAAAGTTGTAAGAAAAATTCTAAGAACTCTTCCTGAACGATTTCGCCCGAAGGTTGCAGCCATTGAAACAATTAAACACCCGGACGAAATGCGTGTAGAAGAATTAGTAGGTGCTTTACAAACTTATGAAATGACTTTTCCTACTAACTATTCTTCTGGAAAGGCATCCTCTTCTAAGTCTTCAGGTTACGCATTGAAATCAACTAAAGAAGAAGACGCGGATTCATCCTCCTCGGACGACGACGAGAACATTTCTATGGAGGACTTTGAGAAGCAGCTCGCTCTCTTGACAAGGAAGTTTCGCCGCAACTTTCGAAGGGGAAATTCAAGCAAAACTCAATCCTTCGGAAAGTCGAAGAAAGGCAAGGGTCCTTCAAGTTACAAGTCAAGAAGCCAAGAGAACTTCTCAAAGGATAAGAAAAGTTCTGAGGGACAAGTTCAGTGTTTCAAATGTCGAGGCTACGGCCACATAGCAACGGAATGTCCCAACAAGAATCCGGCAAAGAAGAAGGCGATGCAAGTAGTTACTTGGGATGACAACTCCACGTCAAATGAGTCATCGTCAAGTGATGAAGAAGACAACGCGACAGCTTTCCACGCGTCCACTACATCTTCTCCCTTCATGTGCTTAATGGCAAGTACATCCGAGTCATTGTCCAACTCCACTGTGGAAAAGATTGCAACGGACGATGAATCAGATAATTCGGAAGGTGAAGATTTTGTTTTAGCCTACCATAAGCTTTTGAGGGATTCAAAGAAATTGGCTAAACAAAACAAGGGGTTGAAAGAGAGATTACTGGATCTTGAAGATGAAGTAAAAAGAGTAACCTCTCTCTCAACCGATCTTGAAGTGGAAAGGGACAATCTGATTAAGACAAATGTTTCCCTTCAAGAGTCCAATGAGCATTTCGAGAAGAGTTATGTAGACATGGTGAACAAAGCGAATTACTTCTTGAAGCTCAACGGCGAGGCCCGACAGGAAAAATTGGAAATGACGGAGACCATACGCCAACTAAAGGATGACTTACAGAGATTTTCTTCTGGAAGGAGTAAGTTGGACAGACTTCTTGGTCTCGGTCAAAGAAACAAGTTCGGCCTCGGATACACTCAAACTGGAGACATTCCAAGTTCGAGTGGTACAGTATTTGTGCCTCAGTCGGTATCTCCTCCTCCGACACCGGTGTTCACGACAAGCAACGACAACGAACCTACTACATCTTCTTCGGAATCGACAAGATCCAAGGTATGTTTTCGTTGTGGCATTTCAGGGCACATAAGAAGAAATTGCAAGACTGGAGCCAAACGCACACCTCAAGAACATCTTGCAACAACTACCAAAAGGGCTATTCCTCGGAAACAACTCCAATCAAATTGACGGAAAAGAGCCTTGGTAGTACACCGCTCAAGACGACATCATCAAGGAGCAGCAATTCTTCAAGCAAGACGCTCTCACCTAGGAAATCAACTTCACGACCATTACCGACGCACTCCAAAAAGGTTTGGGTGCGCAAAGGTGAAATCTTTCCCTGTCTTGCTACCAATGTTTCTTTGCATGCATATGATAGTTCGTCTTGGTACCTGGATAGCGGGTGTTCCCGTCATATGACCGGCGATAAAAACTGTTTTCAAACATTTGAGAAAAACTCCGGAGGACTTGTTGTTTTCGGAGATGGTCGGTCTTCCAAAATTGTTGGAAAGGGAACGGTAGCTATTCCAGATGGCCCGGTTCTAGATAATGTATTATTTGTTCATGGCCTTAAGACTAACCTCATAAGCATAAGTCAACTGTGTGATAATGGTTATTCAGTTAATTTTTCATCTGATAAATGCACTGTAACTGACTTGAACCATGCTTTCTTTTTAAAGGGGGTTAGATCAGAAAACAACTGTTATGTAGTTCCTTCTAAGATTTCTGAAAAATGTAACCTAGCATCTTTGAAAAATGAAACACTTTGGCATGAAAGGCTAGGTCACATAAACTTTAAGGAACTTGCTAGAATTTCAAATAAAGATGTGGTCAAGGGGGTTCCGAAACTTTCTTTTGAACAAAACCTTGTGTGTGGCGGTTGCCAAAAGGGAAAACAGTCTAGGACTGCACACAAGAATTTGAACCACATAGGTACAAAACGGCCTTTGGAACTTTTGCATATGGACTTAATGGGGCCAACTCGTCAACCATCTCTGGGAGGTAAATGGTATATTTTTTTGTTGGTTGATGACTTTTCTAGATATACTTGGGTAGCCTTTCTAAAAGAAAAAGCTGATACTTTTGATTCTTTTCTCGAAATCTGCAATCGTATTATGATTGAAAAGAATGAAAGGATTACTCGAGTTAGGAGTGATAGAGGTGGGGAATTCATAAATTCCAAATTCATTGATTTTTGCTCTTCTAACGGCATTAAACATGAATTCTCTGCACCTTACACACCTCAACAAAATGGTGTAGTCGAGCGCAAAAACAGGGTCGTACAGGAGATGGCACGTGTTATGCTTCATAGCCGGAACTTACCTTTATATTTTTGGGCTGAAGCGGTGAACACGGCTGTCTATGTTATCAATCGAGTGTATTTGCGCCCGGGGACTTTGAATACACCATATGAACTATGGTTTTGTAGAAAACCTAACATCAAATATTTTCGCATTTTGGGAGTCGGTGTTTTATTTTGCGTGATCGCGAAAATCTTGGAAAATTTGACTCTCGAAGTGACGAAGGGATTTTCTTAGGTTATTCTACAAACAGTAGAGCATATCGAGTTTTTAACTTAGAATCTAAGACGATCGTAGAATCGATAAATGTTAAGGTAGATGAAGCTTTTCATTTTGAATCTGAAAAATCTACCCTCGATATCTCTCTTGATGATGATACACCTGCTAATGCATCTTCTTCTAACAATTCTTTCGATAATAATGTTGATGCATCTAACGGTTCTTCAAGCTTATCTGATGTGCAGGAATCATCTCGTGTACCTCCGCCTACTCCTCTACCTCAAACGTTACGCATCTCCAAGGATCACCCTGAATCGAACATAATTGGAGATCCACAAGAAGGAGTTAGAACACGGAGACAATTGGTTTGCGGATTTGCATGCTATGTATCTCAAATCGAACCAAGGAATGTTGATGAAGCTCTCCAAGATGATTATTGGATTAAAGCAATGCAGGAAGAGCTCCATCAATTCGAGCGAAACAAAGTCTGGGAACTGACGAAGCCTCCGAAGCAACACAATGTGATAGGTACCAAATGGATCTTCAAGAACAAGAAAAACGAAGAAGGTACTATCATCAGGAACAAAGCAAGGTTAGTTGCTCAAGGCTATTCTCAAGTAGAAGGTATAGACTTTGATGAAACCTTCGCCCCTGTAGCTAGACTCGAGTCCATTCGTATATTGTTTGCGATCGCTTGTCATTTTAAAATCAGATTATTTCAAATGGACGTTAAGAGCGCCTTTTTAAATGGATTTTTAAATGAGGAAGTTTATGTAGCTCAACCGAAAGGTTTTGTGGATCATAAACTACCTAACCATGTTTTTCGACTGAAAAAGGCTCTTTACGGTCTGAAACAAGCACCGCGAGCATGGTACGAAAGGTTGACAAAGCACCTTTTGGAAAAGGGCTACACTCGAGGGGGAGCTGACAGGACTCTCTTTGTGAAGCATTATCAAAACAATTTCATAGTTGCTCAAATCTATGTTGATGACATTGTTTTTGGAGCAACAAGAGATAATGATGCTTCTAAATTCGCGGAGACCATGGAAAGCGAATTTGAGATGTCCATGATGGGCGAATTGAATTATTTTCTTGGATTACAAGTTAAGCAGAACGATGAAGGAATTCACTTGTGTCAATCCAAGTATGCACTGGAGTTGGTCAAAAAGTTTGATCTTGAAAATTCTAAAGATTTTCCAACTCCAATGGGAACTAGCCATAAGGGACTTGGAAGTGAATCACAAAGTGAGAATGTAGACGAGAAACTGTACCGCAGTATGATTGGAAGTCTACTATATCTCACGGCTAGTCGCCCGGATATATCCTTCAGTGTTGGGATTTGTGCGAGATATCAATCAGCACCGAAGGAGGTTCACCTGAAAGCGGTGAAACGGATCATCCGGTATATCAAAGGTACAATCAATTTCGGAATTTGGTATCCTATGGGAACGACTTTGGATATTGTTGGATACTCAGATGCCGATTGGGCTGGATCGGTGGATGACCGGAAAAGCACGAGTGGTGCATGCTTCTATCTCGGCCACTGCCTTGTTGCATGGCACAGTAAAAAGCAGAACTGCATAGCACTCTCGACTGCCGAAGCGGAGTACATTTCTGCAGGAAGTTGTTCAACCCAATTGATTTGGATGAAGAGCGTGTTGAGCGATTTCCGAATTTCAACATCTTCGGTAACCATTTTATGTGACAACACTAGTGCTATTAACATTTCTAAAAACCCTGTGTTGCACTCTAGAACAAAACATATTGAACTTAGATATCATTTTCTTAGAGAGCTAGTTGAATCAAACATTCTTCAACTGTCATATATTTCAACTGAGGATCAATTAGCCGACATCTTAACAAAACCTTTGGATCAAAAACGTTTCATTCACTTGCGAAAAGCAATTGGCATGCTTTCCTTGAAATAAACTCTTTTGAAACCTTTGCTTAGATTAGGTTTTGTTTTTGTTCTTGTTTTTGTTTTGTTCTTTATCTATGTTCTGTACATAGCACACTAATTGAGCATATATCATAATTGACTTTAATTGCATCCTTTTATGCATTTAGAAATTTATTATGTTTTTGATGTCATAATGTTTCAATGTTGCAATGATCATTTACGTTAATTAAACCATCTTTCTGTGATCAAAGTCAATTTCTCTCTCAATGATCTCTTGGTATAGTCATTATCATATTTGATTGCTTAGTCGAGTATGAATTCGAGATCAATGGTTTGGTTGAATACTTTATATATTAAATAATTGATAGCCAATTGAGGGGGAGTCAATGAAATGTGAAATGCTCAAAAGATGTGGAAAGAGTTACATCCCAATGAGGAGTGTGAAAACTACCACCACATGGAGAAAATGAAAGAAAAAGATACTCCATGAATGAAAAGCAAACTTTTGTTTGAAAAATTGTTGATAAAACTCATATTGAAATACTTGACTCAGTCGTATTTCATGGTTGGTATAAGGTGGGATTTTTGATTTAAGATGCTCAAAGAGCCACTCCTTCAACAGATTGTCTAGATATATTATCTAACTTATCTGGGATTTCAAACATCTATTGATCTTGGTACTTCATTTTCTTTACTGAAATTGATGATTTGATAAAGACATTACACATAGGATCAGGATAGATGTAATTGAAGTTGTTCAACTTTAAGTGTTTTAACTTTCGTAAATCTTCGTTTCATTTTTGGATATTTTTGATAGATTTTTCATAATCTATTTCTTGTTGTATGAAACGATGTCATTTGTTTAAAGTTGACATGGTAAAGTGCTTACATACTTTTTCTGGATTTTATTGTATTTTTCTTAATTTTTCTGAAGAAAAAGGTGTAGCCGATCCGGATCGTGGCAAGTGATCCGGATCCCGAACGCAGGATTTTTCCTGCGGGTGGCCGATCCGGATCACATTCTCGGCCGATCCGGATCACGGCTAGGGTTCTATATAGAAACTTTCAGATTCGAGATTTCTTTACCCTAATTTCTGGTTTTCAAGCTTCTAGAGTTTCTCTCTCTAGATTTCTTGCTTCTGGTGCTTCAAAACTCAAAGTTCTTCGGATTCAAGTAAGTTTTCATGATCAAAACTCGGTTTTTCACAGTTTTTATGGTTTTTCATCAAACGTGAGTTGAAAAGTTGGAATTTTTCGTTTGTGAATGGTTTTTGATCAAATTTCTTTTGAAATAAGAACTCTGGGTCAATTAGTTTTGCTTTTATGCTGGGATTTCACTTGATTAACGAGTTTTTAGGCTTCGATTTCTAAAAATTCGGTTTTAGGGCATAAAAGAGGAATTTTTGTAAATCATGGATTTGATCTATTTTTAAAATTCTTTTTGGAAAACTAATTTGATTCTTGGCTTCTCTATATGATTATGATTGTCTAGGTACAATGTTTTCAAATTTTTCAAAATTGACAATTTTTCATATGTTCTTGAGTTGTTTTCACAGGACACTTTCTTAAACTCAAAGCACTAGAATCAATGGCATTCTCCTGGTTGATTCTGTTACTGGTCGCAATGATGCCCGGGAGCTCATCTGTTAAAAAAGAACCAGGAGTCTCAACTCGAGACAAACCAAACGAAGCCAATGAAGACAGCTCAGATTACGATACGGAAGAATGGGACGAATTCTTCAAGGATGTTCAGCGAAAAATTGATGAAGAGGACAGGAATTCACCAAAGGAAAAGACTTATGAAATCTGCCTCCACGACCAAACAATATACAAGAAGAAGAAATGTTCAAAGAAGTACGAGTCAGCATAGTGGGCCTCTCACCAGAGCACGCTCACTTTCTGGAATTCTGCAAACTGAATCTCCATGGACTGCAGGACCAGATGCACCATCTGCATCTAGACAGCGTCCATCTTACTCAAAGACACGGACAACTGAGACAGAGATTTTAGAATCGATTTGTCAAGAACAACAAAGACTCTCTGCTACACAAGACAGAATATCGAAAGAGCTTCAGCAGATCTCTTCTGAACACAAGAAGATCAAGAAGAAGTACTCTAATTTTAAGAATTTGCTTAAAGGGATTTTGAGCAAGCTAAGCTGTACTAGTTCAGATTCTTCAGACTGAGCCGCACCTTCTGTTCACTTTATCTACTTTAGTTCTTAGCTTTCACAGGACGTCGTTTTCCTCTTTGTTTAGTTTAGTTCTCAGTTTGTGCATACTTTTAGAACTCTATTTTTTTTTGTTACTCTCCTTACATATTGTAGCTCATGCTACGTTTTGGCTTGTTTTTGTGACAAAAAGGGGGAGAGAGTTAGCGAAAACAATGAACAATGATGAACTTTGAACAATGATTGTGAATATCGATGATATCAAGTTGATGTTGGACTAACATACTTTGACATTTGGTTTTCGACTGCTTAGAAGATATGCTGGTTTTAACTATGTTTCTTTCACATATCTGATTCTTTTAAATGTCATGAATGTTTTCTGTGTGCAGAGGTTACAGATGTCTAAGTCTAGAGTCTGTCTTAGGAGTTTATCTCATGTATTTAATTTCTGGAACTCTTTTGTAAATTTTTGTTGTATGGTGATAGCAACAAAAATATCTTTTTGAATTTTCTTTGTGGATCTGTGTTTTGTCACGAAACCGCCAAAGGGGGAGATTGTTACGGAATTTGAGTTGGCGTATTTCGTGATTGTATTAAGTCTTGAAGATTGAAGATGAAGAAACTTCGGATCGTATACCTCAATCTCAAGAAAGAAGAATTCAAAAGGATCAGGTACGTTTAACTAAATAATTTTGATGATCCGAATACTTCTTATAGTGTAGAAACACCTGGAAGAGGTTTTAACTGCTTATTCATCAAAAACTGGACATGGGACATGTTCAGGATCCGGATCGTGGACTTTCAATCCGGATCCCGAAAGGTGTTCGTTCATACATTGCTGCAATCCGGATCACAGCTTGTACAATCCGGATCCCGAATGGGATGTTTTGTGAAAATGTATGAACGATCCGGATCGTGGATTATGATCCGGATCCCGAACAGGTGATTTTCTGGAAACTGCATTCTGTGCGTCTGCGATCCGGATCGTGGCTTATACAATCCGGATCGCCGTCGGTAAAACTTTCCAGAAAAGTTTGTTTTTGATCCGAATATTCTTCCTAGGGTTTCTAACCTATAAATAAACCCTATGGTCATTTTTCTAGGGGCATCCAAATAGAGCCGTCATTTTCACATATCATTTTATACGGCCTTAGATCCACATATAGAGAAGAAAGGAAATCAATAGAATTATTCTATGTTTCTTCATCTATATTGATTAGTTTGATTCTAGGTTTTCATACTCACATCTTGAGTTGAATCAAACTAATGAATACTTAGATGGTATTTCCGATCTACTCTTGATCTAAGTATTCGGCGGATCATCACCACCCAAACAAACAACGATTTACCCCAAAATCGGCGCGTGGACTCGCGTGGCCTTGTGGATTCAAGGTGTTATCGCTTTCGTGGATTCGGAGCGAGGTGCGTTCGTGGATTCGAAGCGTACCATTGGGTGAAGACCGTGGATTCGGTTGGACGTCGTGGACTCGACGTTGGACGCTGTGGATTCAGCGTTGGGCGCGGATCGTGGATTCGAGAAGCGTCGTGGAGCGAGCGGGAAGATCGACTAGGAGCGTATGGTAAAAGGTTGAGTCGTCTGTGAGTACGTTATATCACCTTGTACGTGTGTTAACTCTAGTGGATTTCGCCGTGTTATCGGTCCCGTGGTTTTTTACTCCGGTTTGGAGTTTTCCACGTAAAAATCTTGTGTGTTCTTTTATTTTTCCGCATTGGGTTTTATCGCACAATGATTTTTTGAGTGTTTATTGTTTACACCTATTCACCCCCCTCTAGGTGTTTTTTCCCCTATTAGATCCTTATTAACCTAAACCCAACAAGGATCACCATCGAAGCCTATATTTCTTTATCGGCTGAGTTTGCGTCGTGGATTCGACGTAGCACCGTGGATTCGGTGTGTTGAAGGCATTTCGTGGATTCGAAACGTGTGCTCGTGGATTCGAGTGGCGTTCGTGGATTCGAACGTGTGCAGTGGACGTGCAATCGGTGGAGCGCAAGGTCCGAAGAACTTGAAGGAGGGGTCGAGTCCGTGGAGTCGGTAATCACCTTGTTACTCTTCAATTCTTAGTGGATTGTTATTGCGTGTTGGTCCCGTGGTTTTTCTCCTGGATTGGAGTTTCCAGGTAAATCTCGGTGTGCTGTTTTATTTTCCGCATTGGTTTTTATTTTTGCACTGAGATTGGTTTTTATAATATTACACCTATTCACCCCCCTTTAGGTGTTTGATAGTACCTATTTAGATCCTTGTGGATCCTAAAAACCTACAATTGGTATCAGAGCGGGTTTTAGGTTTATCTATCATGTCGGGTGAAAGTGGTAATATTTTTAGACCTCCACTTTTTGATGGGACCAATTATTCATATTGGAAAGTGCGGATGAGAGCTTTTCTCATCTCAATTGATGAGCGTGTTTGGCAAACCGTTGAATACGGTTGGGTGCATCCGGTTGAGGAAGTAGGAAATTCTACTACCCCAAAACCTCGCTCTAGATGGTCTAAAGAGGAAATCGAAAGATCTTCTTACAATGGGAAAGGTATGAACGCTTTATATAATTCTCTTTCCTCGACTGAGTTTACAAGAATTTCCGCGTGTGAAACCGCGAAGGAAATTTGGGATATTCTCAAAATTACACATGAGGGTACTAATCTTGTAAAAATTCAAAAGCTCCAGATGCTTACAAGTCAATTTGACTCTATTCATATGGAAGAGCATGAATTGTTTACAGATTATTACACTAGACTTCAAGATGTAATTAATACATGTGCTAATTTAGGAGAAAAGATCCCGGAGTCGAAAATTGTAAGAAAGATTCTTCGGACTCTTCCGGAACGGTTTAGGGCAAAGGTTACCGCCATTGAAACCGTTAGTCATCCGGATGAGATGAGTGTAGAGGAATTAGTAGGTGCTTTACAAACTTATGAGATGACTTTTCCTACTAATCAAATTTCTTCCAAGTCTTCTTCTAAGCTTACAGGTATTGCATTCAAATCAACAAAGGAAGAAGATGACGAATCAAGTTCCGACGATGAAATCTCTTTTGCCGATTTTGAAGAACAATTGGCGCGGATCACAAAGAAATTTCGTCGGAAATTTTGGAAGAATCGAACCGATGGATCTTCATCCACGAAACCATCTAAAGGATCATCGGGTTCTAAATCCTCTAAACTCAAAGGCGTTGCAAAACCTTCTAAAGAAAAAGAAAAAGATGATTTCGAAGGGGAAATCCGATGCTATCGATGCAAAGGCTACGGCCATATTTCAACGGATTGTCCTTCTAAGAAATCATACAAAAAGAAGGCTTTGCAAGCAAAAACTTGGGACGATTCTAGTTACGATGAATCGACCTCAAGTGAAGAGGAAAAAGAAAAAATTGTTGCTTTTCATGCCTCTCAAATTCCCTCTTCTAATTTGTGCTTATCATCTTTAGTCACTGACTCTATTCCTTTGATTTTGCATGAAACATCAACATTCGGAGGAGAGTCATCAAGTGAGGGGGAGTCGGACGAAGAAGAACTCGTTGAGGCATACCAACAACTTCTTGCGGAATCAAAGAAGATGGCCAAGCATATCAAGAAGTTGAGGAAGCAACGACTTGAAGTTCAAGACGAGAATCAAGCTTTAAAGATCAAACTTCATGATCTCGAGGAGGAACAAGGACGTTTATTGGATAACAATAAAATCCTCCAAGAAAAGTTAAACCAATCGGAGACAAACGCTAAATCATATATGGACAAGATTGGTTTTCTTGAAAAGCAGTTTGAAGAGATTCATGTCACCAACCAAGCTTTGACCAAGCAAGTTCATCAACTCAAATCCGACATACAAAGGCTTTCAACCGGTTCCAAGAAACTTGATTGTATGTCCGGATTAGGTCAAACAAGCAAGGTTGGTTTGGGATTTAAAAAGAACCAAACTGTGAATGCTTCAAGTTCCACAATAAAATTGAAAGGAAAGAACTTGTCACCTATGTGGACTTGAAGGACATTTGGTGAAGAATTGCCCGAAAAAGAGAAAGAAAAATCCTTCGGCAACTTCATCTACGGAGCGGACTCAACGGAATCAAAAGACACATCAAGTCAAAGGAGTTCACTCAACCCACCAAAGGTCCGAGCCACAACATCAATCATACAAGTGGATTATTGCGAGGCAAAGACCTAAGGTGGATCAACAGTCAAAGCGGACAACCCCCGGCCACAACGAATCAAGACAACCCAAAATCCAGCGATTTTGGATTCGGAAAGGTGATATCTTTCCTTGTCTTAAGTTCTAAATAGCTTATGACTGTATGTAATGCTTTGATTGGTTTTCCCTTCATATTTTTCTTAATCTTTGCATTACATGTTTTTCAATGCTCTTTGTTTTATACTTTGTTTTTGAACAAAAGGGTTTTTAACGAACAAGTGCATTGAATAAAAAGGGTTTCACGTTCATTCACTCCAAATTAATTTTATATGGATTATCAACTTGACTCCATAATCATAATCTTGAAGATACTTCATTATAGGAGTTTTTTAATTGAGCATTGGTCATATTGACTTTAATTGCATCTTTTCACGCATTTAGAAATCTATTATGCTTTTGACATCATAATATTTCGATGTTGCAATGATCATTTATGTTAATTAATTCATCTTTTAAGTGATCAAAGTCAATTTCTCTCTCAATGATCTCTTGGTATAGTCATTATCTTATTTGACTATTTAGTCGAGTATGAATGCGGGATCAATTTTTGGTTGAATACCTTATATATTAAATAATTGATAGCCAATTGAGGGGGAGTCAAAGAAAAGTAAAATGCTCAAAAGATGTGGAAAGAGTTACATCCCAATGAGGAGTGTGAAAACTACCACCACATGGAGAAAAGAAAAAGATACCCCATGTATGCCAAGCAATTTTTTTTTTAAAAAAAATGATGATGAAATGCATGTTGAAATACTTGACTCTGTCAAATTTCAAGGTTGGTATAAGGTGGGATTTTTAACGAAAGATGCTCAAAGAGCCACTCTCTTCAACAGATTGTCTAGATATATTATCTAACTTATCTGGGATTTCAAACATCTATTGATCTTGGTATTTCATTTTCTTTACCAAATTGATGATTTGATAAAGGCATTACGCATAAGATCATGTTAGATGTGATTGAAGTTGTTCAACTTTAAGGGTTTTAATTTTCATAAATTTTCGTTTCATTTTTGAGTATTTTTGATAGATTTGGTATAATCTATTTCTTGTTGCATGAAACGATGACTTTTGTTTAAAGTTGATGCGCTAAAGTGCTTACATACTTTTTCTGGTTTTTATGGAATTTTTCTAAATTATTCTGATGAAGTGTGAATTCATTGTTTAAAGCACTTAGATTGATTTCTTGATGGAATACAAATCGGTATTTGAAAAGATGACAAAATTTGGATTTGTTTCAAGAAATTTTTGCTTTTTGGCTCTGTTGTTCCGGTACCTGCTTTTAGTACCTGGAAATCCAATCCGGATTAGAAAATCCAGTCCGGAACCCGAATGTGAATTTTTCTGGTTTTTCACTTGCGTACCGGTACTACCTTTCTAGTACCGGAACTACATTGCGGATCCGGATCACCCCCTGTTTTTCAATCCGGAACCCGAACGAAGGATTTTCGGTTTTTGCACTGCGTACCGGTACGCGACTACTTGTACCGGTACGCGATCTGGATTTCTTTATATTCCGGAATTCATGAGTTTTATTTCATCTCTCCCACTTCAAAACACTCCCTCTCTCTCTCTAAAACATCTCTAAGGGTTTTCTCTTCAAGATCAAGAGATTTGTTGCTCTCATTTGTAAGTTTCTACATGAATCTTGCTTTCTTTTACTTCAAAACCCTAGTTTTTAGGTTTTGATGTTGTTTTTAGAGATTTTTGAGTAGATCTTTGCTTCAAATGAAATCTCTTGCATAAATTACCCTTAATTCATGTTTAGAACATATTTGGTACATCTCTATGCATTTAGATTCATGTTTCATGCTTATATGCTTGAATCTAACATTTTCATATGTTCTTAACATAGAAAAATTGAGAATTAGGGCTTTTGATGTAAATGGTTTTAAATGATGAATCATCAATTGTGACATGTTTAGAATGTTTCTTAGACATGTTTAAACCTTCCTATACGATCAAATCATAGTGCATTGTGTTCTTTGTAGGAAATGGCATTTTCATGGCTACTTGCACTAGTGATTTTGATGGCCACTGGAAGTGGACGTGGTCGTGGTTCTGGAAAGAAGAAGACTACTAAACGATCACGAGAGGAAGGTTCGACAAGCTCAGATTCTGAAAATTCCTCAGAATATGAAGAAGAAACGGTTCAAGGAAAGGGGAAAGCACCTATGGCTCCAAGGAAAAAGAAGGGTGCGGATTCTCCTCCGCGTAGAAGTACCGGTGGACCGGTAATACGCGACCGCTCTCAACGGAGATCTAATGTTGATGAAAGTGAACAGCATGTAAGTGCAAAACGCCGTGCCAGATTTGCAAACCGTACATGCATTGGAGAGCGTCACGTGAATTTCAACGAGCTATGTCGTGAGGTGCCAGACTTTGCAAGGCTTTTGGAACGAAGTCATATTCGACCACTTGGCAGAGTTCAACCAAAGATGGGTTTTTGTGTTGAGATCATCAGGGAATTCTATATGAGAGCTAACATACTCCAAAAGGACCATGACACAGGGGCTTTCATCATTGAAACAACAGTTAGAGGCGTCAAGTTTGACATTACTCCAGCAGTAATTGGGGCAAACCTTGGGCTAGCTGTTGATACTTCTGGTCTTTACTACACAGATGGTGATTTCCAGCATGACACCCATTGGGACACTGTTGTGGATTCAATTTGCAAGTCAGGGACACACACAAATAGGTCATATGTTGAATCAAAGGACCTAAAACCAGAATATCACATTTTGTCCTTAATCGTCTGCTACAACTTATTGCCTACAATGGGGACCAAAAGGATTCGATGGGATCGATTGCTACTTCTCTTTTTCCTTGGTCACCCGGAAAGTGCAAATGGAATCAACATCAACATTCCATTTTAATTTGGCAGCAAATGGTACATGTCATTGAGGGATCAAGGCAACGTGACCTTCTACCGTATCCAATCTTGATTACTCGTATTCTGGAAGATCACGGTGTTGACATTTCTTGTACCAAATTTGACTACGGCTTAGGCTCAATCGATGGAATCACGTTAGCCAAGTCAGTTAGCACTTTGAAGACATTTGGACACACAAAGGGCTATGCAAGTGAAGCGACTACGAGCGCACCGCCTCGCCAAGAATCTCCTGAACCAGATGAAGTGGTAACTCTTCAGATCTTTGCAGAAAAAGATGGAGCAAGGTTTCAAGAAAATCGAGGATGGTTTAAAGAAGATATTCGAAATCCTTGGGTGCAAACACGACGATGTGGTCACTGGAGCAACTGCACCGAGTACATCTCATGGACCTACATCACATGAGGACGATGATGATTCAGATCAGGATGAGTGATTTCTTTTCCTTCTTGTTTTTGGTTTTTAGTTTCTTTTCACTTTATGATGAACAAGAACTCTAATGGGCATGTAACTATGAACGTATCCTGCTAGTATGTTTCTTTTTGTCTATTTTGACTGTTTGACAATTTGTGACAAAAAGGGGGAGAACAGAAAATATTGATTGAATCACAAAGGGGGAGAACATAGATGCTCAAGACAGGGGGAGAACATGGAGAACATGTTGGAGATGCTCAAGATAGGGGGAGATAAAGAAAAGATTGAAAGAGCCAAAAACAAAAGAACCAAAAGGAAGACGAATCAAATGTAGGATTTTAATTTCTAACGACTAACATTTGATTTTGTTTGGAGTTTTGTTTTGCAGGAATTACATCACTTTAAGACTCCAAGTCCTAAGTCATAGAGTATGTTCTAGGACTGTTTGGTTCAAATGTAATTTTGTATTTATTGGATCTTTCACGCAAAGAAAATCAATGTTTTGGTGATGACATTGAATTTCGATTTTTTGGTTTAAGATGAGTGACTTGAGCGGTTTTATGTATTTTTGGGTTTTGTCACGAAATTGCCAAAGGGGGAGATTGTTACGGCATTTTGGTGTTGGCATATTTCGTGAGTCAAGTCAGTGAGTTGAGTCGGAGTCTTAAAGGGATCAAATTGTCAAATCAGCCTTCGAAGACTCATTGAAGATTCAACATGAGCCCAAGTCAACTCTCAGGTATGATTAAATATTGATCATGGTGATTAAAGTTCGTTTATAATCATTGGAAACAGGAAATTAATGAAAACCGGTTTAGACTTGGTTTTAGGAACTTGGTTTTAACTTACAACTTATTTAAGTTTGGATTCCGGTACTTGGTTTGTTTTGGATAAAGTTTATCTTGGAAAAATCAGTTTTTACATTGAGTACCGGAACCACACTTGAAGTTCCTCAAACCCGACACAGAATTTTCTGAAATTTGTATTGCGTACCGGAACACAGACTCGCGTACCGGAACACAATAGAAAAATCTGTGTTTTGCACCATTGAGTACCGGAACATGATAAGTGGTACCGGTACACAATGTTACCTCGGGAAAAGTTTCCTAAACCGACTCTAATATGTTTCCAAGGGTTATAAATAGATACTTAGGGTTTCTCGAATAGAATGACCGATACCGAAAACACTCGAGAGCAACCCTAGAGGCTAGGTTTTTATTGTTCTTCTTTTTAGCCTCTTTTAGGTCAATTCGACGGTTCTTCCAAGATCTCTCTTTTGTCGAATTGATCTAAACTTTGCTTAGAAATTCTTTCTACGGTTCTTCAATGATAATCTAAGCAAAGGATCACCATCGAAGCCTATATTTCTTTATCGGCTGAGTTTGCGTCGTGGATTCGACGTAGCACCGTGGATTCGGTGTGTTGAAGGCGTTTCGTGGATTCGAAACATGTGCTCGTGGATTCGAGTGGCGTTCGTGGATTCGAACGTGTGCAGTGGACGTGCAATCGGTGGAGCGCAAGGTCCGAAGAACTTGAAGGAGGGGTCGAGTCCGTGGAGTCGGTAATGTTACGGAATTTGAGTTGGCGTATTTCGTGGAAAGTATTAAGTCTTGAAGATTGAAGATGAAAGAACTTTGGATCATGTACCTCAATCTCAAGAAAGAAGAATTCAAAAGGATCAGGTATGTTTAACTAAAGATTTTTGGTGATCCGAATACTTCTTGTAGTGTAGAAGCACTTGGAAGAATTTTTTATTGCATAAAAATCAAAAACTAGACATGAGACATGTTCAGGATCCGGATCAGACTTTGCAATCCGGATCCCGAAGGGTGATTGTTCATTGGCAATTTCAATCCGGATCCTAGGCCATTCCGATCCGGATCCCGAACATGGGAGTTTGCTGAATTGCATGAACGATCCGGATCGGACCTTCCGATCCGGATCCCGAACCCTTGGATTTCTGGAATCGTCAATCTTGTTATGACGATCCGGATCGCAGTAATTCCGATCCGGATCGCCGTCCGTAAAATTTCCAGAAACGGCAGGTTTTTGATCCTTATCTTCTTCCAATGGTTTCTAACCTATAAATAGACCCTTTATTCATTTTCTAGGGCATCGAGATAAATCGGCATAATACGGGACTTAATAGAAAAATAAGCCGAAAAAGAAAGATCCACATATAGAGAAGAAAGGAAATCAATAGATTTATTCTATGTTTCTTCATCTATATTGATTGATTTGATTCTAGGTTTTCCAAACTCAGATTTTGAGTAGAATCAAATCAATGAATACTTAGATGGTATTTCCGATCTATTTCTAATCTAAGTATTCGGCGGATCATCACCACCCAAAAAAACAACGATTTACCCTAAATCGGCGCGTGGACTCGCGTGGCCTTGTGGATTCAAGGTGCAACCGCTCTCGTGGATTCGGAGCGAGGTACGTTCGTGGATTCGAAGCGTGCTACTGGGTGAAGACCGTGGATTCGGTCGGACGTCGTGGATTCGACGTTGGACGCTGAGGATTCGGCGTTGGGCGCAGATCGTGGATTCGAGAAGCGTCGTGGAGCGAGCGGAGAAGATCTACTAGGAGCGTATGGTAAAAGGTTGAGTCGTCTGTGAGTACGTTATATCACCTTGTACGTGTTTAATTCTAGTGGATTTCGCCGTGTTATCGGTCCCGTGGTTTTTTACTCCGGTTTGGAGTTTTTCCACGTAAAAATCTTGCGTGTTCATTTATATTTCCGCATTGGGTTTTATTGCGCAATGATTTTTTGAGTGTTTATTGTTTACACCTATTCACCCCCCTCTAGGTGTTTTTTCCCCTATTTAGATCCATATTAGTATAACCCAACAAGTGGTATCAGAGCGGGAATAGGGTTGTAAACAATGGTTGAAGGTGGAAACATCAATAGACCCCCATTCTTTGATGGAACAAATTATGCGTACTGGAAAGTACGGATGAAAGCCTTTCTAATTTCCATCGACGAACGGGTGTGGCAATCAATTGAATTAGGATGGTCTAATCCAACTGAAATTATTTCTGATGTTCGCACCTTAAAACCTAGGTCGAAATGGACTAAGGAAGAGATTGATTTATCTTCTTACAATGGCAAAGGAATTAATGCTCTATTTAATGCTTTGTCACAAACTGAGTTCTCTCGCGTCTCGGCATGTGAGACTGCGAAAGAAATCTGGGATGTTCTTCAAGTTACGCATGAGGGAACTAACCTTGTGAAGATTCAGAAACTGCAAATGCTTACAAGCAAGTTTGATTCTATTTCCATGGCAGAAAATGAATATTTCACTGATTATTACACACGATTGCAAGATATCGTAAACTCATGTGCTAACTTGGAAGAGAAGATTCCAGAATTTAAAGTTGTAAGAAAAATTCTAAGAACTCTTCCTGAACGATTTCGACCCCAAGGTCGCAGCCATTGAACAATTGGAAAAACACCCGGACGAAATGCGTGTAGACGAATTAGTAGGGGCATTACAAACTATGAAATGGACATTTTTCCTTACTAACTATTCTTCGGGAAAGGCATCCTTTTCTAAGGCTTAGGTTATGCATTGAAAACTACAAAGGAGAAGACGCGATTTCATCCTCC
>CM054933.1:18918096-18998570 GCA_029168755.2 Tillandsia fasciculata | reverse complement strand
GTGCGCCGTTTTACGTGCAAGCTCGAGGAAACAAGTGGAATCGTGCGGAGACCAATTGCAAGTGTCTACAAGCAATTGGGTACACTACAAGGTAGGGGATTCTACCGAAATTGGGTGACCTCTCCCCTTGCTCCTTTGCTTTTTGATCTAGAAGCATGATAGCAGCCTGTTAGAGGCGTTAGGTAATTATGATTAAGATTGCATGTTTAGAGGATTACAGATGAAAAGTGCAACTGTTGGTTGCCAAAGACAGATGATAAATGTGCATGTGCAGAGATATTTAGAGGAAAAGTGACATTTATGATTTATCCAAATAGGGAATAAACTGGTATGTGTAGATGGACACAGATGAAAATGCAACTGTTGGTTGCCAAAAATAGAGATAATTAATTTGCATGTGTAAAAAGAATTAGGGGAAAAATGCGATTCTTGACTTATCTAAATTGATGATAATTGCATGCATAGATAATAAATATATATTTTTATGATGGATATGAAAATAATTGCATGCGTAGAAATGAGTAATTACCTGATGACTGTGATCATGTTAGGGTACAATCCTAGGAATCATGTGATATAAGGGAACAGAACTTGTTGGTAGTAAGACTAGGAGAAAACCTAGTTTAGGGGTTTGACGAGTGACATTGAACTAGGAGTTATCCTAGGATTGGACGAGTGGCATGGTCTTAGGTGACAACCTAAGGACACTGGATAGAGTGATCAACATAGAGTCAGAGAACTCTAGATGTATATGACATGGAACTTAGGTAAGGAACCTAAGAGAACTAGTGTTCAACATAGAGTCAGGGAACTCTGGGACAGGTAGGACATGAAACTTAGGTAAAGGGAACCTAAGTTGAGCTAGAAGAGTTTAAACTCACAGACAGAAAGAGAGAGTCAAGTTGACTCTAGGATTCAGTAAGGAATCAAGAACAACGGAAAGTAGATCAAGTGTGGTGACATGAAAGGAAAATGAGAAATAGATCAAGTGTGGAGGATATGGAAGGGGAAACAGGAAATTAGAGTCAGTGTAACTCTAAGTTAATAGTGGAACAGGAAAATAGAGTTAAGTTAACTCTAGGATTCAATGAGGAATCAGGAAAGTGGGATAAGATCCCAAGGTTAAGAGTTGATCAAATATACCCTAGAAAGTTATAGGGTGTCTGGGCAAATGGATAATAACTTTAACTTCAATTTGAGTTAAAAAAATAAAAGAGAAATGTTTAAGAGTCCAGGAGACTCTCTGGTATCCTTATGGCAAGACCTAGGATAAGAGAAAAAATTGTTGCAAAAAAGCAAAGATTAAAAGCAAGCTAAAAGTGGCTAAAAGCATAAAGAAAATGTAATTGGCGCCTTCGAATTTGAGACTCGTCAAGTGGAGCGGACTTCCTGGGCAGTGACCCGTCGGACGAGGTACTTTCGAAGGGTTAAAAGTGAAAGCAAGGAGCTAAATGCTCAAGGAAAGAGAAAGTGATTTGTCAGTGGCAAAAAGGGAGCTATAAGCTCGAATAAGAAATGGAAGCAAGTGATCAAAGGCAAAGAGGCTAAGAACTGAAAAGAAAGAAAATATAAAAAGATAAAATAGGCGTACCTTCGGGGTGAAACGTAGATCTTGTCGGAGCCATGGGCAGTGTCCCTCTCCGGCAGTGACCCGTATGACAAGTTCCACGTTGGGCGGGGTAACACTTGCGGGTGTTATCGGCAACCTTAGAAATCTTATCTTATGGTAGCAGGACTACCGGGCTCGGGCCCGTTGGATAAGAATTTCTGAGGGTTAACTTGAACTAAAGCACCAGAATCTAAAGAATAAAGAAAAAATAGAGTGGCCAAGGTGCCGGGTTAGTTTGACCCTGTATATAGCGGCATAGTGGCCGAGTTGGTGCTTAGCAGCCTAGTGTGGCTAGACAGAGTAGTGCTGGGTCGATGAGTATACACAGATAGTGTAGTGACCTATTATATGTAGCATAGTATGGCTGGACAGTTTAGTGATGGGGTTGATGAGTATATAGACGTGATGTATTATATTGCATAGCTGCATTGATATCGAGGATTTTAGTTTCCTAGCACTATTATTATTGCTTCCTTGGATCAAGTGGTGTAGGACACTTTTTCTCGGTGGTTGAACCCACTGGGAACTCGGTCGTAGTTCTCACACCCTTGGGTGACTCCCCCCACAGGTTCGGGTATGGATGCAGCGGTCGAGACGGATCAGACGCAGACGGCGAGGCATACGACAGGGGCAAGAGCCCAGCAGCATAGAGACCTAGAGGGTCTAGCAGAGGTACCATTTTTATATTTCTTGAGTGAACTTGTATGGTGAGGAATTTATGTAAAGGAATTGTAATAATTTATTTGCAAGTTCAGAATGTAAAGTGTAATAAATTTAAGTTACGGTTCACTCTTGCATGCTTTCATTTCCGCTTTAGTTGATGCAAAAATTTAAATTTGTAGTGATTTTAGTACTCTGATATTGAGCTTCCGCATACACTGTTGTGTTATTATGGATGTTACCGTTCCTTTCGGGTAGAAAAAGGTTTACCCGATTGGCGGGTCTGTTGGCGTGCCCGAACCGTACAAATTGGCGGACTCGGGGCGTGACAGATTAGAGTGGTATCAGAGCCTAGGAATAGTCCTAGGTGGTTAGCAAACCTTAGGGAGACCCTAGGGATTAGCACGAGAGAGTGTGTAGATCATTGGGCGAAAGTACTTGATTGGGTATTGTTGTTCCCAAAAAGGATGTTGGGACTGATCGAGGGTGACGAGCTTCCATTCTTCGGATATTACGTTGGCGGCCGACAACGTAATGTTGGAGATGAAAAGGAGTACCCTCTTATACTTTCGCATGATTGGGTCGACGAGCCTTTTTGTCGGTATATAGACTGCGCGTTGCTCAAACTGCTAAGTTTGGGCTGGTTGTTTCGTTGTGGTGTGCATATTAACGATGACACCACATATGGAGACGCATCTGTTTTGACTCGAGTCACGAGAGGGCTCGGGGTCAAACGAGGTACACGAGCTGCGATAGCAGGTGACCGCACTTGTTGGTGTGGTCCAGCAGCAGGTCAAGCTTCTTGCCGTCAGCGGAAATTCCCCGCCGACAGGAAGACAGGTTCCGACGCCTAAGAGTGGCGTCAGGATGACAGTTGGAGCAGATAGATAGGCTCCAGTGGCTGATAGCGCAGCAAGCTGAGGCTGCATAAATGACGCATGAGTATACGGCGTCGCCGCGTTTAGGGGCGACAGTAGAGAGAGTGGGAGTGGCCGCCGAACTTTTGTCGGCGCACCCTGCACCTTCGGCATAGGGTGTTTTGTGCTTGTGTCGGCTAGGTTGCTGGCAAAGTGTGGATAAAGAGGTCCAGCGAGAGACCGATTCACAGAGTGTTGGTGATCGCTATGTTGCGAGAACCAAGTTATTGTGCCCTAAGGGTTAGGGCAAGAAAGATTTACGGGCCAGGCGGCGTGAGTTTGCCCTGATGACGGTAGTGACCGTGTGGCGTGTTGATTTTGGCTAGATTGCCGCATAGTGGAGTTAGTGAGGCCCAGAGTAGGCTTCAGGATGGGGGAACCTCTCGAAAGAGCGAGAGTTTTGTGGCGTCGTTCTGATCAATCGGTGTAATGGCAAGGATTGCCACCGCAGGATTTGCGAGTTAATCACCAAAGTTGGTGAACAGTCGTTGTGATGCCTCAACCTAGTTGGGAGAGGTGTACAGGAGTCATACGCGTGTATAAGTAAGTTGCTTAACACTAGATATTTCCGAGTTAGCATAGGGGCGTAGAATGCCCAACTGTTTAGGTGCTCATGGAGCACAGGTACTGTTTAGCCAGAGAGAGTCGGTTAGGTGGCGCATTAGCCTTTGCCCAGTGTGGCCAGAGTTGATATAGAGTTCGGGTCATGGATTGACGACTTGTTAGTTGGTTTTGCTCAGTGAGCATAGTGGTCGCGTGGCGACGATTAGCGGGTTCGCTTGGGGACGACCCGTGCCTGGACCATGTTTGTGGACTGTGGGCCTGTAGCCCAGTGGGCAGGCGCAGTCAGCTGTGAGAGACAGCGGCCCGAGACCTGATGGCGGGGCATGATAGAGATTTGGTCGGGACGGTAGTCCGAGCGATGACCCGGGGACGTGGAATGCCACGTGTGAGCCTTGAGGCTGTTAGTACACTGAGAGTGTGATATGACCAGGCCGTAGAGCTAGTGGTGATTGAGGTGCTGTAGCTCCTAGTGGGAGTGTTGGTGTAGTAATCCTAAGAGAGGATCTACTTGTATGACGATTGGGTCTGTGTGCTAGTGAGAGCCAGGGTGCAGTGTTGGATTAGTTGGGCTATAGGCCCCTGTTGGATCATGGTTTGCGGACCTATTAGTAGTCCGAGATGTCGGGTTAGCTGATACCCGTAGACTCAGAGCGCTAGTAGTGTGTGAGATAGTTGAGGACTCGTGGATTGGCTTTGGCACTCCACATTAGGCAGCGGAGCGATCGGAAAGGAAAATGCGGTAAATGTAATTAGTTGCAAATGCAACCTCGTTGTGAAACGAATGATGGCGGAATCAAAGTGAAAAATTTCGCAAGTAAAAACTGGGTCATTCGTGGCAATTGAGAGAACAAGTGCTCAATTGTGTCCTTCACCTACCTGGTGAAAGTGGCCAGACAATGGGTCTGAGTTTGTCCCTGAGTTGTGATAGGGATTCATGGATGGGTTGCTCGTATCGTTCGGCGAGCGGGCAATTTGAGGCCCAGTAACGATGTATGGTGAGCCCAGTAGTGAGGGCAAGTTTTCCCCTCTTGATCAAGTAGGAGTCGAGGGTGATTCAAGTTTCGAGGACGAAACTTATTTTAAGGGGGGTAGAATGTAAAGTACCAGATTTTCGGCAAATAAATAAATATAAATAAAAATGATATGAAATACCATTTTTATGAAAATTGGGGAAGTAAAGAATATTTGGAAGCGAGTTGGGCCCAAATCGGAATTAAAATGAGAGTTCTGGAATTTTATTCGAGAAAGGGGGGCCCAGATTTTTAGTGCAAAATTCACAGTGTCGGAAAATTCCGAGAAAATTACGGGTGCCCCGTAAATATGTTTAAAGGCCCAGAAAGAGTTTCGCGTTGATCGGATGCCGGGTAGTGAGTTCGGGCTCCGTGTGAGGTCCCGAATTCCCAGCGTAGGGTTTGCTGGTGTTCGGCAGCTTTCGGTGGCCTTTGGGCGTGATTGGACGCGTGTCGGGCCCAAGAAATGGAATTGTGGTGCAATTTGGGCACAAGCGTGGAAACCGGGCTTAAAAAGAGATCGCGTGGGTCACTGGAGGACCCGTCGAGTGTTCAGAAGTGGTTTCGCGTGTCGTTGATGCCAAATTTGGACCCCGAGCGAGGTTTGGATTGAAGATTGCCTCTCCGGGCGCCTCCGGGGAATTTAGAGTTGAAATTCGACAAATCGGGCTTCAGAATTGGACCCGGGGTGGAAAACCGGATCAGTGGGCTATCCGGAGGCACTCGGCAATTTTCGGATGAGAATTTGGAAAAACGGACATCGTTTTTGGACTCAGCAAGCGAAATCGCTAAGAATGGACTATTTATTTGTTTAATTTGGAGCCCGGTAGGCATGCGCGCTTTTCGAGACGACGCGGCACGCAACCGAGGCGACACGGGCACGAATCCCGAGACATGCGCGGCACGGATCCCGAGGAGGCGACGGCGCGCGATTCGAGGCGGCCGCGTGTCAGAAGGCGCCGCAGTCACGCTGGGGGAAGCGCGCCCGCCTGCGCGGGGGCACGCGGGGGGCCGCCACGTGGCGGGCCCCACTGGCGGCCCCGGGCGCGCGGGGGCGCGCGCCGTGTCACGGGCGCGTGTCACTGTCGCTGCTGCGCGAAGGGGCGCGGCCACGTGGCCCGCCGTTTCGCTGCCTGGACCGGGTGCACCCGCATGGGTGCGGTGGACCGGCGGGTGCACCGTGAACCCCCGGCCGTGGACCATCTTTCCTCTCCTTTTTTTTTTCTTCTTCTTCTTCCTCCCCCGCACCACCATTGTTTTCTCCTTTTTCGTTCTTCTCCAACCGAGAGTGAGGGAGAGTGAGGGAGGAGGTTGTGGAAGGCCATTTTGCGTCGTGGGCCTCGTGGAGCGCACGAGGCATCCGTTGGGGGGCGTTTCGGCGACGGCGCGCGGTCGGGTAAGTCCCGCATTTTATTTTTACTGTATTTTTGTACAGTTTGGGGCGTTTTGTTGACCCTGGTTTAACCCCTCGCTCTTATCTGTGTTACGGACCATGTTTTACTGCACCGTTTTGCGTGCGGACCCCGATGGTGTGCACCGTTTTGCGCGCGGGCTTCGTTTTGCGCGGATTCTGGCACCGTGTTCCGTTTTGCGCACGGATGCAGAAAATATGCACAGTTTTGGGCGCAAACCCGAAAAACATACAGCGATTTACGTGTAACGTGGAAAAAGCAACGTGCACCGTTTTGCGTGCCAACCCGAGCTACGTGCTCTGATTTACGCGCAAATTGAATTGTTGTGCACCGTTTTGCGTGCAAAGTCTAATATTTTGCTTCGATTTGCGTGCAGGACTAGAAAAAGCGTGCATCGTTTTGCGTGCAACCCTACAGTCGAACGTGCACCGTTTTGCGTGCAGATTTGAGGTACGCGCTCCGTTTTACGTGCCGATCGTGTTATCGCGCACCGTTTTGCGTGCCGACCCTAATATTTTGCATCGATTTACGTGCAGGACTAGGAAAAATGTGCATCGTTTTGTGTGCAACCCTACAGTCGAACGTGCACCGTTTTGCGTGCAGGTTGAGTTGATGCGCATCGTTTTGCGTGCCGATTGAAGTGGCGCGCATCATTTTGCGTGTGGATTTTTCTGACGCGCACCGTTTTGCGTGTAGGAGTAGAGGACGTGCACCGTTTTGCGTGCGGACTCGAGGGAAGTGCGCCGTTTTGCGTGCAAGCTCGAGGAAACAAGTGGAATCGCGCGGAGACCAATTGCAAGTGTCTACAAGCAATTGGGTACACTACAAGGTGGGGGATTCTGCCGAAATTGGGTGACCTCTCCCCTTGCTCCTTTGCTTTTTGATCTAGAAGCATGATAGTAGCCTGTTAGAGGCGTTAGGTAATTATGATTAAGATTGCATGTTTAGAGGATTACAGATAAAAAGTGCAACTGTTGGTTGCCAAAGACAGATGATAAATGTGCATGTGCAGAGATATTTAGAGGAAAAGTGACATTTATGATTTATCCAAATAGGGGATAAACTGGTATGTGTAGATGGACACAGATGAAAATGCAACTGTTGGTTGCCAAAATAGAGATAATTAATTTGCATGTGTAAAAAGAATTAGGAGAAAAATGCGATTCTTGACTTATCTAAATTGATGATAATTGCATGCATAGATAATAAATATATATTTTTATGATGGATATGAAAATAATTGCATGCGTAGAAATGAGTAATTACCTGATGACTGTGATCATGTTAGGGTACAACCCTAGGAATCATGTGATATAAAGGAACAGAACTTGTTGGTAGTAAGACTAGGAGAAAACCTAGTTTAGGGGTTTGACGAGTGACATTGAACTAGGAGTTATCCTAGGATTGGACGAGTGGCATGGTCTTAGGTGACAACCTAAGGACACTGGATAGAGTGATCAACATAGAGTCAGAGAACTCTAGGATGTATATGACATGGAACTTAGGTAAAGGAAACCTAAGGAGAACTAGTGTTCAACATAGAGTCAGGGAACTCTGGGACAGGTAGGACATGAAACTTAGGTAAAGGGAACCTAAGTTGAGCTAGAAGAGTTTAAACTCACAGACAGAAAGAGAGAGTCAAGTTGACTCTAGGATTCAGTAAGGAATCAAGAAAACGGAAAGTAGATCAAGTGTGGTGACATGAAAGGAAAAATGAGAAATAGATCAAGTGTGGAGATATGGAAGGGGAAACAGGAAATTAGAGTCAGTGTAACTCTAAGTTAATAGTGGAACAGGAAAATAGAGTTAAGTTAACTCTAGGATTCAATGAGGAATCAGGAAAGTGGGATAAGATCCCAAGGTTAAGAGTTGATCAAATATAACCCTAGAAAGTTATAGGGTGTCTGGGCAAATGGATAATAACTTTAACTTCAATTTGAGTTAAAGAAATAAAAGAGAAATGTTTAAGAGTCCAGGAGACTCTCTGGTTATCCTTATGGCAAGACCTAGGATAAGAGGAAAAATTGTTGCAAAAAGGCAAAGATTAAAAGCAAGCTAAAAGTGGCTAAAAGCATAAAGAAAATGTAATTGGCGCCTTCGAATTTGAGACTCGTCAAGTGGAGCAGGACTCCCTGGGCAGTGACCCGTCGGACGAGGTACTTTCGAAGGGTTAAAAGTGAAAGCAAGGAGCTAAATGCTCAAGGAAAAGAGAAAGTGATTTGCCAGTGGCAAAAAGGGAGCTATAAGCTCGAATAAGAAATGGAAGCAAGTGATCAAAGGCAAAGAGGCTAAGAACTGAAAAGAAAGAAAATATAAAAAGATAAAATGGGCGTACCTTCGGGGGTGAAACGTAGATCTTGTCGGAGCCATGGGCAGTGTCCCTCTCCCGGGCAGTGACCCGTATGACAAGTTCCCCGTTGGGCGGGGTAACACTTGCGGGTGTTATCGGCAACCTTAGAAATCTTATCTTATGGTAGCAGGACTACCGGGCTCGGGCCCGTTGGATAAGAATTTCTGAGGGTTAACTTGAACTAAAGCACCAGAATCTAAAGAATAAAGAAAAATAGAGTGGCCAAGGTGGCCGGGTTAGTTTGACCCTGTATATAGCGGCATAGTGGCCGAGTTGGTGCTTAGCAGCCTAGTGTGGCTAGACAGAGTAGTGCTGGGTCGATGAGTATACACAGATAGTGTAGTGACCTATTATATGGTAGCCTAGTATGGCTGACAGTTTAGTGATGGGTTGATGAGTATATACAGATAGTGATGTATTAATTGCATAGCTGCATTGATATCGAGGATTTTAGTTTCCTAGCACTATTATTATTGCTTCCATTGGACCAAGTGGTGTAGGACACTTTTCTCGGTGGTTGAACCCACTGGGAACTCGGTCGTAGTTCTCACACCCCTTGGGTGACTCCCCCCACAGGTTCGGGTATGGATGCAGCGATCGTGACGGTTCAGACGCAGACGGCGAGGCATACGACAGGGGCAAGAGCCCAGCAGCATAGAGACCTAGAGGGTCTAGCAGAGGTACCATTTTTATATTTCTTGAGTGAACCTTGTATGGTGAGGAATTTATGTAAAAAGAATTGTAATAATTTATTTGCAAGTTCAGGAATGTAAAGTGTAATAAATTTAAGTTTCGGTTCACTCTTGCATGCTTCCATTTTCGCTTTAGTTGTTGCAAAAATTTAAATTTGTAGTGATTTTTAGTACTCTGATATTGAGCTTCCGCATACACTGGTTGTGTTAATATGGATGTTACCGTTCCTTTCGGGTAGAAAAAGGTGTTACCCGATTGGCGGGTCTGTTGGCGTGCCCGAACCGTACAAATTGGCGGACTCGGGGCGTGACAGAGGGAGTGATCTTCACTCCCTCACAATGAGTTCACAGTGAGAGAGCTTCACAGTGAAGCTCTCACAGTGAGAGAGCTTCACTGTGAGAGACTCTTACAGTGAAGCTCTCACAGTGAGAGAGCTTCACTGTGATGTAAAGGATGTGCTTCTAGCCCTAAATTACAGTATTGTTTAAATAAACTTTGTAGCAAAATTAGCTTCTTATTGTTTAAAATCTTTTTTTGGGGGGGGGTTAATCACTCTGAGAGACTCTCACAGTGAAGCTCTCTCACAGTGAGAGATCAAGCTTCACTGTGATCTCTCACAGTGAGAGATCAAGCTTCAGTGTGAGAGCTCAAGTGAGAGCTTCACTGTGATCAAGCTTGACTATGATTGGTGATCAAGCTTGACTGTGATCATTGGTGATCAAGCTTGACTGTGAGATCAAGCTCAAGCTCTCTCACAGTGAGAGATCAAGCTTCACTGTGAGAGCTTCACTGTGATCTCTCACAGTGAGAGAGCTTCACTGTGAGAGAGTGAGAGATCACTCTCTCACAGTGAAGCGAGATCACTGTGAGAGAGTGATCTCTCACAGTGAGAGATCACTCTCTCACAGTGAGTGAGAGAGAGAAAGAGAGAGAGAGAGAGAGAAGAGAGAGGGGCGACCTCACAGTGAGAGAGAGAGCGCGAGAGAGACGCGACGGCGAAGGCGAAGGCGACGGCGAGAGAAGATCGGCAATGCGACGGCGAGAGTAGATCGGCAATGCGACGTCACTGTGCTCGGCGGGATTGAAGAAGGCGACGGCGATGAAGAGAAGATCGGCGGGATCTCACTGTGCTCGGTGATGAAGAAGGCGACGGCGAGAGGAGATCGGCGGCACTGCGACGAAGAAGGCGACGGCGATGAAGAGATGAAAGAGAAGAGATGGGGAAGATGAAGAGATGAAGTGAAGAGGAATGCTGCGCGCGCGGGTTGATATGGTGGTGAAGAAGGCGCTGAATCGGTCAGCGCCTTTAACATTATAAGTTAAAGGCGCTGAGCCATTCAGCACCTTTAGTAGACACTAAAGGCGCTGAGTGGCTCAGCGCCTTTAGTGTAAATCACTAAAGGCGCTGAGAAACTCAGCGCCTTTAGTGTTTATACTAAAGGCGCTGAGCCACTCAGCGCCTTTACAGAGAAACATTTATTGCTTACACAGAACTTAGCCATTTTTCGCAACGAAAAATGGCCAAGTCCTCAACGCCTTGTAGCGTATGCTGAAGGCGCTGAATGAAACAGCGCCTTCAGCATATAGCATGAAGGCGCTGATTCATTCAGCGCCTTCACAGGTTTTTGTGAAGGCGCTGAACGCTTCAGCGCCTTCAACATGTACCATGAAGGCGCTGATTCATTCAACGCCTTCACAGGTTTTTTGTGAAGGCGCTGAATGCTTCAGCGCCTTCAGTTCGTCTGGCCTCCGTGGCGCTGAGGTGGCAAAAGGAGGGTTAGTTTTGCAAATTTAAGTTTCATAGGATTATTTGGCAAATATTGAATTTTCAGAGGGTCAATTTGAAAAAAATCCCCTTCAGGAGGTACCGATTACTAGGTACCCATAACAGGACTATTTAATCTTTTGATTCAGAGACAATTAAGTAATTTTATCTCTATTTAAAAAAATTATTTTTGTAAATATTATAAATTTTAAAAATTTCAATTTAGTGAGAGTTTTTATTTTTTGAAAGATCATAAATTTTAAATATTCTAATTTAGTTATGATGTTAAATGGTAATATTTTCACTACAACAAAACTTAAAATCTAAAAAAATTGTGATGACCCGGATCTCCGCAGAGCTGCTACAGTGCGTTGGGGTGGCTGTTGGAGGCATACATGGTGTGTTGGAGGTGTTTGGGGCATAATTGGGCACAAGAGTTGGACTTCAGGCCCAAATGGATCATGTGAGTGATCGGAGGACCCCGTGGAGGGTTTAGAAGTGGTTTCGCGCGAATCGGATATTTAATTGGGCTCCGCACGAAGTTTGGACTAAGAACGCATTTCCGGGTGCCTTCGACAATTCTTAGAGTTGGAATTTGGCGAAACGGACGTCAAATTCGGATTCAGCGCGCGAAAACGGTCAAAATGGACTACCCACTTGATGTTTTTGTGCTCGGGTTACTGTTCACCGCCGGAACAGTGATTCCGGCGATCGCCGCCGGCGGCGGCGGCGGCGGGCAGCGGCGGAGGGCGGCGGCGCGGCCTCGGGCAGGCGGCAGCGCGGCGGCGGGCAGCGCGCAGCGCGCGGGCAGGGGCGCGGGCAGGCGCGCGGTCCACGCGCAGGCGTGCACCAGAGCGGGGTGCCACGTGGCATGTCTGGATTGGGTGGTTCACTGGTCCCGGTCTACGGAGTTGTGCGGTGCACAGTGGACTGGGCGGGAAAACACGTGGCATCATTCTATTGGTTCGGTGCATGAAGTCGGGTGCACCGGGTGCAGTGAGCGAGAGGTTTGACACGTGGCGCGCGGGGATTGGGCGCGCCACTGTGCGCGGCAGGCGCGGGCGGTGCGCGGTGTACGGTGGACCGGATTGGGACACGTGGCAGATGTGCATTGGTCCGGTGTTTGGGGGTGTCGTGCACCGGGTGCAGCGAGTGTGTGGCTTTGACACGTGGCGTGCGAGGATTGGGCGAGCTACTGTGCGCGTACGGGCGGCAGGTGGCGGGGCAGGCGCGCAGGCGGCAGGCGGCAGGCGGCGGTGCCGGCGGGCGTGGCGGCCACGGCGCCGACGTGGCGCACGCGTGCGCCACGTGGCGGCCGCCCATTGGCCAGCGCCAACTGCCCGTTGACCAGAGGAGCGCCACGCGGCGCGAGGTGGTCGGTCGGATCCGCTGTTTCGTGTTCGTGGACACGTGTCGGCGCGAGGAGCGGGTCGGACGGTTGTGCGGTCCGACCGGATCGGGTGTGCGGGCCTGGGCCGAGTGGGCCGGGCCACTGTGTGCGCCCGGTTTCGGGGCCCAAAAGTTTCGGGCGCCCGAAACCGGGGACACAGGGGTCATTTCCGAAAAGTTTTGGTGGGCCTATATATATACCCTCCTCTCCCTCTTTCTCACCTTTTTCCGAGCTTTAGAGAGGGAATGAGAGGGAGAGATCTATATGAAAGTTGTTCCCCTTGGTGCTCTGGATCTCCTGGTGGATCCCGGAATTTCTGGAAGCTCGGCAACGGCGATAACATTTTTACAGTTCGCCTCGGTTTTCCCCCATTTTGGCCCATTACCGTCGCAGATTATTCAAAAATTCACTGTGGGCAAACCAGGAGGAGTTTTTGGACGATTTCTTCGACAGCGTGTTCCTAAGAGGTAAGGCTTCGATTTTCGTGTTGATCGCTTCGCTCCGTTTCGCACTTTTGGCACGTTTCCCGAGGCATCTTTGACCCCCATTTTTCTGTGGTGGATTTTGGACAGCACCGGCTTGTCGATTTTATATCTCAGCCTAGGAACATCGGATCGAGGCGTTTCAAGACTCGATTTTGATCTACTCGTCGCGAGGAACACAGTGGTGATTTTTCTGGGATTTTAGGAAATTGTTTCGAAGGTGATAATCACTGTTTTCTCAGTGTACAGTGTACAGTTTTTCTTCACAGTTTGATGTGTGATTACCCCCTTGCCGAATTTATAACTTGACTTACCGAACTCAGATTTGGGCGTGCAAGGTACCGTTGCGAAGCTATCGACGCGAGGATCGCCGTGATATTTTTCTGGGAATTTTCTGGGCACTTTCTGCAGGTGATAATTTAACAGTTTCGGGACTGTTGTTGTATGGGTTAATTAAAGCAATATTTGGGAGCCTAAGTGTATTTAGTGGACTTTGTGTTGTGCCAGGAGTGTTTCGGGTGTACTGTACTTGTTGGAGCGCAGGATTGGAGTTTTTGGTATTTTCAGCTGTACGGACCCGGACAGTTAGCGCTTCAGGTGGGTGGTTGTTGCATGCCTCTACTTCTGACTTACTCACTAAGTTTATTAGAGAACCCCACTTTTGAGCATATTGATTGATTATTATGCATGATTGCCTGATATAAATGTGAGCCTATCATCTGAGATTAATTTTGTGAATATAGCATGTTGGGGACATTATGGGAATAATATTTCTGTTGGAACATGATCATTGGAATAATTTATTAGTGATGATTAACATGCTACATTAGCACCTAGATTTATGAAAGTGGATTAAATGATTAATTGTCAGGACATAATGACATATCAATGTGCGGGTGCCACTGTGAGATTTATTATGGATCAGGGATTATTTACATGTGTAGTTGACCGATGATGTTAGTATGATGGACATATTTATGTGGATTTATTATTTGTTACACCTGCAAAACTGTTATTTGCTATTCTCCATTTCATATTGCTGAGGACTTTTGCATGCTTATTTGGACATCTAGATAGGCCACTATTTTATTGCTACACTATCATATTGGGATTTGACTTAGGAGAAACCATGATTGCTTTCTTTCTCCTTTTCATTTGGACTTTTGAGTCATGTTGCTCGAGTTCGAGCAGAGGTTTTGGGATAGTGTAGCCGGGACCTGCGGGTCAGTGACAGGGTGTACTTGATGTTGGATTATGGGTTATTGCGGCAACCGCGGACAGTAGGCGGTTGACCGGATCTTGATTATTTCACCCAATTGTGGGTTGGGGGTTATTGCGGTGACCGCGGACTTTGGGCGGTTGACCGGATGTTTACTATTGCATCAGATTGGGTATCAGATTTCTCTAGTGGATGGTATTTCCCACTTTTGAGTATTATTGCATCAGGTCGGGGTTTCATTAGTGGACGGAGTTTCCCACTTTGATCATAGTCATGATCCAGTCCTGCTATTATGAGACAGTGGTTACAGAGATGCTTGATACAGCGATACTTTACTCGTGTGGGTCGCTCCCCTCGAGTGCCACTCCGGAGTAGGCTTTTGACCGTGACGGGTGCCGGTCAGTTGGTGAGTTGTGAGTGATGACACATTGGTGAGTTGTGAGTGATGACAGAGCAGGCAGTACCAGTTTTACTGGTGGCACTAGATTGGGTCTATTTAGCCAGATATTGTTTCCTGATGCATTCATACCGTCATTTCCTTCGGTATTGCATTTAGAGGCATACTTGTTGTGGTTTCCCCTTTTATTCAGTAGTTCTGTTTACAGTTTTACTACTTGTTCCTTTTCTTGCCTCTAGTAGACTTAGTGGGTACGCCGGAGCTTGAGGCTTTACCCACAGGGGGAGGCTACTGGTTTACTAGTGGTTCTCACCCCCACTGTTGTTTTCTCTTCTTTTCCCCCCTGTTTTGCAGAGTCCTCATTGGAGTTGCTGATCTTCGGTCGTTGTTCGGGGCGAGGGAGTCACGAGCTAGATCGTTACCACCCGAGGAGTGTAGCTGTATCCCCTGGTTGGAGATTCCTCGTAGCTGTTGGCTGGCTTTTACTGTTTATCTGGAGGAGAGAGATCTTTTGTATTTGGAGAGACTGATGTACTATAGTTTTAGTTTATCTCCTTTTATAGTCGAGAGATGCTGTACTGAGGACATTGTATGATGATTATCTGTATTTGAGGGAATGGATATTGTACTTTATTTCATGATGTATAGTGATTGGATTTTATTTTACAGCATTTTATTTCAGCTCTGATATTTGTGTAGCTATAGTACTATCTTTTGCAGGTTAGACGCTTCGCCTATGCGGGTTTTGGCATAGGTGGCGGATCTGTTGGCGAGCCCGGGTCGCAGTTTCGACCCCGGGGCGTGACAGATTAAGTTGGTATCAGAGCTTAGGGATAGGTCAATTGGGACTGTAGAAACCCTAGGCTTATGGTTGGACCCTAGGATGACTTCGTGAGAGTCGTGATTTTAGCGAGAGTCCTGATTGAGTTTTATACCTCTCCCGAGTGATGGGATGGGTGATTGGCATGTTTATTCTCCTAAGCAATTATGTTGGCTGCAGACAACATAATGCGGCGGAACGGTTGACATGCTCTAGACTCTCGCCGGATTGGGTCGAGTTTTGTTTTGTGCTGTGGTGCAGTTGGTCGTGGTGAGCGGTGTCTCCCCGACGCGTTGTGCGGATTGGTGCGCACTCGTCGCAGCGGTGGAGCTTGAGCGGATTGTTTTGGGGCCGGATATCCGGATTGAGGTTAGAGAGCTTCAGGCCCCGATGGCAGGATTGTCTGAGGTATATCAGCGGCAGAGTGAGCCGCTGGTCTGGGTGACACAGTTGTCGGAGCAGTGGGCAGCCCGACAGTGTTTTTCTCCTGAGACCACCTGGTTACAGTATCCTCAGCGGCAGTGATTTCTGAGGCGCCGATGGAGCGAGTGGCCCCCTCCGTGCCAATGTTTAGTGTTGAGGCACCGAGGCGGGGTGGATTGCTGATAGTGGATGAGTTGTGGGACATCATTGATCGATGGAGCCAGTTTTGGCAGATGAACCACCCTGATTCATGGATTTGAGTTGGAGCCTTTGGAGGCAAAATCGTGGTTGGTGGTGATGGAGTGATCAATTGAGGGTCTCCCTGTGCTAGAGAGTTGAGGCAGTTGTTGAACTGTACGCTCCAGGTTTCGAGGGACGAAGCGCGTAGGATGTGTGCGACTGGGAGTGGATTGCGCCAGGATACCCTTTCAGTTTATCTGATCCCTCTGTTTTGGATTTTGGATTTTGGATGCCTCGATGGAGTAGGCATTGTGTATGGAGCGTACTGTTGCAGTTCCTTTGGATAGGGATCTGCCGCCAGAGGCGAGTTCTGGATAGAGGCGCTTGGCGCTAAGTGTTGGGGGACAGATCGGCTGGCAGAGGCACTTTCGTTTTCCTTCCTGGATGGTGGACATCCTTGTGGACGGATTATGTAAAGCTTACCCAAAGGAAGGTTACCCTTTGTGATTATTAACCTGCATGTTTGGGGTACAATAGATGTGCTTGAGGGGTGAGCTGAGTAAGGATAATTGAATGAGGAATTGCAGGAATTAATTGTGTTTTGTTATATGACGATTGCGATAATGGATTTTCTGAGATGTCAGAGGTCAGGTGGACCCCGGTGGCAGCATCAGCATCGTCATCAGAGTGGCGCAGCGGTAGCGTGGATTGTTGTCTGCGAAAGACCGTATTCCTTGCCTCAGTGTGAGCAAAGGCGGAGAATTGTGCTCCTTTTGTGGATAGCCTTGATTTTCAGGCAGATTAAGTGACGACCACCTACATTGAGCGGTTGAGACTGTGCTGCCTGGGTGGAGGGCACCAAGGCAGTGGATCGGGTCGTCGCAGGTGTGATTTCATCACAGCAGTCGAAGTTAGAGCATGTTGCATTCCTGCATGGACTAGAGGTAGATTTGTTACCACATGCACTAGAGGTACAGGTTCCTGTTGGGGTGGTGCATGTGGGGGAGGCTTGTGGATCATGTCCAGTGCAGTTGAGACCTCGAGTGGTATCGGCAGACTTATTGGTATTTGTACCTGGTCAGTGTTTGACCCAGTGCGTGGGATTGGTTGGCACAGTGCCACATGGTGTATGACTGCGGAGAGAGAAGGTTATGATCTTCTGCAAGCAGACATTAGAGACTTGTTCTTTGAGACAGTCAGAGCACACAGGTTGTAGCGACAATGCGAGAGGTGCCAACGGCGGCACCGGGACGCGAGGATATCCCTGTTATCGTGAGATCCCGGGTGTGATTCCACCGGAGCTGATAATGATGCCGTCGATTAGGGAGATTGAGATTGCGGTTGACGTGGTTCAGGGAACCACGCCAACCCCGATAGCACCTCATTGGATATCACCTGTAGAGCTGAGAGAGCTGATGGCGCAGTCGCAGGATCTGATGGATCGAGGGTCTGTTCGACCTAGTGCCACCCGTTGTTGTACGGTGGTGATGCCACACCGTTGATACACGGTAGTGATGTCACGTCGTGGACACACGACAGTGAGGGTCCTTGTGTGGGGTGACCGCAGGCAGGTCTGGATGTTATTTAGGACCTTTTGATGGAGTTATACCCCGACAGTGGTCTGCTTAGGATGCAGGTATCTTTTGGGATCATACAGCTGAGTATTTCGCCAAGATGGTGTTCTGGACCCGGTAGGGGCATTGTGAGTGCAGTAAGGACAACTGGGATGACTAAGGCCCTGTCGTCTTAGGATTTGAGGAATTGTGTGTTCCAGCTGCACTTGGAAGAATTATTTGAGATATTCTTCGGGATATTTTGATTTTACCCCATCTCTGTATGGTTTAGAGCTGGTGGAGTACTGGTAGATGGTGTAACAAGGTCTGTGAGGAAGAAGCTGTATGCCAAGTTGTTGTGGTACGAGTTTTAGCTTCGAGAGCATATCTTCCTGGATCACTTAGTCTAGCCATAAGAGGCGGTGGTGGAAATCCGGCCAAAATGGATGCTATGCGAGAATGGCTGAGACCGGCAGTTATTTGTTGAGGTGAGGAGCTTGTGAGCCGGATAGTGCCAGCAGAGCTTGACGAATTGGTGATGAGATTGATACCAGCCCTGATTTCAGCATCGCCAGTGTTGGGAGATGAATTTGTGTGATATAGTGATGCCTCCCATAGTAGCTATGAAGTTACAGTTGGATTTGCGGCAAGCATCCAATATCACCCTGATAGGGCCACTGTGGTGGCGGATACCCGGAGCAGGAGAGCTATTAGGGGTTGAGTTTGTTGACTCCGCAGCTGGCGCTGCGTGGACTGTCGAGGCAGACGTGGCGTGTGACGGTGTCACCGAGGGCTCTTTTCCTTTCGGAGTTGCCTAGCATGTCACTGGTTTGGGAGTTGAGGATACAACTCCCGAAATTTGATGAAGTGATCGTCTGGAGCAGGTACCCTTTTTCGAGCCTGGAGGATTGGATTTACCAGCTGCAAGGGTACTGGATCTTCTCGAAGATTGATTTGCGATCTGGTTCTCTTAACTGCTTATAGTTGTGTGCTGATGCCCGAGAGTTGGGGAGGTGTTTCTACACCCTGATGGTTTTTGGATTAGAGATCAGAGTTTACGTGATCAGTTGGAGGACCTATATCGGATGCCCCGGGAGTACAGAGGTACTTGGATCGAGCTTGTTGTGCCGATGGACTTGTGGTTGGATCATCTGAGGCCCTGGGAAGAGCGGAGGCTTGTACCGATGCAGATTACTTGGTAGCTCGAGCAGTTAGCCCAGCTGCACTTGGTTGAGTTGGTGCGGTTTTTCTGGAGTGCCCGACTTTATGTTGTTCTAGATGGAGACCCGAGGACCGCATCGCGCCTTTGGAGGAGGTACTTGTCAGCCTTGGGAGCTTGAGTGGTGGATGATTGGATGTTTACCCCCTTTATTTGGTTGAGATTCCGTGTTGAGGAACGACTTTAGTTTCGAGGACGAAACTTTCTTTTAGTGGGGGAGGATGTGATGACCCGGATCTCCGCAGAGCTGCTACAGTGCGTTGGGGTGGCTGTTGGAGGCCTACATGGTGTGTTGGAGGTGTTTGGGGCATAATTGGGCACAAGAGTTGGACTTCGGGCCAAATGGATCATGTGAGTGATCGGAGGACCCCGTGGAGGGTTTAGAAGTGGTTTCGCGCGAATCGGATATTTAATTGGGCTCCGCACGAAGTTTGGACTAAGAACGCATTTCCGGGTGCCTTCGGCAATTTTTAGAGTTGGAATTTGGCGAAACGGACGTCAAATTCGGATTCAGCGCGCGAAAACGGTCAAAATGGACTACCCACTTGATGTTTTTGAGCTCGGGTTACTGTTCACCGCCGGAACAGTGATTCCGGCGATCGGCGGCGGCGGCGGCGGCGGGCAGCGGCGGAGGGCGGCGGCGCGGCCTCGGGCAGGCGGCAGCGCGGCGGCGGGCAGCGCGCAGCGCGCGGGCAGGGGCGCGGGCAGGCGCGCGGTCCACGCGCAGGCGTGCACCAGAGCGGGGTGCCACGTGGCATGTCCCATTGGGTGGTTCACTGGTCCCGGTCTACGGAGTTGTGCGGTGCACGGTGGACTGGGCGGAAAACACGTGGCATCATTCTATTGGTTCGGTGCATGAAGTCGGGTGCACCGGGTGCAGTGAGCGAGAGGTTGACACGTGGCGCGCGGGGATTGGGCGCGCCACTGTGCGCGGCAGGCGCGGGCGGTGCGCGGTGTACGGTGGACCGGATTGGGACACGTGGCAGATGTGCATTGGTTCGGTGTTGGGGGTGTCGTGCACCGGGTGCAGCGAGTGTGTGGCTTGGACACGTGGCGCGCGAGGATTGGGCGAGCTACTGTGCGCGTACGGGCGGCAGGCGGCGGGGCAGGCGCGCAGGCGGCAGGCGGCAGGCGGCGGTGCCGGCGGGCGTGGCGGCCACGGCGCCGACGTGGCGCACGCGTGCGCCACGTGGCGGCCGCCCATTGGCCAGCGCCAACTGCCCGTTGACCAGAGGAGCGCCACGCGGCGCGAGGTGGTCGGCCGGATCCGCTGTTTCGTGTTCGTGGACACGTGTCGGCGCGAGGAGCGGGTCGGACGGTTGTGCGATCCGACCGGATCGGGTGTGCGGGCCTGGGCCGAGTGGGCCGGGCCACTGTGTGCGCCCGGTTTCGGGGCCCAAAAGTTTCGGGCGCCCGAAACCGGGGACACAGGGGTCATTTCCGAAAAGTTTTGGTGGGCCTATATATATACCCCTCCTCTCCCTCTTTCTCACCTTTTTCCGAGCTTTAGAGAGGGAATGAGAGGGAGAGATCTATATGAAAGTTGTTCCCCTTGGTGCTCTGGATCTAATGGTGGATTCTCGGAATTTCTGGAAGCTCGGCAACGGCGATAACATTTTTACAGTTCGCCTCGGTTTTCCCCCATTTTGGCCCATTACCGTCGCAGATTATTCAAAAATTCATTGTGGGCCAACCAGGAGGAGTTTTTGGACGATTTCTTCGACAGCGTGTTCCTAAGAGGTAAGGCTTCGATTTTCGTGTTGATTGCTTCGCTCCGTTTCGCACTTTTGGCACGTTTCCCGAGGCATCTTTGACCCCCATTTTTCTGTGATGGATTTTGGACAGCACCGGCTTGTCGATTTTATATCTCAGCCTAGGAACATCGGATCAAGGCGTTTCAGGACTCGATTTTGATCTACTCGTCGCGAGGAACACAGTGGTGATTTTTCTGGGATTTTAGGAAATTGTTTCGAAGGTGATAATCACTGTTTTCTCAGTGAACAGTGCAGTTTTTTAGCACAGATTTCTGTGTGATGTACCCCTCTTGCCGAATTTTTATCTTGACTTACCGAACTCAGTTTTGGGCGTACAAGGTACCGTTGCGAAGCTATCGACGCGAGGATCGCCGTGATATTTTTCTGGGATTTTCTGGGCACTTTCTGCAGGTGATAATTTAACAGTTTCGGGACTGTTGTTGTATGGGTTAATTAAAGCAATATTTGGGAGCCTAAGTGTATTTAGTGGACTTTGTGTTGTGCCAGGAGTGTTTCGGGTGTACTGTACTTGTTGGAGCGCAGGATTGGAGTTTTTGGTATTTTCAGCTGTATGGACCCGGACAGTTAGCGCTTCAGGTGGGTGGTTGTTGCATGCCTCTACTTCTGACCTGCTCACTAAGTTTATTAGAGAACCCCACTTTTGAGCATATTGATTGATTATTATGCATGATTGCCTGATATAAATGTGAGCCTATCATCTGAGATTAATTTTGTGAATATAGCATGTTGGGGACATTATGGGAATAATATTTCTGTTGGAACATGATCATTGGAATAATTTATTAGTGATGATTAATATGCTACATTAGCACCTAGATTTATGAAAGTGGATTAAATGATTAATTGTCAGGACATAATGACACATCAATGTGCGGGTGCCACTGTGAGATTTATTATGGATCAGGGATTATTTACATGTGTAGTTGACCGATGATGTTAGTATGATGGACATATTTATGTGGATTTATTATTTGTTACACCTGCAAAACTGTTATTTGCTATTCTCCATTTCATATTGCCTGAGGACTTTTGCATGCTTATTTGGACATCTAGATAGGCCACTATTTTATTGCTACACTATCATATTGGGATTTGACTTAGGAGAAACCATGATTGCTTTCTTTCTCCTTTTCATTTGGACTTTTGAGTCATGTTGCTCGAGTTCGAGCAGAGGTTTTGGGATAGTGTAGCCGGGACCTGCGGGTCAGTGACAGGGTGTACTTGATGTTGGATTATGGGTTATTGCGGCAACCGCGGACAGTAGGCGGTTGACCGGATCTTGATTATTTCACCCAATTGTGGGTTGTGGGTTATTGCGGTGACCACGAACTTTGGGCGGTTGACCGGATGTTTACTATTGCATCAGATTGGGTATCAGATTTCTCTAGTGGATGGTATTTCCCACTTTTGAGTACTATTGCATCAGGTCGGGGTTTCATTAGTGGACGGAGTTTCCCACTTTGATCATAGTCATGATCCAGTCCTGCTATTATGAGACAGTGGTTACAGAGATGCTTGATACAGCGATACTTTACTCGTGTGGGTCGCTCCCCTCGAGTGCCACTCCGGAGTAGGCTTTTGACCGTGACGGTGCCGGTCAGTTGGTGAGTTGTGAGTGATGACACAGTTGGTGAGTTGTGAGTGATGACAGAGCAGGCAGTACCAGTTTTACTGGTGGCACTAGATTGGGTCTATTTAGCCAGATATTGTTTCCTGATGCATTTCATACCGTCATTTCCTTCGGTATTGCATTTAGAGGCATACTTATTGTGGTTTCCCCTTTTATTCAGTAGTTCTGTTTACAGTTTTACTACTTGTTCCTTCTCTTGCCTCTAGTAGACTTAGTGGGTACGCCGGAGCTCGAGGCTTTACCCACAGGGGGAGGCTACTGGTTTACTAGTGGTTCTCACCCCCCACTGTTGTTTTCTCTTCTTTTCCCCCCTGTTTTGCAGAGTCCTCATTGGAGTTGCTGATCTTCGGTCGTTGTTCGGGGCGAGGGAGTCACGAGCTAGATCGTTACCACCCGAGGAGTGTAGCTGTATCCCCTGGTTGGAGATTCCTCGTAGCTGTTGGCTGGTTTTTACTATTTATCTGGAGGAGAGAGATCTTTTATTTTTGGAGAGACTGATGTACTATAGTTTTAGTTTATCTCCTTTTATAGTCGAGAAATGCTGTACTGAGGACATTGTATGATGGTTATCTGTATTTGAGGGAATGGATATTGTACTTTATTTCATGATGTACAGTGATTGGATTCTATTTTACAGCATTTTATTTCAGCTCTGATATTTGTGTAGCTATAGTACTATCTTTTGCAGGTTAGACGCTTCGCCTATGCAGGTTTTGGCATAGATGGCAGATCTGTTGGCGAGCCCGGGTCGCAGTTTCGACCCCGGGGCGTGACAAAAATGCTGCTGGAAAAAATAATGACACTTGTCATTAGTGTCGCTATGTGCCGTCGCTAGGGTGTATAGCGACACATTACTATAATGTGTCCTAAAAATGTGTCCCTATAACCTAATTTTGGATATAGATGGACTATAAATAGGACACTTGTAAAAAGTGTCACAAACATGTGTCCCTATAACCTAATTTTATTGTAGTGTTTAATGGTCTTTATTTAATATATTTTAAATAATTTTAATTTTAGGAAACTATATTAAATTTTAGATTATTTTAATAGTTGTATTAAATTTTTTAAAATTTTTACATTTAAAATGTTCATTATCTCTAACAATTAAAATATTATTATATTTAAAAAATTTATTATCGCTAATAGTTCAAAATTGTTCTTAACTTATTCAGTTTAAATATAGTACCCGAGAAATTCAAATTTGAATTTGAGGAATTCAAATATGAATTTGAGTTTGAAATACAAAATAAACGTAAGTGGTCGTATATCGGTGTGCAAATTGCACAGTTTTCGAAGCATTATTTTTTGACTTTTAGATTCGAGTCTGATCTCAAAAATCTGAAATCGCCAGTGCGACCGTCTCGTCGAATTGATTGAAAATAGTATAGACCGATTTTCGATCCGACGGTCGGATCGTCTAAAAATCAGCGAAGAAGTTAGTGGGGCCCGCGACTTAAGTGAATAGTGAAATGAATAGTAACCCCTGATTTAATTCCCTCGCTGACCAACGTCGGCCGATCGACTGTATGGTGTTCGAATCTGACGATCCAAGTAGTCAATTTTAATGGCATCATCGTTCTGAGCGCAATGGTATTGACGAAATTTGTGTTTGACGAGCCTAAAGCATCGTAAAGTGTGTCGAACTATATAATTTACTGTATAAGATGGATTTTAGAATTGTTGAAGCTCGAATTCAACGAAGCAAAAAAGCTAGTCGATAAGTTTCGTCGAGCCGGACGTCGTGGTGGTGTTCGTTTTTTAGTTTGACAACCCGGTTATCTCGAAAAGTGTGAAATACTAAAAAATTTGTAGTATTTTGCGAAAAAGCCCAATATTTTATGGACCAAAGTGTGTAGAACTTGGTGGAGAGGGATCTTTATGCATAATGTTGCTTCAGCCAAGGACTCAAACCAAAATAACAAGTGTTGAGGGATCTATTTCCATTTTGTTGCAAAAGCATATATATAGCAACCTAGGGTTTGTTCTTTGCAACCCTAACTCAAACCTCTTACACCCCAACCGCACCTGAGGATCCCTTACCTCCCTCTGCCCCTACTCCGACAGTTGCACCCACAGCCGCCGCCGGCCATCGCCGGAAAAGGAGAAAAAGCTTGTTTTCCAACTTGTTTTCGTGTGGGGTTGAAGAAGAAGCTATCAAACTTAGAGTTTTTGCACCCAAGCCTTCTTGGAGTGATCTTCTATCTCTGGAAGCCTGCCCAAGAAGTCCCGAGGTCTTGCTCCGCCGTGCGCCGCCGTGGGGAGCCACTATCTTCTTCCTAAACTCCGGCAAGGTGAGTTTCTCCTCCCTACTGTTTTTCTTGCAACCTAGACCTGTCCATTCTTTCTTTTATCTCCTGAGGATGCTCTTGGAGGAGCCACAACCTCGGAGAGGTGCCGGGTTGCCGGCGGGAGCAACATTCCCACTGGAACCCTAACTTGCTCCGTCGCGGTCGTACGCCACACCCGATGGCTCAAACTCTAAACAAAAACGATGAGCAACATCTGTTGGGCCTGAGAATCATTCCTATGAAGTCTGGTTGGAAATGGTTCAGCCGAGAACTCGCAATTCTCTGCCCTAGCTTCGGGCTATTGAGAGTCTTAGTCGAGCTTGCTGCTCCAGCGCCGGCGCCGCTTCCTATCGCCGGTCATGCACCCAGAAACCTTCACAAGGTTAAAGCAATCCCGTACATGCATTTGCATGCAATCCTTGGCCCTTGCTCGCGGCTTTACTATTAATGGTGCTTGGTTGGCCACAATGATGATCGTCGGCCATCCGCCACCCGCTGTCGCCGGCCACCGCTCCGGAAAGCTTCACCGTATCAAGGACAAGCACCCTGGACCTTTACTTGGACCTAGAACCCTATGCATGAAAATTCGCCATTAGTGGTGCTCATGGTAGGCCACACCACTGTGATGACCCGAATCTCTGCAAAGGTCTTGCGGAGTGAATTGTGGCTTCTGGAGGCCTATGATGTGTGTTGGAGATGGTTGTACGCAAATCGAACCTCAAGATTGGATCCAGCGCGAAATTTGGATTAAGAATACCTATCCGGATGTCTTCGACAAATTTTAGAAGTGAAATTTGGCAAAACGAACATCGGATTTGGACTCAGCACGCGAAAACGATGAAATGGACTATTTACTTATATTTTTCGGAGCTCGGATGCCAAAACACGGATTTCGAGGCAAGATTACTGTTCCGGCAGACCAGGGCAGCACCGGCGGCGACGAGCAGGTGGCAGAGCGCGGCGCGGGCAGGCGCGTGCGCGATGGCGAGCAGGCCGGTCCACGGGACTTGGGCGTGCACCGGGACCACAGACTTTCGGCATGGACACGTGGCAGTAGGGGTGTTAACGAGCCGAACATGAGCGAGCTGGGGTCGGCTCATGTTCGGCTCGTTTAATAAACGAGCCAAAGACGAGCTGGCTAGTTTAAATATCAAGCTGAAAAATTCGGCTCGTGTTTGGCTCGTTTATTAACGAGCCGAACACGAGCTAGCTCGCAAACAACAAGTTTGATTTTTCATTCCTACTATTAGGTGTAAAGTTGAAAGAAAAATAAAAAATTAAAATTTTAATGTAATAATTAAAATTTACAAAATTTGATGGCCTAAATCTAAATAGTAATATATATATATATATATATATATATATATATATATATCGAGCTGTTATCGAGCCGAGCACGAGCAAGCTGACCCCAGCTCGTGTTCGGCTCGTTTATTAAACGAACTGAAAAATTCGGCTCGTTTACTAAACGAGCGATTCGATCTCGAGCTCATTTCGAGCCGAACACGAGCTGGCTCGCGAACAACGAGTTGGATTGCCACCCCTACGTGGCAGGCAACGATGGGTTGGTCAACGCACGTGTGGCCGAGCACGAGTCGCACCGTATGCGGCGCACGATGGACCAAGCCAGGCCATGTGTCGCCTGCCCATTGGCGGGCGCAGCGACTCGGCTGGCCCAGCGTGAACCACGGCCCACGCTTCCTGCCGTGGACCGCGATGCCACGCGACGCGCCGCGTGTGCGCGGGGTGCAGAACGGGCCACGTGGCGCGTTGTTGGCGATTCGGGGCGCACAGTTGCGGGCCGGGCCAGATTCGGGCGCTCGATTCCTGCGCCCGAATCCGGAATCTCCTTTTGGTGGGCTTGGGCTATAAAGAGCCCATTTGGGCTTCATTTTGGGCTTCTTTTCCCAAGTTTTCTCAGTCCATTTTCGATAAGGAAGTTTCACCTAGAGTTTTCTTCGACTTTTGGAATCTCGGAGATTTGTGGGAGTCGTGCCATCTGCGTTCTTCTCGACATCGCGAGCTTCGACGCACCTTTGACACCGAGTTTTTTCGTCGACACTTCTTCCGCGAGCTCCCCAAGACTGACGGGAAGGAGTTTTTGGCCAATTTTTGCGGCATCGGTTTGACGAGAGGTAGATCTTTGTTTTTTGTGTTTTCCACTCGTCTCAGTTTTGCATTTTTATTAGGGTTTCTGGAACATCTTTAAATCCCTTTCTTGCTGGTGATCTTCATAAACAGCGGAGCTTGTCAGATTTTTATCTCCGCGTTCGGTTATCGGATTTCAACCTATGAGGACTCGATCGACATTTACGCTTCACGAGGATTGCAGCCATATTTTTATTGGAATTTTTGGAGATCATCTCGCAGGTGATATTTTGGATTCTTTCGGACTGATCTTTCCGCAGATTTGTGATCGTGGGGATTTTTGCTTACCGCAATGTTTGGACTATATCTTTATGCCCAGGAGGAGTTTTTTTGTGTTTTTAGGCTCGTTGGAATAGTGGGAATCTGAGGATTATCCCCGTTCAGTTTCAGCCCATTTGGACCTTGGATCGACGCGCACTTTCAGGTGGGTTGTTTCGTCTCCAAAACCGGTGGACGGTTCTCTAATTCTATGGAATAGCAAGCATGCATGATTGTGAGATGTGTTAGGAAGCATGTTAGGGAAAGAGATGATATTTTCTTGTGTTGTTATTGAGATCATATCGGTTAATGCTTCATATTTGTGTTAATAATTGTTATTAATGGAACTTGACCTAGCACCCTGTCATATGATGTATGTTCAACCAGACTAGTAGAAAGCCTCCACTTGGGCTAGGTTCATTTATGGTTTAGGCATCCACACTTTACATTCTATCCCTGAACATAGTATTTTTCTCGCCCGGGTAGTGGGCCGAGTGGTTGGAATTTCTCTTAGTGTAGGATGCATGTTATACTCGTGCTTGGGGGCTGGGTGGAGTCTGGTAGATGTAGCTAGTCTTGTACCAGTGGCGGGAGTCGTTTGGGTAAACGGTGGTCCCGGGTTGTCGAGTTTTTCAATTTATTTGTCGCCACTGTGTTCGTGGCAGTGGTGTACCAGTGATAGCAGGACCTTAAATCCAGAATCTTTTTGGACACACATGATTTCAGTAAACCAATATTTTTCTTCCAAATGTTGAAGGGTCGCCGGAGTCTGTTCTTGTCTGATTGGGCGAAGGCATTAGCCCTTCGGGATTTGGGAATAAAACTTATTTTCTAACTGATTTTTCTAAAATAGGTAAAATTTATTAAAATGGATTTTCTTAAATCAAGATGGTTTTACAAAAAGGAACTATTTTTAGTCCTCACCCCGCGTGGGTTCGAGTGAAAATAGTTTTCGGTAATAAATATCACCTTCTTTGTAAACTTCTTCACCCGAGAGAGTTCAAGTGATCTAGATTCTAAGGGCTGTCTTTTTCTTTGGGTCAATAACAACGAGAGGCTATGCCTAGAGCCTGTTCTTGTTTGATTTGAGTTGTAGGTTTTAGTCTTTCGGGGTTTTCGAACCCTTCATTGTTGTCGGTTGTGGAGTATACCCAGCTAGTGAGTTTGCATGTTGAGTTGATGTCCTATTTGGAGAGCCGTTGGGTTGACGGCGGTCCTGGCTGTCGAATATTTCCAGCCCGTGAGTTAGAGATGTGATGTTGGTTATTGTCGATCTTATTGATTGTGGATATGAATTATAGCCTGTATGAGCCATATTGAGCTCGATAGAGATGCGCGAATACTTTCTTCGGTGGGGTCGCGCCCCTCGAGTGCCGCTCCGGAGCCGGGCCTGTTACTTTGCTATCGCGACTTGTCTGCGCAGTCCGTGTGGGACGCCCTACGTAAGTCCAGTCTTCCGTGGATATAATGGTAGTAGGTGTGCGCAGGTTTGACTGGACCCCATGTGGCAGTCACTACGATTGGGTTGATTGAGTATATTGGGTTAGAGTCGATGCATCATTTTCATCTGTATCACCATTTGAGCATTGTAGATAGAGGCATGATAGCTGTAGATTTCTTTCCAGCTTATCTTTATATTATTTCAATTTTCATGTTATCTTATGCCTCTAGTAGACTTAGTGGGCAGACCGTCGGGCTTGGTTGCGGTACCCACTGAGAACTACGTGACGGTGTAGTTCTCACACCCGCTGTGGTGACAGGTTTTTTCGAGGTAGCTATTCCGGCTTCTGTTCGAGCGTAGACAGCAATTCGAGGTGAGGGAGTCGCGAGCTAGTTCCCTACCCGTCCTTGGAGTATAGTGGTACCCTTTTTGGAGCTTTGTAGTACAGTCTGCTGGATTATAGTAGATAGTTACTTTTGAGAGTTTTATTTTTGAGAGACTTATGTATTGTGAGGTTCAGATTTGTACTATTTTGAGATGTATTATCTTATTTCAGTAGTATAATTTTCAGCTCTGATATCTGTATAGCTGTAGTATTATCTTTTGCAGGTTAGACGCTTCGTCCATACGGGGCTTTCCGTATGGGCGGCGGATCTGTTGGCAGGCCCGGGTCACAGTTTCAACCCTGGGGCGTGACAACCACCTTGCTCCAGCAAACCACCGCCCGCGCGCACGCTCGGCCGACCTGGCAAGGATCCTTGCAATGCCCGCAAGTGGGTAGAGGCCATGCTTGCTCAAGATCTGCTCCAGAACACCGATTCTGTGTTCTCGGCCATGGTGGTGCAAGTGCCCATGGCCGAGCTTGCTCCATCTTTGGTTCTGGGCCTCCAACTGCTGCCCAATGGTGAGCCTTCAACTCTCTTTAGTCCCAGGAGCTTGCTGCACAAGTTATTTTGGCAGATGATTGAAGGGATTTTTAGCATGGACATGCCAAGCTCTAGCTTGGGTTAAGTCATGGTTGGTGCTGCTCCGGCAGCTTTGCAACTTCAGTAGGGCAAGCCCTTATGTCCTCTTGATCCCAAGAGCTTGATACTCATCTTAATTTAGCAAATGACTGAGTGGTTTAGTGGATCTAGTAAGCTAAGCCCTAAATAGGCACTTGGTGGCCCTTAAGCTATTCCAGCAGGTTGGCTGCACCCTCAGGGTGAGCCTCTGAGTCCTTTCGACCTACTGAGCATGATGCTCACCCTAAATTTGGGTCTGGTCAAGTGTAAGTAAGAAAAGTAGCAACTTGAGCCTATTTGCATAGTGTATGTTAACCCGAAGTTGCCATTGGGTTCCGCATTGCTCCCAAATGGTGAACACGGTGTTCAGTACATCGAGGCCCACCTACTAGTGGCCTTAGATCAGTTCAAAAGTGTTCTGAAATGAAATGCAAGCTTAAAAGTCCATAAAATGCATGCTTTTATGCAGTTTTGTGAAACCCTAGGGGTCTATTTGTAATTGTGACCGCACGAGCTGCTTAGGGCAGCGTACACATGATCTCTGAACTTTTCGTTCGAGATCCGATACTTTCCTTTAAGCGAAAATTGGTTATCGAACCGTAAATCAGTAAAATCGTCGATTTATTGGCGATCCAGTATTAATCACGCAATTCGAGAAATTGCAGTGATTAATTATAGTTGTCAGATGTCCTTGACTGTTCCCGACGCTGTCCTGGCTGGTCCAGTGATTTCAGCTTCGCGTTGGTGACTTTCGGAACCGAAATCGGCTTAGTCGAAGATGTTTCGGTATTTATGGCACCGTATGAGTACAGAGTCGCACCCAGTGGAGTTTGAGTGCCCGAACGTCTTCGGTGAAGCGTTCCGGGGCAGCACGTCATGTCCGTTAAATTCAGAGACCTATAGCCACAGATAGGATCATAGTGATCGATTGGCGGATTTTTGAAAATTCCGGAAGATCCCGGGACTTCAGCAAAGTTTCCCGTTTAGCTTGTTTGCACTCAGTGAGTCAGTGGGTTGGATATGAGTGAGTATTTTTTTGACCCTTGATTATGATTCAAGTAGCAGTCAGTCGCTAGCTCGTGAGCTATCCAGCGTTCACCGCGATCGTCTACCCTGAGATGGGTTTATCTTCGGTCCGGGCTTTATCATTTCGGCCCTATGGGGTACCGTGGTAGGTCGGACCCCTGTTTTTGGTGTAGCCTTGATCCTATGGTTGAGCCTTTCTATTTGCTTTCATTCCAGCATTCAGTCATTACAACTATGTTGCCTTGATCTTACAGTTGAGCTCTGTATATGCTTTCATTCTCAGCACTTAGTATGTATAGTGATATACATCTGAACATATGCTATGCCTGATTGGACATTAGCTAGAGTGATTATCAGTTCACTTCATATCAGCATTTTCTATTCTTCCCCGAATGTTAGAATAAGAATTCCGCTTCTGCTATACAGTTTAGTTTACAGTTCTTCCATTCAGTTTAGTTTCTCGCTATGATTTCATATTCAGTATTTGGTATATCCATATATACAGCTTGACATATGCCATGTTGCTTTGTCACCAGCCTAGTTATATTAGCCTTTCCTATTCTATGTTGCATGATAGAATAAAAGTACAGTTCTGTTATTTAGCTTCAGTTTTACAGCTCAGATATTCAGTTTCTGTTATTCAGATTCAGTTATACAGCACCAGTTGAGATTATAGTTTCAACATTCCGACAGGGATTTTCCGGCTTTATGCCGTGTGTTTGGTCTTTAGACCATGAACTTGAGCATCAGCATTATAATCGCCATAGAGCTAGCTGTTCTTTCACGTACACTAGCGGAATTGCTACTCGTAGTGGTGTACTTTACCGGTAAAGTGGTCGACGGTGGCGACCCATGAGCCCAGAGGATTATGACAGCAGATTGGTGTACAGGTGGTATTTAGCCTGAGGTCCCCGTGACCAATAGTGGCAGGTGATTGGATACTCTATTCTAGTAGTGATGTATGATCTATTGATATTGTTGCTTCAACATTTATTTATCATGACTGGCCCGTGATTATCATCATTTCCTGTTTACAGTATTGATATTATTGATTATCATACTAGCTCTACTCTGTAACATGATCAGTTTATGTTTGTCAGATTTGTCAGTTACAGCATGATTAGCTTGATATATGAGTACCCCTGCTTTCATTTCAGCATGCTTAGATTTCATATCTGCACCTTGCCTTTCAGCTTTTAGTTTATATTCAGTTATCGCTATCCGCTTATTATGGTATCCGGTAGGTACGACTTGCTATTTCTCGACCCGTCGTGCCCATTGGGATACATTTATGTTGTATCTCACACCCTTTGGGTGACCACCATGTTAGGTCATTCAGGTGCTGAGATGTCGGGACGATCGAGTGAGCTGTCGCGATAGAGTTGTCCCTACTTTTGGCCATAGTGGCCCTGTGCTCACCCTGCTTTTGGCCATAGTGGCCCTGTGCTTAGTATTTTCAATTCTAGTATCACGATTTAATCTTGATGTCAGTCACAGCTTGTAGTAACCCAGATCCTCGTGTAGCTTTTCCCTATGTTTTGGGGTGTGGAACACCTGTTAGTGGTGTGTTGGGGTCACAACACGTCAAAGGGATGTGTTGGATGGACTCAAAGAGGGTTTGGAGTCAAGCCTGACTTTCGGCTGTTTTTACCAAAGTTTAGAAGTGGTTTCAGACTGATTGGAGGCCGTATTTGGATTCAGCGCGAAAAAAGGCTTGAAAACGGATATTTATTTGTATTTTTCTGAGTCCGGACGCCCAAAAACGGACACCCGAAAGTTTTCTGTGCAAAATGGTGCACGGGGGTGATCCGTGGACCGGCGTGTGACATGTGGCGGCCTGGGATTGGCCGGCGCACGCTGTCTGGTCCATGGAAGAGTGCCGCTGGTGCACGGTGGACCGGCGGGGACACATGGCAGCCGCCCATTGGCGGGTCTGCACTGCGTGGTCCACGGGGCTGGGCGGCTGGTGCATGGACCGGGGCGCGCCACGTGGCGGCCCCGGATTGGGCGGCTCTTGTGCGCGCGGTGCACGCGCGGGCGGGCGCCTGCGGCCGTACGTACGCGGGCGCAGACGGCGCAGGCGGCGGCCAGGAGCGCCAGCTAGCCTGCCGGGCGGGCCAACGCACGCGGCGCCATGTGGCGCCGCGCCAGTGGCTGGCGCCACCTACCGCGCCGCTCGCAGGGGGGCACGTGGCCGCGCCCGGTTCGCCGCGTGTCGTGCCCGGGTTGAACCGGGCGCTGGTTCTGGGCCGGACCTTGGGCCCGATTTCGGGGCCCGAAAGATTCGGGCGCCCGAAATCGGGGACACCCACGTCATTTCCCCAATTATTTTTTTGGACCTATATATACCTCCTCCTCTCTCTTTTCTCCTCTTTCCGAGTTCTAGAGAGGGAATGAGAGGGAGAGCTCTATACAAAAATTGTTCCCCTTGATTTTTTTTGATCTCGTGGTGGATCCCCAGGATTTTTGGAGGCTCGGCAACGGCGATCTTGATTTTACAGTGCGCCTCGACTTTCCCCCATTTCGGCTCGGTTCCGTCGCAGTTCAGTCAAAAATTTCCTGTGCGCAAACTAGGAGGAATTTTTGAGCGATTTCTACGGCAGCGCGTTCCTAAAACGCAAGGCTTCGTTTTTCGTGTTGACCACTTTGTTCCGTTTCGCACTTTTGGCATGGTTCACAAGATACCTTTGATCCCTTTTTCTGTGGTGTTTTTCTGGACAGCACCAGCTTGGTCGATTTATATCTTGGCCTACGAGTATCGGATCAAGGCGTATAAGTACTCGTTTTGGATCTACTCGTCGCGAGAAACGCAACCGTAATTTTTCTAGATTTTTTCGAGCACTGTACAAAGGTGAAATTCCCTCTTTTTTCGTGCTGTTGGAAAAAATAGCAAATGCTGTATTTTGGACTTTGTGTTTACACCGGGTGCATTGTTCTGTACAATTGTGCACTATTTTCGGCGGGATGCGGAGTTAGAGGACTGTGGACAGCGAGGAGGTTTTTTTGGGTGCGGATTGCACATTTCGAGGTGGGTGGTTGTTGCTTACCTCACTTTTAACTAACTCACTAGGAGTATTAGAGATCCCCTATTTTAAAAGTGATAATGTCACGCCCCGAGTTCAAAAACCAGTGTATAATTTTTTATTATTTATTTTTTTAAATCAGAGTTGCAAAACAGCCAGGGCATGACAGACCGCCACATATATAGAAGAGTCCCAATCCCCCTTGGAATTGAGCCTTTTCTATATATGCACGGCTAAGCTTACAACCACATCAGAGTAAACTAACTACGTACAAATATAAAATAAACATTACAATTATATTACAATTTTCCTCTTTGACAGTTGCTAATACAAAGATAACGGCTGTCCAGGGGTCGAAGCTATCTCGATAACCTCACCAAAACGTCCCGACATCCCAACACCCGCTTGACCTGAAAAAACAGTCACCCGAGGGTGTGAGACACACCGGAGTGTATCCCAGTGGGCACGACGAGCCGAGAAATAGCAGATCGTACCTACTGGTATACAATACTAGAGGATAGTAATAATCAAGGGTTAGAATAATCAGATAGGCAATATGGAGATCAACCAATATATATAATCATAAGATCAACAGATATCTAATCATGAGGGTAACATGAAAATCAGATAGGCAATCATGAAGATCAACAGATATATATACTCATGAAATCACAGGTAGGATAAGCGACTCAATGATCATGATACTATAAGTAAAGGCATCATATCAAGTCTCGACCTGTATAGGTGGATCATAAAACATCAAATCAAGGAATCAATGGAAATATAAAAGCTATGCATCAATCACAAGAATATCAAGTACCCAATCAATGCCACTTTTGGCCACAAGGGCCTCAGGCTAAATTTGCCATGGAGCATATGACCTCAGGCAACAACCACTTTTGGTCATTGGGGCCTCAGGCAACAACCACTTTTGGACACCCAATCAAGCTATCATAACCCCACTAGGCTCACGGGTCGATCAGACCTCTCTACCGGCAAAGAACACCGTGACGGTGGCCAAACCGTCGGTGTGCGTGACGAAAGCTTGGCTCGACGGCGATCATAATGCTGATGCTCAAACCACGGTCCACTAGACGGCAAGAAGCCGCAGAAAATCCCCACTGGGATACAAGTATAATATGCCAAGTACTGAAGTAATCTCACATATTCTAAACATGCAGTGAAGAATAGAGACAAGTATAGAACTATGCTACTGACCAATCAAGCATGGCATGTGTCCAGGAAATGCATATCAACTACTGAAGAAATCAGGATATAACTCAACATGATAAACAAGCAACTGCTGGAATATAGGCATGATATGCAAGCAAGTAATAAGAGCAGGTATAGACTCCATATCAATCATAATGCTAAAACTCAGTTCACGGTCGGTAGACCGGACAGACGGCGGAACGCCGAGGAAAATCCCCACTGGGATGCAATATCAGAATCAACTGAGTCTCACTCATATGCAAGAATAAGCAGCAACTAAATATCATGGATCAGATATAATCAGGAAGTACTGATAATCAGGTATATAACCTAGCAAATGACCAATCATGCAAGGTATAATCTCAAACAAAGGAAGACAGGTTCAATCAATCATCTAGGGTAAGCAAGAACAGGAGTCCAACCAATACCGTACACAGAGGGCCGAAATGATAAAGCCCGGACCGAAGATAACCCACCTGTATATAGGAGGAACAACGACTCCACCAGAAGGTAGACGGTCGCGATAACCACAAGACGGATCACTGCTGGCTCCTGACGACTGGGCCCTACAATAATACCAGGTGACAACTCAGGATCTACCAATCCTCAAAGTGCAACTAGCGCGAATTGACTATTTCGTCGATTAACGCCATTTTAAGCATATTTAGCTTTTCAGAAACCCCCAACAGATCAACAATGTTTTAGAACATTTATCTAGCTTTTCTATACTGCTACAATTGCAGCAAGGCCCTCGAGCTTATCCAGAATGTGTTTTATACACTAAATAACCGCCGTTTTGGCTCGTTCTCTTAAACGGTAAATCATTTTTATGAGCCGTCACCTCCAGCAGGTGACATTTGACTTGTTGAATGCCGTGCTCACCCATTTGTGGCAGCACGATGCCCGGGGCAAACTTCGGGCCATAATTTACTTCTCTAACCTAGCCGAAACGCATTTCCATTTCTTCGGCTCACCAAAACCCAAGATAAACGCGAGCATCGCGTTCAGTGACCCCAAAATAGCCAGGAGTACACTGTTACAACCTTTCAAACAGACCCTAATACAGTTTTTAAGAATTTATTGCATTTAAGCTTGTTTATGTCATAACTTTGAATCTACACTTCATATGCTAAAACTTTGTATATCAAAGTGCTTCCAAACAATGCAAAGACACTGGGGCTCACTTCCTTTATAGCCCAGGTCTGCTGGATCACCCAGATCCGCATCCTCGCACTCACACAAGTTCACAATGCACCAAACATTTGTCCACACAGATCAAGCTTGATCTGAAGTGAGCATCAAGCTCAGGGGACATTTCTAAGCAACTTTTATATTCAACTTGAAGTCTAGATCCAAATAAATTTTCACTGTGGCATTATAACAAACACATGGTGTGCAACCTTCTACATAACACACACAAACCATTCCCAAACCCGGTTCTCAGCAATTACTGGCCCAAATCCTGTGAAACTTGAAGGGAATTGCTCCACAGAGCACAGGCAACATTCCCAGCATTTTGGTTTTCACCTTGCACCCTCGGATTGCCGACGCCCGAGGTTGAAGAAGATGCCTCAAACCTCGAAATTCGTGACTGTTCAACCAAGGGTTCTGGGACTTAACCAAAAGCACCTACAGGCGCTAACACCCTCAGGGAAACTTTCTGTGCTAGTGCCCGGCAATAGGACACGGCGGCGGCGGCGATGGAGGAAGCTCCCATTCGAGCTTCATGGGCTCCAATGGTGGAATTTTACAGAGATAACCTGGAGCTTCCAAACTTGCATGGTAAGTTCCTTGGGCCCACACGAAGCTTCCCGACCCAACCTCCCCGGCCAAAGGTCGCCGGAGCGCCGGCGGCCATGCTTGGTCTCTTCTCGGGTTCAACCATGGCCGCACCAATTCGGTGCTGCATGGGTGCCATGCAAATGCATGGGGGCACTCCTCAAGGTCCCAGAAACACTTCTGGGTAGGTGGACGGCGTCGGGGAAGCCCGCCGGCGCCGGAGTAAGAAGCTCGGCCAACATGCAAGAAACCCGAAAACTAGGGCTTTAAATTTCTCCAAAACTACTCAACCATATTCTTTTAAACTCTGCAGATTTTATATATATGCCCTAAAGTCCACGCTCACCAAATTTGAGCCATTTTGGTCAAATAGTTGCGGAGTTCTCTCGAGGCGGAGCTAGGTTAGGTTTCCGGCGAAGATTTTTCCCCGCCGGCCAACCCGCATGCATGGGGGCCCGAGCTTGTGCATGGGGCATCCTTGGGACGTGGGGAATCTACTGCAATAGGTCCCGAAGGCTAACAATCAAGGGTTAGGGTGCACTCACCTTGGCCGGAGTTGTGGGAGAGGGAAGAAGCCGGTTCCTGGTCCCTCCTCCACGCGCAACCTCGGCTAGCTCCAGGAACACTCCACAGGCACCAGAGAATCCTCAGAGTATTCCAGATCCAAGCTTGAACAAATTCGATCCAACCTCACTTCTTCTCTTTCTCTCTCGGGTTGTTCTCTCTAGGGTTTGTGTTCTCAACAACCCAGCACTCGGGACTAGTTCAGAGGAGTTCAGAAGATTCTGGTGATGCTTCGAAACCCATCCTAAACCCCTCGTGCTCTGGGCCAAGGTAGTCCAAGAGTTACTCATGCTTAAATGCCATGAATTTTGCAAAATAACCCTAAACCGGTTTCACACTTAACCTAGCTTTCGAAATCTTCTCAGTGGACACAATATACACCCAGCACCTCAATACATTAAGCTTGAAGTATTTGGTACATAAAATATATAGGTTCGTTAGAAAATAATTGATTTTTGACACTTTTCACGCAATTCGAGACAATCCGAGCGTCGTTTTGCGAAACGGACTTCGCCACGACGTCCGGCTCGTCGAGACCTTCAAAATAGGCTACTCATTTGTCTAATTTGGTGATCATATGAAATCTCGGGCCATAAAGTTTGACGTTTCGCGGTGTGCTGCACGCATCCCGATGCACTCGGAGCGTCAAACACGAAATCCGACAGTGCCATTGCGTTCAGAACGTCGAAATTAGCTAGGGTTCATTACTCATACCCCTATATTAAATTTTTAGACAGTGAAACGGCCGTTAGTGATCAAGAGGGAATTAAAATAAGGGGTTACTATTCACAACTTAAGTTGTGGGACCCGTTTTTGATTTCTGATTTCTGAAAGATCCGACCGTCGGATCGGAGACATATGTATATGAAACTTTCATGTTTCGACGAGACGGTCGCAACGGTGATCTCGGATTTTTGAGATCAGGCCCCGATCAAAAATTGATATTTTTGGGCCACATTACACTACTAATATTCTATTTTTGCCAATTAAATAATCCAGAAAATTATTTAAACTTAAATTTTGAATTTTAAAAATTACGGTTACTACATCACCCACCACTTATAAGAAGTTTCGTCCCCGAAACTTAATACAACTAAACCTCTGGCAAATCTCAAATAGGTTCACAATAGTGACAATTAGTCACAAGGTATCAACAACTCTCAGGCTACTCATTTAGACCCAATCTGATTATTTCCCATTACAGGGCAGAGTATTTCTCAATTCTTTCGAAAGTACGTTGTCGGCCGCCAACGTGCTTACCAAAAGAAAAGTGAAATACCATAGATCTGTCGCCAACAATTAGTTGGGGACACCACTCACATCTGGAGGTACATCACATACCTCCCAACATAGTCACTATGCCAATGACATAGCCTCTACCAAGGGTCACTACCATCACGGGGTCAAGAAGGCCACCCTGTCTATCCACAGATATACCCAATTATAATATTTTCCCTTACGGGAAAGGGTACTTCAAATCGCTCTTTTGACAGTACATTGTCTGCAGCCAACATACTTATCAAAAGAAAAGTGAAATACTGTAAATCTGTTGCCAACATCATGTTGGGGAACACGACTCCCACCGGAATCACAGAAGGTATTACTCATACCTCATGACACAAGTCTCTATGTCGATACAACAACTTATATCAACTGTCTCTACCACCTCGAGGTAATGAGTGCAACTCTGGCCACTCACAGGGATCTAGAACCATATTCCACTATCTCCCGATATCTCAAATGAATCACCACTTGCTAACACGGCTCTAGCGATATCAGTCGCAACTCACATATAGCAGGGGCAATTATGACCCCAAATCGGCTTACACACACTGTGCATATCATCTACCAAACGAATTTACTCAGGATAAAATCAAATCCTCAAGCTATCTTTAATATTCTGTATATTAGACTTTCCAGTCATATCTTACCATAGCGGTAGCCACAACATCTAAAATTGTTGCATACTAATAGGAGTAACTAAGACTCCACTAAATTTATGCCAAAGATGGGGTCTGAATCCAAATCCAACCCAATTTTGTTTTAGGGTTTTAATCAGGCCTTAAATCACCGAATTAGCCTGTCCAACAATCATGTCTGCGCCAATGCGCTCACTGCTACCACCACCTCTATCGAAGTAATCATGAATCTCAACTATTTACACTGACCAAGGTTGGGACACAACTCAATAAGGTCTAATATTTGCTGAGTGCCGTCAGCATTGTTCTGTCCCAAAGCAACATAATTGCTATTCTCATAAGCATCCTGATGGCTACAATCGGGGAATCTCCAGTAACAGCAGTCACAACATAATTTTGATAACCACGGCTGCGACAAAAGTACTATATATAGTGACACGGAATCAATCGGAGGATCACTGACTCCTCCAATTACCTGGACTAGTGGTGGGGCCAGTGCAACAATAGCCATTATTTGATGCTGAGCCATCTGCTGGACTATCCAGCAAAATGCGGTGAACTGATCCTCTAACCGCTGCCATAATCCGAGCCCTCATGCTCCACTGATATATCAAAACCATGGCTCGTACTACAATCGCAGCTAACACTGCCCATACCATGACCACTAAGCCCAAAACACGTGCTAACACTGCACTTGGTTGCAACAACCCGTTAGGAAAACAAATCATCAGTGTAACATACACCTGAGCTCCTAACCGCTAGACCAATACCCCGCGCTCTCACGTCACAAGTCATCCTAGGGTTCGATCCTAACCAGATCCTAAGCAATTTTTCCTAGGTACCGTGTACCTTTGCTCTCTGATACCATCTAATCTGTCACGCCCCGAGTTCAAAAACCAGTGTATAATTTTTTATTATTTATTTTTTTAAATCAGAGTTGCAAAACAGCCAGGGCATGACAGACCGCCACATATATAGAAGAGTCCCAATCCCCCTTGGGATTGAGCCTTTTCTATATATGCACGGCTAAGCTTACAACCACATCAGAGTAAACTAACTACGTACAAATATAAAATAAACATTACAATTATATTACAATTTTCCTCTTTGACAGTTGCTAATACAAAGATAACGGCTGCCCAGGGGTCGAAGCTATCTCGATAACCTCACCAAAACGTCCCGACATCCCAACACCCGCTTGACCTGAAAAAACAGTCACCCGAGGGTGTGAGACACACCGGAGTGTATCCCAGTGGGCACGACGAGCCGAGAAATAGCAGATCGTACCTACTGGTATACAATACTAGAGGATAGTAATAATCAGGGGTTAGAATAATCAGATAGGCAATATGGAGATCAACCAATATATATAATCATAAGATCAACAGATATCTAATCATGAGGGTAACATGAAAATCAGATAGGCAATCATGAAGATCAACAGATATATATACTCATGAAATCACAGGTAGGATAAGCGACTCAATGATCATGATACTATAAGTAAAGGCATCATATCAAGTCTGGACCTGTATAGGTGGATCATAAAACATCAAATCAAGGAATCAATGGAAATATAAAAGCTATGCATCAATCACAAGAATATCAAGTACCCAATCAATGCCACTTTTGGCCACAAGGGCCTCAGGCTAAATTTGCCATGGAGCATATGACCTCAGGCAACAACCACTTTTGGTCATTGGGGCCTCAGGCAACAACCACTTTTGGACACCCAATCAAGCTATCATAACCCCACTAGGCTCACGGGTCGATCAGACCTCTCTACCGGCAAAGAACACCGTGACGGTGGCCAAACCGTCGGTGTGCGTGACGAAAGCTTGGCTCGACGGCGATCATAATGCTGATGCTCAAACCACGGTCCACTAGACGGCAAGAAGCCGCAGAAAATCCCCACTGGGATACAAGTATAACATGCCAAGTACTGAAGTAATCTCACATATTCTAAACATGCAGTGAAGAATAGAGACAAGTATAGAACTATGCTACTGACCAATCAAGCATGGCATGTGTCCAGGAAATGCATATCAACTACTGAAGAAATCAGGATATAACTCAACATGATAAACAAGCAACTGCTGGAATATAGGCATGATATGCAAGCAAGTAATAAGAGCAGGTATAGACTCCATATCAATCATAATGCTAAAACTCAGTTCACGGTCGGTAGACCGGACAGACGGCGGAACGCCGAGGAAAATCCCCACTGGGATGCAATATCAGAATCAACTGAGTCTCACTCATATGCAAGAATAAGCAGCAACTAAATATCATGGATCAGATATAATCAGGAAGTACTGATAATCAGGTATATAACCTAGCAAATGACCAATCATGCAAGGTATAATCTCAAACAAAGGAAGACAGGTTCAATCAATCATCTAGGGTAAGCAAGAACAGGGGTCCAACCAATACCGTACACAGAGGGCCGAAATGATAAAGCCCGGACCGAAGATAACCCACCTGTATATAGGAGGAACAACGACTCCACCAGAAGGTAGACGGTCGCGATAACCACAAGACGGATCACTGCTGGCTCCTGACGACTGGGCCCTACAATAATACCAGGTGACAACTCAGGATCTACCAATCCTCAAAGTGCAACTAGCGCGAATTGACTATTTCGTCGATTAACGCCATTTTAAGCATATTTAGCTTTTCAGAAACCCCCAACAGATCAACAATGTTTTAGAACATTTATCTAGCTTTTCTATACTGCTACAATTGCAGCAAGGCCCTCGAGCTTATCCAGAATGTGTTTTATACACTAAATAACCGCCGTTTTGGCTCGTTCTCTTAAACGGTAAATCATTTTTACTAGCCGTCACCTCCAGCAGGTGACATTTGACTTGTTGAATGCCGTGCTCACCCATTTGTGGCAGCACGATGCCCGGGGCAAACTTCGGGCCATAATTTACTTCTCTAACCTAGCCGAAACGCATTTCCATTTCTTCGGCTCACCAAAACCCAAGATAAACGCGAGCATCGCGTTCAGTGACCCCAAAATAGCCAGGAGTACACTGTTACAACCTTTCAAACAGACCCTAATACAGTTTTTAAGAATTTATTGCATTTAAGCTTGTTTATGTCATAACTTTGAATCTACACTTCATATGCTAAAACTTTGTATATCAAAGTGCTTCCAAACAATGCAAAGACATTGGGGCTCACTTCCTTTATAGCCCAGGTCTGCTGGATCACCCAGATCCGCATCCTCGCACTCACACAAGTTCACAATGCACCAAACATTTGTCCACACAGATCAAGCTTGATCTGAAGTGAGCATCAAGCTCAGGGGACATTTCTAAGCAACTTTTATATTCAACTTGAAGTCTAGATCCAAATAAATTTTCACTGTGGCATTATAACAAACACATGGTGTGCAACCTTCTACATAACACACACAAACCATTCCCAAACCCGGTTCTCAGCAATTACTGGCCCAAATCCTGTGAAACTTGAAGGGAATTGCTCCACAGAGCACAGGCAACATTCCCAGCATTTTGGTTTTCACCTTGCACCCTCGGATTGCCGACGCCCGAGGTTGAAGAAGATGCCTCAAACCTCGAAATTCGTGACTGTTCAACCAAGGGTTCTGGGACTTAACCAAAAGCACCTACAGGCGCTAACACCCTCAGGGAAACTTTCTGTGCTAGTGCCCGGCAATAGGACACGGCGGCGGCGGCGATGGAGGAAGCTCCCATTCGAGCTTCATGGGCTCCAATGGTGGAATTTTACAGAGATAACCTGGAGCTTCCAAACTTGCATGGTAAGTTCCTTGGGCCCACACGAAGCTTCCCGACCCAACCTCCCCGGCCAAAGGTCGCCGGAGCGCCGGCGGCCATGCTTGGTCTCTTCTCGGGTTCAACCATGGCCGCACCAATTCGGTGCTGCATGGGTGCCATGCAAATGCATGGGGGCACTCCTCAAGGTCCCAGAAACACTTCTGGGTAGGTGGACGGCGTCGGGGAAGCCCGCCGGCGCCGGAGTAAGAAGCTCGGCCAACATGCAAGAAACCCGAAAACTAGGGCTTTAAATTTCTCCAAAACTACTCAACCATATTCTTTTAAACTCTGCAGATTTTATATATATGCCCTAAAGTCCACGCTCACCAAATTTGAGACATTTTGGTCAAATAGTTGCGGAGTTCTCTCGAGGCGGAGCTAGGTTAGGTTTCCGGCGAAGATTTTTCCCCGCCGGCCAACCCGCATGCATGGGGGCCCGAGCTTGTGCATGGGGCATCCTTGGGACGTGGGGAATCTACTGCAATAGGTCCCGAAGGCTAACAATCAAGGGTTAGGGTGCACTCACCTTGGCCGGAGTTGTGGGAGAGGGAAGAAGCCGGTTCCTGGTCCCTCCTCCACGCGCAACCTCGGCTAGCTCCAGGAACACTCCACAGGCACCAGAGAATCCTCAGAGTATTCCAGATCCAAGCTTGAACAAATTCGATCCAACCTCACTTCTTCTCTTTCTCTCTCGGGTTGTTCTCTCTAGGGTTTGTGTTCTCAACAACCCAGCACTCGGACTAGTTCAGAGGAGTTCAGAAGATTCTGGTGATGCTTCGAAACCCATCCTAAACCCCTCGTGCTCTGGGCCAAGGTAGTCCAAGAGTTACTCATACTTAAATGCCATGAATTTTGCAAAATAACCCTAAACCGGTTTCACACTTAACCTAGCTTTCGAAATCTTCTCAGTGGACACAATATACACCCAGCACCTCAATACATTAAGCTTGAAGTATTTGGTACATAAAATATATAGGTTCGTTAGAAAATAATTGATTTTTGACACTTTTCACGCAATTCGAGACAATCCGAGCGTCGTTTTGCGAAACGGACTTCGCCACGACGTCCGGCTCGTCGAGACCTTCAAAATAGGCTACTCATTTGTCTAATTTGGTGATCATATGAAATCTCGGGCCATAAAGTTTGACGTTTCGCGGTGTGCTGCATGCATCCCGATGCACTCGGAGCGTCAAACGCGAAATCCGACAGTGCCATTGCGTTCAGAACGTCGAAATTAGCTAGGGTTCATTACTCATACCCCTATATTAAATTTTTAGACAGTGAAACGGCCGTTAGTGATCAAGAGGGAATTAAAATAAGGGGTTACTATTCACAACTTAAGTTGTGGGACCCGTTTTTGATTTCTGATTTCTGATTTCTGGAAGATCCGACCGTCGGATCGGAGACATATGTATATGAAACTTTCATGTTTCGACGAGACGGTCGCAACGGTGATCTCGGATTTTTGAGATCAGGCCCCGATCAAAAATTGATATTTTTGGGCCACATTACACTACTAATATTCTATTTTTGCCAATTAAATAATCCAGAAAATTATTTAAACTTAAATTTTGAATTTTGAAAATTACGGTTACTACAGATAATCGATATTCTAATTGAGAATTGCATGTGTAGACCCCACAAATTATGTGACAGCTCATCTATGTTAAATTTGTGACAGATGTTATATCATAATCTCGCATGCAAAATAACTTATCATGTTGGAACATTAAAACCATCCTTTTTAAAATAAATATTAGACACTTTTCTACAGTTTTAAAAGAGGACAATAGCATGCTTGTATGGACATCTAGTTAGGCCACTATTCATTGCTACACTATCATATTGGGACTTGACTTAGGAGAAACCATATTTAGTTGTTCTCCTTTTTATTCAGATGCATGTTGCTCGAGTTAGAGCAGGGGTTTGGGATAGTGTAGTTGAGGCCATTGAGTCTGGGACAGGTTAGACTCGATTATGGATTGTGGGGCATTGTGGTAACCGGGGACATTAGGCGGTTAGCCAGATGTTGATTACTTTTTTAGATTTTGGACTTGTGGGGTGTTGCGGCGACTGCGGACATTAGGCGGTTGATCGGATGTTTACTTATGCATCAGATTGGGTATTAGATTTCTCTAGTGGATGGAGTTTCCCACTTATTGAGTATTATTACATCTGATTGGGGATCGGATTTCTTTAATGGATGGATTTTCTCACTTTGTTCATAGTCGTGATCCAGTCCTGCTATATCGTGATACTTGTGACAGAGATACTTGTGGTACTGGTGACAGAGATACTTTACTCGTGTGGGTCGCTCCCTTCGAGTGCCACTCCGGAGTAGGCTTTAGACCGTGACGGGTGCCGGTCAGTTGATTTTATTAGGATTTCGAGCCTTATGTGCTGGTCCCCTACCGAGTTCTTGAGTTCGACAGCTGTCACGCCCCGAGTTCAAAAACCAGTGTAAAATTTTTTTTTTTTTAAATCAGAGTTGCAAAACAGCCAGGGCAATGACAGACCGCCACATATATAGAAGAGTCTCAATCCCCTATGGACTTGAGCCTTTTCTATATATGCACGGCTAGCTTGGCAACAACATCAGAGTACTAACTACGTACTAACAATATTACAAATTAACTTTTACAATAGCTTTACAAATTACAACTCTTTTTTCCAAATTACAAAATCTTTCAACTTTAAACTCTTTAACTAAGTACACGGCTGTCCAGGGTCGAACATCTATCTCGATACCTTGCCAACTCGTCCCGACATCCCAACACCCGCTCGACCTGAAAAACAGTCACCCGAGGGTGTGAGACACACCGGAGTGTATCCCAGTGGGCACGACGAGCCGAGAAATAGCAGATCGTACCTACTGGTATACAATGCTAGAGGATAGTAATAAATCAGGGGTTAGGGTAAAGCAGATATATAACTGGTGCTGTAAAGGAAACAAACTTATAATCTAGATACAAGTATAGGAGATAATTTTAGCAAAATTAACGCAGGATATAAGCAGGTTACACTTAGAGCAAGGTAACATAACTGAGAACTATAATCAAGGCATCAAGGAATTAGGTCAATTAGCATGATAACAATGAAACTATAATTAAGACATCAAGGAAGCATGATAAAGCAACTTAACAACACATGCATCAAATAAATGAAAACACAAAGACCCAATTACCAGTCACCATATTGGTTCCACAAAACCCTCAGGCGAATTTGCCCATCTGGCACTCTCTGGTTGACATTCCCCCCACAAGGGGTCACGGGTTGCTACTGCTAACCACTTTACCGGTAAAGAACAATGTCCACGGGGAGCGACCCCGGCAATGTTCGTGACGTACAACAGTGCGGGCGATCAAATGCAAATGCTCAAACTGGCGGTCCACTGACCGGGTAATCGGCTACAAGCCGGGAAATCCCCACTGGGATGCAAGTACAACTCAACTGAATCTCAACTCTCATGCAGGAACACTCAGCAACAAAACAGTAAATCTCAGCTCATATGCAAGATCAAGGCAAATCTCTCTCAACAGAAGCTCACAGATAAACTCAACTCTACCACACCAACCAACCAAATGATACAAAACTTAAACACATATTTTTAAGAAAACTGTTTTGAAAAGTCCAAACCTCGAAGAGCATTGCCCTCGTCCTATCAAACAAGAACAGACTTAGGCGACACTACGAAGCTTGGGTTTTAGGTCCAAACCTCGCAGAGCAGTGCCTTTGTCCTATCAAACAAGAACAGACTCCGGCGACCCTACGAAGCTGGGTAAAACCTCAGTCAAATAAATCTATGTGCTCAGAGATGTATCATTTGATCAGCAGAATAAACAGGCTCACTAATCAACCATGGAAATGTCCAAGTAAAAGTATAAAGGCTAGAGGCACTATGAATAATCATGTAAGGCAGAATAGAACTGATAACAGGCATAGCTCAACACCAATCAGACAGACTAACCCCTTATGCAACTAAACACATGTTTTTAAGAAAACCTTTGAAAACAGTAGGTTTTTGGGTCCCAACCCTCGTAGAGCGTCGCCCTTGTCCTATCAAACAAGAACAGACTCAGGCTACCCTACAAGGCTTGGTAAAAATATTTATTTTAAAAGATCATGTATTTAGCAACATAACGGGCGAACAACAAGGAAGCAGGTATAAAGCAGGCATAAGGTAGCAAATCACTGAATCAATGGAAAGGCAGGCTCAAGCATTAATAGACTGATATAATAATCAAGCATAGGAGTGCAACTACGAAATGGCCAATCAGTCAGAGCAACTAACAGTAATATATATTGCACCCAAAGGCAGACAGGCTCAAAATAAACTAAGTTACCAAGAACAGGAGTCCAACCAGTATCGCACCCCAGAGGGCCGAACTGATAAAACCCGGACCGAAGATAACCCACCTGTCAATGCGCAGGCAATTAATCTGTAATCCAATATGTGCTCGAATCCAGATGCAAACTGAGCCAACCTGGATCAAAAATGTAAATCAGGGATCGACTTAGTCCCCCTAACGCTAACTAAACCTAGATCAAATTATAACCCTCTTAGTTATTTTTAATTGTAACCCGGATACCGTAAAATCGACGATTTTGCCGATTCTCGGACTGTTATCCGATTTCCACTCAACGAAAGCCGATGGATTCCCAACGAAAGGCTTAGGAATCATTTAAACATTTTACTTACGAGTACACATTGTCTATTTTGCATTAAAACCCCTAAAGTTTCCAAAAATTACATTTTAGTGCCTTTTGAGCACTGTTTTCGCTCGTTCTTTCAACTGAAAAATAATTTTGACGAACCGTCACTTCCAGCAGGTGACATTTATCATGCTGAACACCGTGCTCACCAATTTACAGCAGCACGGTGCCCGAGGAAAACTTTGGGCCATAAAAACCCTCTCTAACATAGCCCAAAATGAATTTTTGTTTCTCCGAGACTTCAAACACTGTTTCTAACACGAGCATCGCGTTCAGTGACCCCAAAATAGCCAGGAATGCACTATCGCGGCTTCGCTAACAGCCTAGAATAAGGTTTTGTTCCAACATTATTGTTTTATGTTGATTCTACTATATCTTTTAATTTAAGCTTCAAACCAGCAAACTTTGTATATGAAAAGGTCTTTAAATATTGCAAGGATCACAGGGCTCACCCTAATTGCAGCCCAGATCTGCTGGATCAAGAAGATCCTTCATCTTGCAAACATACAAGTTCATCTTGCTCCAACTTTTATTCCACACAGAATCCTTTTGATCTGAGGTGAGCATCAAGCTCAGGGGATCATTGGAAGCAAGTTTCATATTTACAGTTTTATCAAATTCCATTTCTAAGTTCATTGAGGCATTTAATCAAACACTTGGCATGCATCTTTCATATACACATAACATAACCAAAATTAAAGCTTGGTTCTCAGCAATTACTGGACCAAATCCAGAATTTCTTGAAGCAAAGTGCTCTACTGAGTTCAGGGATCTTTTCTCATCAAGTTGAAACATGCCAAAAACCCCAGATTGGGCTCGGGCTCGAGGAGGAAGATGACCCCTTTTCTTGAAATTCGTGATCATTCATCAGGAGGTTCTGGGATCAAACTAAAAGCACCATCAGGTGCTATTTACCTCACTGAGACTTCCCATGCATGTGGCTGGCCCCGGGGTGCGGCGGCGGCGGCTGGGGAGTGAGCTCGGTTTCGAGCTCCTCCACCTCTAATGGCGGAATTCAACCGAGCCATTCTGGATCCCTCCAACTTGGATGGAAAACTTCCATGAGGTCATACGAAGCTTCCCATCCCACTCACCCCGGCCGGAAGTGGCCGGAGCGCCGGCGACCACGACTTTGCTCCATTTCGGGTTAAGCTTGGCCGCGCCACCCTTGGCTTGCATGGGGGCCATGCACATGCATGGTTGGGACCCTTTTGGTCCCAAAAATGCTTCTGGACACATGGCCGGCGGCGGGGAAGCGCACCGGCGCCGGAGCAAGGAGCTCGGCCAACCCCTTTAAGAAAACCGATTTCTAGGGCATTAAATTTCTTTTAAACTACTCCACCAACTCCAACCAAACTTTGCAGATTTAATATACCTATCCTACAGTCCTGGAATACCAATTTTGGTGCGGTTATTTCAAGCGGTTGCCGAGTTCTTCCAAGGTGGAGCTAGCACTAGGGTTCCGGCCAACCTTGCTCCCGTCGGCCATGCAGCGTGCATGGGAGGCTCGGGCCTTGCAGGGAGAATCCTAAGAGCCAAATTAGGCTTCTGCTATGGGTCTAGGGTGCAGTCAACCATTGGCTTGGAGTCCTTACCTTAGCCGGAGTTGTGGAAGAGAGGAAGAAGCCGGTTCTTGGTTCCTCCACCGCGCGCAACCTTGGCTAGCTTCAGGAACACTCCACAGGCACCAGAGAATCCTCCAAGTTTTTCAGATCCAAGCTTAAGCAAAATTGGTCCCAACCTTTCTCCTCCCCTCTCTTTCTCGGACTACTCTCTCTCTCTCTAATGTGTTTGCTCTTTTGGCTTCTCTCCACTTGGGCTCGGTTTTGAAGACAGCAGGGAACCAAAGGACACCCGAGTGGAGCAGTTTCAAGAAGTCTAAGAGGCACTTGGAGTTTAATACAAGATTCTTTAACCCAAAACCCTCAAACTCCATTCACACCTAAACCTAATGCTCCGAGATCCTCTTAATAGGTGCAAAATGCACCAAACCCCTTATGGTTACAAGCCCTAGCACTTAGGCACATAAAATATTACCCTTTTATTACAATTTAGTCCATTTAGAGCACTTTTCACGCATTTCGAGACAATCCGGTCGCCGTTTCGCGAAACGAACTTTGCCACGACGTCCGGCTCGTCGAGACCTGTCAGGTAGCGTACTTGTTTGGTTCATTCGACGCTCGGATTAAAAGTCATTCCATAAAGTTTGTCTCAATATAGCGCGTGGCACGCACTTCGATGCATCCGGGTCGCCAAACGCGAAATCCGTCAGTGCCATTGCGCTCAGAACGTCAAAAATAGCTAGGATCCATTACTCATACTCCTAGGTTATGTTTTAAAACAGTGGATCGGCCGTTAGTGCTCACGAGGGATTAAAATTAGAGGGTTACTATTCACTTTAAGTCGCGGGGCCCACTTTTTGATTTCTGATTTCTGGAAGATCCGACCGTCGGATCGAAAACATATGAATATGAAACTTCTATGTTTCGACGAGACGATCGCAATGGTGATCTCGGATTTTCCAGATCAGACCCCGATCAAAAGTCGATATTTCTGGGCCCACTATTGACCCACTATCTCTCCACTTTTGCCAGAATTAATAATTTAAACTTTTTAAAAGCAAACAGAGGTTTTATAATCTGGTATACTACATCACCCACAACTTCTAAGAAGTTTCGTCCTCGAAACTTAACAAATAAACTTCTAGTAGGTCTCTAATAGATTCACGATAGTGACAACTAGTCACAAGACATCAACAATTTCCAAAGCTACTAAGTTAGACCCAATTTGAATATTCCCCATCACAGGGCAGAGTATTTCTCAGTTCTTTCGAAAGTACGTTGTCGGCCGCCCAACGTGCTTACCAAAAGAAAAGCGAAATACCATAGATCTGTCTCCAACGACTGGTTGGGGACACAACTTACACCTGAAGGTACATCACATACCTTCCCATACAGTCTCTATGCCGTTAATATCACCTCTAGTAAAGGTCACTATACTCCCGAGGTCATGAATGCTAACTCACGAGAAATTGGAATCATACTTCAGTGTTTACTAATTACAACACGGTGGTCTATCTTTTAGTCTCTGATACCTGTAACTGATCTGAGCCTTTTGGCCCTACTGAAACTTCAAGCCCACGGTCGAAACCATGACCGCGGCTAATCCTGAAATGTGAACACGAAACACTTCTAAGTTCCCAACTTACTGTACCAAAACCCAGCGCTCTCTCGTGACACAGGTCATCCTAGGGTTCGTTCCTAGCCAAACCTAGACATCACGTTTCCTATTGCTCTGATACCATCTAATCTGTCACGCCCCGAGTTCAAAAACCAGTGTAAAATTTTTTTTTTTTTAAATCAGAGTTGCAAAACAGCCAGGGCAATGACAGACCGCCACATATATAGAAGAGTCTCAATCCCCTATGGACTTGAGCCTTTTCTATATATGCACGGCTAGCTTGGCAACAACATCAGAGTACTAACTACGTACTAACAATATTACAAATTAACTTTTACAATAGCTTTACAAATTACAACTCTTTTTTCCAAATTACAAAATCTTTCAACTTTAAACTCTTTAACTAAGTACACGGCTGTCCAGGGTCGAACATCTATCTCGATACCTTGCCAACTCGTCCCGACATCCCAACACCCGCTCGACCTGAAAAACAGTCACCCGAGGGTGTGAGACACACCGGAGTGTATCCCAGTGGGCACGACGAGCCGAGAAATAGCAGATCGTACCTACTGGTATACAATGCTAGAGGATAGTAATAAATCAGGGGTTAGGGTAAAGCAGATATATAACTGGTGCTGTAAAGGAAACAAACTTATAATCTAGATACAAGTATAGGAGATAATTTTAGCAAAATTAACGCAGGATATAAGCAGGTTACACTTAGAGCAGGTAACATAACTGAGAACTATAATCAAGGCATCAAGGAATTAGGTCAATTAGCATGATAACAATGAAACTATAATCAAGACATCAAGGAAGCATGATAAAGCAACTTAACAACACATGCATCAAATAAATGAAAACACAAAGACCCAATTACCAGTCACCATATTGGTTCCACAAAACCCTCAGGCGAATTTGCCCATCTGGCACTCTCTGGTTGACATTCCCCCACAAGGGGTCACGGGTTGCTACTGCTAACCACTTTACCGGTAAAGAACAATGTCCACGGGGAGCGACCCCGGCAATGTTCGTGACGTACAACAGTGCGGGCGATCAAATGCAAATGCTCAAACTGGCGGTCCACTGACCGGGTAATCGGCTACAAGCCGGGAAATCCCCACTGGGATGCAAGTACAAATCAACTGAATCTCAACTCTCATGCAGGAACACTCAGCAACAAAACAGTAAATCTCAGCTCATATGCAAGATCAAGGCAAATCTCTCTCAACAGAAGCTCACAGATAAACTCAACTCTACCACACCAACCAACCAAATGATACAAAACTTAAACACATATTTTTAAGAAAACTGTTTTGAAAAGTCCAAACCTCGAAGAGCATTGCCCTCGTCCTATCAAACAAGAACAGACTTAGGCGACACTACGAAGCTTGGGTTTTAGGTCCAAACCTCGCAGAGCAGTGCCTTTGTCCTATCAAACAAGAACAGACTCCGGCGACCCTACGAAGCTGGGTAAAACCTCAGTCAAATAAATCTATGTGCTCAGAGATGTATCATTTGATCAGCAGAATAAACAGGCTCACTAATCAACCATGGAAATGTCCAAGTAAAAGTATAAAGGCTAGAGGCACTATGAATAATCATGTAAGGCAGAATAGAACTGATAACAGGCATAGCTCAACACCAATCAGACAGACTAACCCCTTATGCAACTAAACACATGTTTTTAAGAAAACCTTTGAAAACAGTAGGTTTTTGGGTCCCAACCCTCGTAGAGCGTCGCCCTTGTCCTATCAAACAAGAACAGACTCAGGCTACCCTACAAGGCTTGGTAAAAATATTTATTTTAAAAGATCATGTATTTAGCAACATAACGGGCGAACAACAAGGAAGCAGGTATAAAGCAGGCATAAGGTAGCAAATCACTGAATCAATGGAAAGGCAGGCTCAAGCATTAATAGACTGATATAATAATCAAGCATAGGAGTGCAACTACGAAATGGCCAATCAGTCAGAGCAACTAACAGTAATATATATTGCACCCAAAGGCAGACAGGCTCAAAATAAACTAAGTTACCAAGAACAGGAGTCCAACCAGTATCGCACCCCAGAGGGCCGAACTGATAAAACCCGGACCGAAGATAACCCACCTGTCAATGCGCAGGCAATTAATCTGTAATCCAATATGTGCTCGAATCCAGATGCAAACTGAGCCAACCTGGATCAAAAATGTAAATCAGGGATCGACTTAGTCCCCCTAACGCTAACTAAACCTAGATCAAATTATAACCCTCTTAGTTATTTTTAATTGTAACCCGGATACCGTAAAATCGACGATTTTGCCGATTCTCGGACTGTTATCCGATTTCCACTCAACGAAAGCCGATGGATTCCCAACGAAAGGCTTAGGAATCATTTAAACATTTTACTTACGAGTACACATTGTCTATTTTGCATTAAAACCCCTAAAGTTTCCAAAAATTACATTTTAGTGCCTTTTGAGCACTGTTTTCGCTCGTTCTTTCAACTGAAAAATAATTTTGACGAACCGTCACTTCCAGCAGGTGACATTTATCATGCTGAACACCGTGCTCACCAATTTACAGCAGCACGGTGCCCGAGGAAAACTTTGGGCCATAAAAACCCTCTCTAACATAGCCCAAAATGAATTTTTGTTTCTCCGAGACTTCAAACACTGTTTCTAACACGAGCATCGCGTTCAGTGACCCCAAAATAGCCAGGAATGCACTATCGCGGCTTCGCTAACAGCCTAGAATAAGGTTTTGTTCCAACATTATTGTTTTATGTTGATTCTACTATATCTTTTAATTTAAGCTTCAAACCAGCAAACTTTGTATATGAAAAGGTCTTTAAATATTGCAAGGATCACAGGGCTCACCCTAATTGCAGCCCAGATCTGCTGGATCAAGAAGATCCTTCATCTTGCAAACATACAAGTTCATCTTGCTCCAACTTTTATTCCACACAGAATCCTTTTGATCTGAGGTGAGCATCAAGCTCAGGGGATCATTGGAAGCAAGTTTCATATTTACAGTTTTATCAAATTCCATTTCTAAGTTCATTGAGGCATTTAATCAAACACTTGGCATGCATCTTTCATATACACATAACATAACCAAAATTAAAGCTTGGTTCTCAGCAATTACTGGACCAAATCCAGAATTTCTTGAAGCAAAGTGCTCTACTGAGTTCAGGGATCTTTTCTCATCAAGTTGAAACATGCCAAAAACCCCAGATTGGGCTCGGGCTCGAGGAGGAAGATGACCCCTTTTCTTGAAATTCGTGATCATTCATCAGGAGGTTCTGGGATCAAACTAAAAGCACCATCAGGTGCTATTTACCTCACTGAGACTTCCCATGCATGTGGCTGGCCCCGGGGTGCGGCGGCGGCGGCTGGGGAGTGAGCTCGGTTTCGAGCTCCTCCACCTCTAATGGCGGAATTCAACCGAGCCATTCTGGATCCCTCCAACTTGGATGGAAAACTTCCATGAGGTCATACGAAGCTTCCCATCCCACTCACCCCGGCCGGAAGTGGCCGGAGCGCCGGCGACCACGACTTTGCTCCATTTCGGGTTAAGCTTGGCCGCGCCACCCTTGGCTTGCATGGGGGCCATGCACATGCATGGTTGGGACCCTTTTGGTCCCAAAAATGCTTCTGGACACATGGCCGGCGGCGGGGAAGCGCACCGGCGCCGGAGCAAGGAGCTCGGCCAACCCCTTTAAGAAAACCGATTTCTAGGGCATTAAATTTCTTTTAAACTACTCCACCAACTCCAACCAAACTTTGTAGATTTAATATACCTATCCTACAGTCCTGGAATACCAATTTTGGTGCGGTTATTTCAAGCGGTTGCCGAGTTCTTCCAAGGTGGAGCTAGCACTAGGGTTCCGGCCAACCTTGCTCCCGTCGGCCATGCAGCGTGCATGGGAGGCTCGGGCCTTGTAGGGAGAATCCTAAGAGCCAAATTAGGCTTCTGCTATGGGTCTAGGGTGCAGTCAACCATTGGCTTGGAGTCCTTACCTTAGCCGGAGTTGTGGAAGAGAGGAAGAAGCCGGTTCTTGGTTCCTCCACCGCGCGCAACCTTGGCTAGCTTCAGGAACACTCCACAGGCACCAGAGAATCCTCCAAGTTTTTCAGATCCAAGCTTAAGCAAAATTGGTCCCAACCTTTCTCCTCCCCTCTCTTTCTCGGACTACTCTCTCTCTCTCTAATGTGTTTGCTCTTTTGGCTTCTCTCCACTTGGGCTCGGTTTTGAAGACAGCAGGGAACCAAAGGACACCCGAGTGGAGCAGTTTCAAGAAGTCTAAGAGGCACTTGGAGTTTAATACAAGATTCTTTAACCCAAAACCCTCAAACTCCATTCACACCTAAACCTAATGCTCCGAGATCCTCTTAATAGGTGCAAAATGCACCAAACCCCTTATGGTTACAAGCCCTAGCACTTAGGCACATAAAATATTACCCTTTTATTACAATTTAGTCCATTTAGGGCACTTTTCACGCATTTCGAGACAATCCGGTCGCCGTTTCGCGAAACGAACTTTGCCACGACGTCCGGCTCGTCGAGACCTGTCAGGTAGCGTACTTGTTTGGTTCATTCGACGCTCGGATTAAAAGTCATTCCATAAAGTTTGTCTCAATATAGCGCGTGGCACGCACTTCGATGCATCCGGGTCGCCAAACGCGAAATCCGTCAGTGCCATTGCGCTCAGAACGTCAAAAATAGCTAGGATCCATTACTCATACTCCTAGGTTATGTTTTAAAACAGTGGATCGGCCGTTAGTGCTCACGAGGGATTAAAATTAGAGGGTTACTATTCACTTTAAGTCGCGGGGCCCACTTTTTGATTTCTGATTTCTGGAAGATCCGACCGTCGGATCGAAAATATATGAATATGAAACTTCTATGGGTCGACGAGACGATCGCAATGGTGATCTCGGATTTTCCAGATCAGACCCCGATCAAAAGTCGATATTTCTGGGCCCACTATTGACCCACTATCTCTCCACTTTTGCCAGAATTAATAATTTAACACTTTTTAAAAGCAAACAGAGGTTTTATAATTCTGTATCACTACAACAGCAGAGCAGGCAGTACCAGTTTTTACTGGTTGCTAGATTGGATTTATTTGGACAGGTACTATTTTCTGATGCATTCATACAGTCATTTCTTTCGGTATTGCATTTAGAGGCATAGTAGTGGTAGTTTCCTTTTATCAGTAGCCTTTATAGCTTATTACTGTTCTTTCCTTTTTGCCTCTAGTAGTCCTAGTGGGTCCGTTAGAGTGTGAGGCTTTACCCACTAGGGGAGGCTACTTGTTTATCTAGTGGTTCTCACCCCTATAGTTGTTTTCTGTCTCTTACTCTTTGTTTTGCAGAGTCGTCTGCGGGAGCTGCTGGGCCATCAGCGGCGGATCGAGGTAAGAGGATAGCGGACTAGCTAGATCGTCTGCCCCGACCGTGAGAGTAGCTAGACTTTTATTGTACCTCTTTTTGTATCTCAGGCTGTAGCACTTTACTTTTGGGTCTGGCTTTAGCCAGCTGGTTGTATTTATTTCAGCGAGCTGGGAGTTTATTGTATTATTACAGCTTGTATCTTATTTCCAGTTTGAGATTATTATGTAGTTCTTTTTAGTTCAGCTCTATATTATGCTCTTTTATTGTTTATCTTATATCTGAGCAGGTTACCAGCGCTTCGTGTACACGAAAAATTCCGTGTGCACGGCGGATCTGTAGACGGGCCCGGGTTCTGGTTTACACTCGGGGCGTGACACAGCTGATTAGTACCTTATTGATTTACAGTAGTTGGTTGATCTATCGTTATAGTCTATGATTATGTGTTTGTGAGGGATTTGCGGATTATGTCATGAGTAGTTGTGGATGTATTTAGTTGTAGAGCTTTATGTTTTGTTTTAGTTGTTGATGATGTCGTTCTCTGATTATACACTGCACTTGCCTAGCCGAGCTGTAACGATCCGACCCACTAGCAATAATAATTTATTGGGCCCACACCATAGCCCAAAATGCTTAAGCCCAGTTATTATTACTAGTGTCCATATCTTATATATATATCCAAAAACATCCACATTCCCATCCGATGTGGGACTATTGGGGTGTCATAGACTCCCCCCGTTTTAGGCCTGACGTTCTCGTTAGCCCAAACACACATAGCAGCTCAAGATCACCAGGCGATGTGAGACTTGTCTCGCTAGCCCTGCCATCTAGACCCAGGCTCAGCCGAGACTCGCCACACATTTTCGGCTGGTTATTGGCTTTGATACCAAATGTAGCGACCCGACCCACTAGCAATAATAACTTGTTGGGCCCACACCATAGCCCAAAATACTTAACTCCAGTTATTATTACTAGTGTCCATATCTTATATATACCCAAACAAATCCACATTCCCATCCGATATGGGACTATTCGGGTGTCACACATGACCTCTTTATGCCCAAAGGAACGGTAAAATCCATTTCTACACAGTTTAGTGTAAGCGGAAGAGTAACAATCAGAGTATTAAACTATGTAATTAAAATTTTCATACGTTCAAACAAACAATTAGAGAGAAATGAAAGTACATATATGAGTGAAACTTGAACATCCATTTAAATTGCATCTCTCTTTTAACCACTTCAAAATAAAAGCTTTAACCTTTAAGAAATTACATCTTTCCTTTAAGAACTACAAAATGAAAACTTAGACTTTAAGTTTACAATACTTTTCTCCTCACATGCATGTTTCACTCAAAATAAAAATCCAAAATAAATCGGCGACTCTAGACTGCTAGGTCGCTAAACTGCCGAACCTTTGCCCCGGTCGCGTGCCTCGCTCGTGGTACCTGGAAAATGGTCACCTAAGAGTGTGAGAAATACTTAAAGTTTCCAGTGGGTTCAACCACCGAGATAGAATATCTGACACCGCTTGGTCTAATGGAAGCAGTATAATAGATGATAATATATATTGAAAGCTGTAAACTCTATCTAGCATGCTCATGTATAACTTTAACATTTGCCATGACATGGCTCTATATTGTTACCCAAGGTTCCACTCTAGCCACACTATTCACTTGACCAAATACTCACATTCTTTATTATGCTTTAATTCAAGTTACTTAACCCTCAGAAATTTTTGCCCAACGGGCTCTAGCCCGGTAGTCATGCTACCACAAAATAAGATTTTTCAAGATTGTCGATAGCACCCGCAAGTGCTACCTCCCCCAAAGGAAAACTTGGTCATACGGGCCTGGCTCGGGAGATGGTCATTGTCATTATTCTCCAACACAAGATCCACGTTTTACTCCCGAAGGTACGATTATCTTTTTTTTTTTCCTTTTGCTTTAGCACTTAGCCTCAGCCTTTAGCTCACATTGTCATTTAGCAAATCTCATTCTCTTTCATTTAAACTTTTAGCTTATCTTTCATTTACTCATCCCTTACCCTAGGTCCTTGCCTCAAGGGTAGCCAAAAGTCCCTTGGATTTTAATCATTTCACAATCATTCTTTTGCTCAAGTTGAAGTTAAAGTGAACGTTTATTTTGCCCAACTCCCTAAAACCAACTCTAGGAATTTTACTTGCTTTATACATTCAACCTCTACCATTTGTACTCTTTTCCCGTAAAGATTTAACTCTAAGTTAAAACTCTAGTTCTTAGCATAACCTTAGTTTAACTCTTGTACGTATGCCACTTGTGAAGCCCTAAGGTTAATGCACTCATTATAATCTTATTCTAGGTTTTCTCCTACGTTATCATATCCATCTTATAACATAAACTCTTAACAATAAATGTTTAGCACGCATTGTAATATAACCTTATTCACATAGGAGGAATTTATCACATTCATTCATTTTTATGCACATGAAACACTAATACTTAATAATATAAATCCCCAATCTCATATAAGAGGTTTACTATAATCTTACTAGTACAAGAGAACCCTTACATTCTCATTTCTATACATGAACCCTAAATTTCATTAACATGCTTCTAATTTATAAAAGCAAAGAAAAATGGGAGAGATCACTCTTGTTCGATAGAATCCCTCACCATTGTGGTTTTTTTGAAAGAGGAATGGGTTGCTCTCTTGTAGGTCCACAAGAAATGAAATCCTAGAATGAAATGAATACCATAAGAAAATCACCTCATTGCTATACTAATATGATAAAAACCATACAAAGATTAACCTTAAGATTTTACTCTTGTTTCTCATATGGGTTCTTTAACCAAAGAGTAAAAAGAGAGTAAAAATCCCTCACTTTGAGGGGCTCATAATAAAAGAGATGTTTGATCTCTTTAATACCTTGAAAATCCCTAAAGATGGTGGAAAACTCCATTTGAGAGGTTTTCCAGTAAATTTAAACCCAAAAAGAACCCTAAAATCCAAGCCCTAAACTCTACTTATCTCTTGTTGGAGCTTCTTGCTCAAGAGAGAAGAGGTAGGAAGAAGTTGGAGCTTCCCATGGAGTGTCCTTGGTGTTCTCCCCAAGTCCCCCAAGCTCCAAGAGATCAAATCCCACAGCCCACACTTCCTCTACAGCCTCTTCTTCTTCTTCTTTTTCTTCTTCCCCTCTTCTCTTTTCCTTTCTCTTGTTCGAATATGGAGAGAGAGAGAGAGAGTTGGAGGGGTTTCAAATAGGAAGAGAGACAGGGAGGAGGGCGGGGGGGGGGGGGGGGGGGGTATTTTGTGTCAGGGATAGGTAAGTTGCAGGTCCTTGTGAAATTACAAGAATGCCCCCGCTCAAAAATGAATTTCCTGCACTGTCCCAGAATTTCAAGACATTGAGTACTGGAACTCACCTTTTTTTTTTTTTTTTTCCTTTTTTTTTGAGAGAAAGGTAGCATGCTACACGCTTCGTTTATTTTTGAAATAAACTTAGATGGAAATGTGAAGCAACTAGGGTTCGAACTCGGGTCACGGGTATCAACCACCAAGCCCTTTGCCACTTGCACTAGGATTTCAACTAGGATTTCAACTTTCTAACATTGAGTATCGGTACTCACCTTGAGTACCTGTACACAGGAACTCGGAATTTTCCTCTTTTAACATTAAGTACCGGTACTCACCTTGAGTACCGGTACACAGGAACTCGGAATTTTTCACTTTTAACATTGAGTACCGGTACTCACCTTGAGTACCGGTACACAGGGATTTGGTTTCCGGTACACAGCGAAGTTCCTGAAAATTCAAGAGCCTAAAGGTTGTTTTCCTTCCCTCAGTTCTGGTACACAATGGGTGTACCCGAACACAGAGTTTCGATACACAATGGGTGTACCCGAACACAGCACAACTGAAGCTTTTCAACACTTGGGTTCCTCAGTCAATTTCGATACACAATGGGTGTAACGATCCGACCCACTAGAAATAATAACTCGTTGGGCCCACACCACAGCCCAAAATGCTTAAGCCAGTTATTATTACTTTAAAATCAGCGTCTAAAATCTTTTTTTTTGAAATCAGAGTTTGAAACCAGCCAGGGCGCAACAGACCGCCACATATATAGAAGAGTCCCAATCCCACTGGGGATTGAGCCTTTTAAATATATGTGGCGGTCTGTTGCGCCCTGGCTGGTTTCAAACTCTGATTTCAAAAAAAAAAGATTTTAGACGCTGATTTTAAACTCGGGGCGTGACTGTGAGGTCCCGGAATCCCCGGCGTAGGAGTTGCTGGTGGTTTGGCAGCTTTTAGTGGCCGTTGGGAGTGTTGTGCGCGTGTCGGGCCCAAGAAATGATTTTGTGATGCAATTTGGGATTTTGATGCATCACTGGAGGCCTGCGGGATGTGTCGTTGGTGTTTGCGCGCAATTTGGACACACGTGGTGGACTTCGGACTTAAAAGGAGACCCCGTGGGATTTTAGGATGACCCGTCGGGTGTTTAGAGGTGGTTTCGCGCGATTCGGATGTCAAAATGGGACTCCGGGCGAGGTTTGGAAAAAAGTTTACCTCTCCGATCGCCTTCGGGAATTTTTAGAATTGGAATTTGGCAAATCGGACTTTAAAAATGGACCCGGCGCGGAAATCGGATCGAGTGGACATTCGGCAATTTTTTCAGACAAGAATTTGGGAAAACGGATATCGTTTTTGGATTCAGCGCGCGAAATCGCTAAGAATGGACTATTTATTTGTTGGTTTTGGAGTCCGGTAGGCCTGCGCGTTTTTCGAGGCGTTGCGGCACGAATCCGAGGCGTGGCGCGTGGCACGGATCCCGAGGCAATCGCGGCGCGCGGGTCAAGGCACGCGGTTCGAGGCGCCGTGCGGACGGGACGGGGCGCAGGCGCGGGACGCGCGGGGGCCGCCACGTGGCGGGCCCCCGTTGGCGCCCGCGCGGGCGCGGGGGCACGCGCGCCCGTGTAACGGGCGCGTGTCCCGCGCCTGGGCTGCGCGGTGCGTGCAACGCGCCCGTGTGGCGGGCGCGTTGCTGCGCGCCGCGTGGCCCTGAGGGCGCGCGCGTGGACCGGGCGCGCGCGCCCGTGTGCTGTGGACCGGGGAGGGCGGCTCCCCATTGGCCGGTCCACGGTGCACCTTGGTGCACCGTGGACCATCTTCTCTCTCTCTCCCTCTTTTCTTCTTCTTCTTCCTCCCCGCACACTCCATTTCCCTCCTCTTCTTTTCCTTCTTCTTCAACCGAGCGAGAGGGAGAGTGAGGGAGATGGTGGGAGGTGCGGCGTGGCGTCGTGGGCCTCGTGAAGCGTGCGAGTTTTTCCGTGGGGAGCGTTTCGGCGACGGTGGCGCAGTCGGGGTAGGTCCCGTGTGTGGGTTTTATTGTTTTTTTTTGTACAGTTTTTGGAGCGTTCTTTTGGACTGTAATTGACCCCCGTGCACCGTTTTGCGTGCGGATCCTGGCACCGTGCACCGTTTTGCGTGCGGACTCCGGCACCGTGCACCGTTTTGCGTGCGGACTCCGTTTTGCGTGCGGATCCTGGCACCGTGCACCGTTTTGCGTGCGGACTCCGGCACCGTGCACCGTTTTGCGTGCGGACTTCGTTTTGCGTGCGGATCCTGGCACCGTGCATCGTTTTGCGTGCGAACTCTGGCACCGTGCACCGTTTTGCGTGCGGACTCCGTTTTGCGTGCGGATCCTAACACCGTGCACCGTTTTATGTGCAGACTCCGTTTCTGGTGCGGACTCCGGCGGCGTGCTCCGTTTTGCGTGCGGACTCCGGCGGCGTGCCCCATTTTGCGTGCGGACTCCGGCGGCGTGCCCCGTTTTGCGTGCGGACTCCGGCAGCGGGCATCGTTGGCGTGCGGATCGCGTGGAGGCCAATTGCAAGTGTCTACGAGCAATTGGTGGCAAACCGAGGTGGGTGGCCTTATCTCCAAGTTTTATGGACTGTACAGTATTTCTACTGATGTAGGACTATGCATGATAGTTTATTTCATTGTGTAGCATGCTATATTGTAGGAAATGTTATTCCTTTTAGTATCTGTTAATATAGTTATCTTGGAACTTGACCTAGCACCCCCGTCATATGTGGCATGTGTAACCAGACCAGTAGAAAACCCTCACTTGGGCTAGGGTTATTTATGCTTAGACATCCACACTGTTCTTTCATTCCTGGACATAGTGTTTTCTCGCCCGGGTAGTGGGCCGAGAGGTCGGGACTTGCTTTTAGTGTGGGATGCTTTTGCACTCTTGCTTGGGAGCAGAGTGGAGTCTGGTAGTTGTAGCGGGTTGCTTATCTGTGCCGGGAGCCGTTTGGGTAAACGGTAGTCCCGAGAGGTCTTGTTTCCCTGTTGTGCTGTCGTGGAGGGAGCCGTTGAGTAGACGGCAGTCCCGGGCCGTCGAGTATCTTCCGGTCGGTGTTGTTGGGAACCGTTGGGGTTGACGGTGGTCCCAGGTCGTTGAGTGTTGTCCGACCTGTCTTGTTACCCTGAGTTGTGGGTCGTTCCTGGCTGTGGAGTATCTCCAGCCAGTGTGCTTTGTGCTGCGAGCTGTTGGAGAGGCTAGTGTCTCGTGTTTCGAGTTAGCCGATCAGCTGAGTCGTCGAGAGTGCTCCGACTGTTGTGCGAGATATTGGGGATCTTGAGTCCTACCGTTCTGTGAGTGAGCGTGGATTTTGACTAGCCTGCATATGCCAATGTTTGATTACTCTATGCCGCGCCGTTTTCCTCAGTTGGAGCCGCGCCCCCTGAGATGCCGCTGTGGATGCGATGGTTGGCCTGTTGAGGCAGTTTTGCGCGAGGGATGAGTTAGTCGGACAGGACGCCCCACGTAAATCCCGTCCTCATGTGGATGTGTGGTAGTGGGCAGGTGCGTTCCTAGTCGACAGGCGCAGGCTTGACTGGACCTTTGAGGTAGTCAGTTCGATTGGGACGATTGAGCACCTTGGGTGCGAGTGGTCTCATTTACTTTCATCTGTTCCACTTTTGAGTATCTAGATAGAGGCATGGTAGCTGTAGAGTAGTTCCAGCTTTTCTTGTTCAGATTTCTTTGCCTGTTATCTTTTACCTCTGGTAGACTTGGTGGGCAGACCGTTGGACTTGTTGACGGCACCCACTGAGAACTACTGTGGGAAGTAGTTCTCACACCCGTCGTGGTGTCTTTTCCCCAGGGACTTCTTCTTCTGTTCCTGTGCTCCTGTTGCTGATCCTTCGGACCGAGGCGAGGGAGTCGCGAGCTAGTTCCCTACCCGTCGTTGGAGTGTAGCGGTACCCCCTTCAGAGGAGAGCTTCAGTTGATAGTTTACTTCTTTTCCTCTGTTGAGAGACCTTTGTTGTGAGGTATAGAGTTGTACTTTATTTTACAGTTTGAGAGACTGTTGTAGTGAGGATATTTTCTTGTATCGAGAGTCTGTACACTGATGTATTTATTGGAGATACCTCCCTTTTGAGTTTTGTATCAGAGGACTTTTTTTATACGATCGTATTTGGGAGATGGATATTGTATTATTTCCAGTTGTACAGTGTTTGGATTACAGTTTTTAGTAGTTTACTTTCAGCTCTCTGATATCTGTTTACTGTAGATGTTTCTTACTGCAGGTTAGACGCTTCGTCTGTACGGCAGTTTCCGTACAGATGGCGGATCTGTTGGCGAGCCCGGGTCGCAGTTTCGACCCCGGGGCGTGACAGATTAGAGTGGTATCAGAGCCTAGGTTGTAGGTCGTGGTGGACTTAGAAACCCTAGGCTTGTGGTTGGATATTAGGATGACTACGTGAGAGTCGTGACTTTTAGCGAGAGTCCTGATTGAGTTTTTACCTCTCCCAAGAGACGGGATGAGAGATTGGCATGTTTATTTTCCTAAGCGATTATGTTCGCTGCCGAACAACATGATGCTATGGAATGGATGACATGCCTTAGACTTTCGCTGGATTGGGTCGCTTGGTTGTTGTGTCCTGACGTTTGTTATTGTGCAGCGGATTGCGATACCCCTGAGACGTCATGTTGTGATAGGACACACCCCGCACCTGATGAGTACCCGAGCAGCGGGAGACGGAGCTATCAGAGCAGTGCGAGACCCAGGAGTTTGTGTGTTGTGTTAGTTCCCCACTTTAACCGAGAAGGGCCGAATCCCTGAACGGTAAAGGATCGAGAACTTCGATAGGCTGAGCCTAGAGTCTGTTCTTGTTTGATGGGGTTCTAGGCACCGGTCTATCGGGATTTTCGGATCTTTGCCGTGTCAGTCGGTTCTTCTCGCCTATTGAGTGGGGCGTTGTTGTGGGAGCCGTTTGAAGTGACGGCGATCCCAGCTGTGAGGACATTTTCCCTGGCTGAGTGACCAGGAGGATATTTTTCCTGGCTGAGTGACCAGGAGGACATTTTCCCTCGCCGAGTTACCAGGAGGATATTTTCCCTGGCTGAGTTACCAGGAGGATATTTTTCCTGGCTGAGATACCAGGAGGATATTTTCCCTGGCTGAGTTACCAGGAGGACATTTTCCCTGGCTGAGTTACCAGGAGGATATTTTCCCTGGCTGAGTTACCAGGAGGATATTTTCCCTGGCTGAGTTACCAGGAGGATATTTCCCTGGCTGAGTTACCAGGAGGACATTTTCCCTCGCTGAGTTACCAGGAGGACATTTTCCCTCGCTGAGTTACCAGGAGGATATTTTTCCTGGCTGAGTTACCAGGAGGATATTTTTCCTGGCTGAGATACCAGGAGGATATTTTTCCTGGCTGAGTTACCAGGAGGACATTTTCCCTGGCTGAGTTACCAGGAGGATATTTTCCCTGGCTGAGTTACCAGGAGGATATTTTCCCTGGCTGAGATACCAGGAGGATATTTTCCCTGGCTGAGTTACCAGGAGGACATTTTTCCTGGCTGAGTTACCAGGAGGGCATTTTCCCTGGCTGAGTTACCAGGAGGACATTTTCCCTGGCTGAGTTACCAGGAGGACATTTTCCCTGGCTGAGTGTAGAGTCCGGGCATTCCAATGACTTCGAATACCCTTCTTTTTGTGACGGAGTTGTTAGGGAAGCTTTTCACTGTGTTTTCTGCAATGGACTGGCCTGGACCGCTAGTATTTTCTGCGTTTGAGCTCGAAAAACGGAGAACGGCAAAGCGATCGGATTCAGATTCCGATTTACGGACCTCCCGGAATGGGGGTCAAAGCGTTTGCCTTTGAGTTGTGCACCAGAATTCGTGATAAGTGGCCAGCACGCTTTTCGATGTGATCGAACGGGACCCTTCTGTGATCAGACTTTTTCACGTTATTTATGTTTTAGGTTATTTTAATTATTTTAGTAATACCTCGGACCGTCCGGTTTTTCGTTTTGGTCCTAACTGAATCGTTTTAGTTGTTAGGGGGGGGATGGAAGTTCGAGAATTCTGGGCCGACCGTCAGGGTTTGCGAGTATTTTTTTTAGGTAGTAGAGCTCGCAAAAACGATGAACGGTGGCGCGATCGGATCTGAAATTCCGACCCCGGGATCTCCCAGAAATAATTTTTGAAGTTTTCTATCAACTTGGGTGCATCGGAATGCGTGCCGGCGATCGGCACGTTTTTGAGGCGATCTGGACCCCTCGTTCTATTTCAGAAGGGCTAGGTTTGTTGACTAGAGTTTAATTTTAAAATCCTCTTCGTATCTTTTATTTCCGATCGTGGGTGCGGGGAAAAACCCTAAACCCCTTTTTCCTCTTTTCAAGAAACGGCGTGAGGAACCGAAGGCGACGAGACGGGGAAAAGGAAGGACGATCGCACGTCTTGCGGAACCCGGCGAACGAGAGCGGGACGATCCTCCCTTACAGGCGAAAACGAGGTGAGCGGTTCGGGTCTTTACGGTTTTTTCGGTACGAGGTTTTCTTTCTTGGTCGTGTCGCGTGCGAGGCATGTTGTTGAACGGGAGGCCGCCGCCGCCGTTGTTAAACGGGAGGCCGCCGCCGCCGTTACCATGTTCGCGGGGTCGTCGCCGGAGTCGCTCGGGAGCGAAAACGGAGAAGAAATCGCGAAACGGGAGCGAAAACGGAGAAGAAAGGGCATTACTGTTCATCGCGGTACGGATGCCTCCGCCGCGGTCCACAGACCCCGGCGTGCACCCGGTGCACGCCCCGCAGCCCCGGAGGCGCAGACCCGGCGCACGAAACCGTGCGCCGGGTGCACACTGTGCGCGGTGCACGCTCCAGGCGTGCACCCGGTGCACGCATCGGCAGCCAAAGCCGCAGACCCGGCGCACGCTTTCGTGCGCCGGCCCGGCCCGCTCAGGCGCGGTGCGCAGTACAGCGTGCACCCGGTGCGCGCGCAGGCCCCTGCGGCCGTGAGCCCGGTGCGCGCTCGTGTCGTGCACCGGCCCGGCCCAGGATGCGCGGTGCACGCTTCCTGCGTGCACCCGGCGCATGCCGCGCAGCCGCCGACGCTGTAAACCCGGTCCACGCGCTGCTCCGTGCACCGTCCGTCAGCCGGAAGTTCGGTAGCTCCGTTTTGGCCCGTTCTTCCACCGTTTTGAGCGCCGTTTTCGCCGTTGGGATCACCATTTCCGCGGTTTCCTTGGCATGGCCACTTGGGATCTTTTTGGTCACCGTTTCGCCATGTTGGGCGCTAGTTTCGCCGACGCTCCGCGCCTCGACGAAATCGTCGGGGTCGCGCCGTCGGGCCTTTTTCTCATCATTTTCGCCGTCAGGGTCCTCTTGGTTTAACCATTGACGTCCCGAGTTGGCTACCGGTTGAGAATTGGGTTTTGTCGGTTTTCGGCTAGCGGTTTTGGTTCCGATGGAGTTCGCGATGAAATAGTCGCGATCCGGTTATTGTTAGCCTTTGACGTTACCGGTTTGATCTGAGTTTTCGGTTTTGTGGGTTTATTGTTACAGTGGTCGGGACCACTGATTTTACCTGATTACGGCAAGGTGTTAATTTGTGCTCTTGGATATTTTAGTAGGCCGCGAGGAGTTCTGATCTGCTTAGGAGAGTCGCGGGCGCGGTCAGTTATCTTCATTCCAGGTGGGTACCCCTTAGAACATCTTTGTGTATGTTTCCGTTATTGTCATTTATGTTTTGTGAGGGGTGACGTGGACCTCCGAGTTCAATGAACGCCGCGGTGGAAGACTGGATAGGCAGTTCGCCCCTCCGAACAACAGTGGGGTTGTTTGGAGCGTACTAGCGAGGGGGACGGTGATCGGTATGACCAGACGGACATCGAAAGGTGGGTTCATCTCCCGACAGTTCTTGAGTCGGGAAACGAGAGCAATCGGTAAGAGCAAAGGTTTGACGTGTTGAAATATTGCTAACCCCGTTTATGCTCATGTTTATTATCGCTATGTTTATGACGACTGAGGGTCGCTGTGCCCGACGATACAGCATGTTCTGGGAGACAGCCGAGGCAGGTGCTCGGTCTGGTTTACCGAGGTTGGTGCTCGGTCTGGTTGGCCGAGGTTGGTGCTCGGTCAAGGCTCGAGATTGCTACACGCACACCGGCGGTTTGGCCACCGCAAGGGTGTGCTTTTTCGGAAAAGTGGTACGTTGACCCGTGTACCCCACGTGACGGTGACGTTAGGAAAGGGGCCCTCATAGGTGGGGGTGTGAGCGGTGATGCCGAGGCAGGTGCTCGGCGGCCGAGGCAGGTGCTCGGCAGGGGTTTCCGAGGCAGGTGCTCGGTGTGGTTGCCGGGGAGGTGCCCGGTTTGGTATGCACAGGGTTCGTCGTTGTTCGGTTTGCACAAGGTTCTTTATTGTTTGGTATGCATAAGGTTCTTCATTGCTTGGTTTGCATAGGGTTCCTCATTGTTGAGTGCTCTGGTTTTTTTTACCGTGATTTGCCTTGCTTTGGCATTATTGCCTTTATTGTTATTTCCGGTCACTGGACTTCCCACTCTGTGACAGGTTTGTTTAGTCCGTCCAGGGGTGGGTGCTGGGGCGTTGGTGAGGCCGCGTGAGCGATCTTCTGGCCCTTAGAGGCTACTGATACGGTTTACTCTCCCTTCTTTGTTCATTTCATTACGCATTGTAGCTAGTTGTGGATCGCGATACCCCCGTGGGATCGATGTGGATGTTGGGCTATTCGATAGCTCTTTTGGATGTGTGATTTGTTCTTATTTTTTTGGTTTGGCCGCTTTCAAACTACAAACAAGGACAAGAAAACTGTTGTGAAAACTGTTTTAAAAATATGGGTGCCGTGTGGGCACCGTTTTCAAATTCTGTGGATTTATGTGATTTCGAAATTAGTTTTATTAAACCTGGTGTCGGGTGGGCACCGATTTCAAATTCTGTGGATTTATGTGGTTTCGAAAATAGTTTTATAAAACCTGATGTCGAGTGGGCATCGTATTCAAAACCCTGTGATTTTATCCTTTCAAAAATGGTCGGCCTCTTTATTACTTGTGGAAATTAATTGTATGTTGTTGAAAATGGTTGTATGTGATTGGCAATCGGTCTAGTGTGGTTAAAGGCATGTCTATGCGAACTTTGTACTCAGGACGCCGTGCATATACAAAGGAGACTCTGCCCGTTTGCGGAGTGAATTTGTATATCGGCGGGTCTGGCACGCACCGGGGGAGATTGGTTTCAAAAAAAAAATATATGTAAAATTTCGGGAGCATCGGTGGCTACCCATCCGCGCGTAAAAACCCCCGGGGCGTGACATTGAGTGACCAGGAGGATATTTTCCCTGGCTGAGATACCAGGAGGATATTTTCCCTGGCTGAGTTACCAGGAGGACATTTTCCCTGGCTGAGTTACCAGGAGGATATTTTCCCTGGCTGAGTTACCAGGAGGACATTTTTCCTGGCTGAGTTACCAGGAGGGCATTTTCCCTGGCTGAGTTACCAGGAGGGCATTTTTTTCCTAGCTGAGTTACCAGGAGGGCGTGGGGTGTTGCCCTGGCCGAGTTACCAGGTGGGCACATGCCCTGGCCGAGTTACCAGGTGGGCACATGCCCTGGCCGAGTTACCAGGCGGTTGCTTTAGTGAGATTGGGTTGGTCTGACAGGGCGCCGAGATTTGGTGGCGTCGAGTTCGTCCTGTTGGACTACCAGGAGCGCAGTTGTTGACTTGGAACCAGTTTCGTGCTTTGCTGCTCAGGGCCTTCTCTCCTGACAGTGTAAGCAGAAACTAGAGGGGGATCTTAGACACCTGCAGCAGGGGAGTCGACCTCTTCTGGAGTACGTTCGCGAGTTTTACGATTTGTTGAGCGCTGTACCCCATGTCGCCTGGTTGAGGCCCAGGAGGTTGAGCTAGTTGAGAAAGGACTGCATCGGAATATCTAACACTTGGTGTACTCTCGGCGGGTACCGACGTTAGATGCAGCGATTGAGCGTGCTTAGCGAGTTTTTAGTTCGTTGTTTTTTCTCGTCACCACCATGTTGTGATCGTGGTGTACGCGTGTTCGTGGTGTACGCGTGTTAGCAAGACCTTGAACCCAGAACCTTTTTGGACGAACACATGATTTTAGTCAGCCAATGCTTTCTTCCAAGCCCCGCAGGGTTGCCTGAGTCTGTTCTTGTTTGATAGGACGAGGGCAGTAGCTCTTCGAGATCTGGACATAAAACTTGTTTGCAATTGTTTTCCTAAAAGACTAAAAATCATTAAGAAGATGGATTTCTTTCAGATCAAATGATCTTCTGTAATAAACGTCACTGTTTCTTGTAAACTTATTCACCCGAGATGATTCGAGTGATCTGGGTTCTAAGGGCGGTGTCTTCTTGCGTGGGGACACAGGTTTTGGTCTCCCGGGGTTTTCGGACCCTTCGCGGATTCGGCTGTGGAGCGTCTCCAGCCGTGAGTTGCGTGTTGAGATAGTTTTCCCACTTTAAACGAGAGGGACCGAATCCTTGAACGGTAAAGGAGCGAAAACTTCGATGGACTGAGCCTAGAGTCTGTTCTTGTTTGATTGGGGTTCTAGGCACCGGTCTATCGGGATTTTCGGATCTTTGCCGCGTCAGTCGGTTCTTCTCGCCTATGAGTGGGGTGTTGTTGTGAGTTGAGTCGTTGAGGGTTCTCCGACATGGCTGTGAGAGTGCTAGGGCATTTGCATTGTTGTATGGGCTGGAGATAGGACCCTTAGCTTGTGCTCGTGAGGTTCAGATACCTGATCACGTGTTGCACATAGATGAGTGTTGTTGGTCCTGCCCTGTGCAGTTGGGGCCCTGGTTTTTGCCTATTGATCTTTTGGCCCTTCCTCAGCTCCGGAATTTTCGAGGGTATAGGACTGTGAGGATCTGAGGCCTTGATGCTTGAGTGATGCCACACCGTTGATACACGGTGGTGATGCCACACCGTTGATACACGGTGGTGATGCCACGCCGTTGGTGCACGGCGGTGATGCCACGCCGTTGGTGCACGGCAGTGATGCCACACCGTTGATACACGGTGGTGATGCCACACCGTTGATACACGATGGTGATGCCACGCCGTTGGTGCACGGCAGTGAGGTCACACCGTTGGTGCACGGCAGTGATGCCACACCGTTGATACACGGTGGTGATGCCACACCGTTGATACACGGTGGTGATGCCACGCCGTTGGTGCACGGCAGTGAGGCCACGCCGTTGGTGCACGGCAGTGATGCCACGCCGTGGGTGCACGGCAGTGATGCCACGTTGTAGGTACACAACGGTGAGAGTTTTTGGGGATCTTTCGGACTTTTGATCGCGAGTTTGGGCATCAGCTTTATGATCGCCTTGCGAGCCAGTTTTCAGTCCCGTTCACCGACGGTTTGGATCCCGTCAGGGTGTTCTCTTGTAGTTGAGGGCTCGACTTTGACCTGCGGGTCTGTTGGGGTTATGATAGCTTGTTGAGCGACCAACTGTGGCACGAGATTGTGCCTTTTGAGGATCCCTTTTGAGGGTAGCCTGCAGTTGTGTAGTCCACTCGGGTGATTTCGGATCGGAAGTAACCGAGTGAAGACCCCAACTTATTGGTTTCCCTTCCTTATTGGATGGATGTGCGGGTATGCTTCGGGTCGCCTTGTTGAGGTTGGCACCATGATGTAGTTTGGTGCGTGTTGAATTAGTGGGTTTTTCCCGTTTCCCCCAGCCTTTTTGAGGAGCCCTTTGGTTTTCCACGTCTCAGCTCAGTAGTGATGTGTTTTTCCTCGCCCGTGATTTACTTGCCCCTTTGAGATCCGTGATTATTGGAGTACGAGGGACGCCCGTTGCAAATTCTGGCTCGAGAGATGAGAGAATTGCACAACGGGTCATACCGTACTTGTTGTTGTTGCGGTGTAATCACGAGGAGCGAGTGGGGTTTAGGGAGCTGGAGGCGTATTGTTAGATACCTAGCCGTGGTATTCTTGACTCCGGATGGGCTTGATCTAGTTTCGAGGACGAAACTTTCTTTTAGTGGGGGAGGATGTGAGGTCCCGGAATCCCCGGCGTAGGAGTTGCTGGTGGTTTGGCAGCTTTTAGTGGCCGTTGGGAGTGTTGTGCGCGTGTCGGGCCCAAGAAATGGATTTGTGATGCAATTTGGGATTTAGTTACATCACTGGAGGCCTGCGGGATGTGTCGTTGGTGTTTGCGCGCAATTTGGACACACGTGGTGGACTTCGGACTTAATAGGAGACCCCGTGGGAATTTGGATGACCCGTCGGGTGTTTAGAGGTGGTTTCGCGCGATTCGGATGTCAAAATTGGACTCCGGGCGAAGTTTGAATAAAAGTTTACCTCTCCGGTCGCCTTCGGGAATTTTTAGAGTTGGAATTTGGCAAATCGGACTTTAAAAATGGACCCGGCGCGGAAATCGGATCGAGTGGACATTCGGCAAATTTTCGGACGAGAATTTGGGAAAACGGACATCGTTTTTGGATTCAGCGCGCGAAATCGCTAAGAATGGACTATTTATTTGTTGGTTTTGGAGTCCGGTAGGCTTGCGCGTTTTTCGAGGCGTTGCGGCACGAATCTCGAGGCGTGGCGCGTGGCACGGATCCCGAGGCAATCGCGGCGCGCGGGTCAAGGCACGCGGTTCGAGGCGCCGTGCGGACGGGACGGGGCGCAGGCGCGGGACGCGCGGGGGCCGCCACGTGGCGGGCCCCCGTTGGCGCCCGCGCGCGGCGCGGGGGCACGCGCGCCCGTGTAACGGGCGCGTGTCCCGCGCCTGGGCTGCGCGGTGCGTGCAACGCGCCCGTGTGGCGGGCGCGTTGCTGCGCGCCGCGTGGCCCTGAGGGCGCGCGGGTGGACCGGGCGCACGCGCCCGTGTGTTGTGGACCGGGGAGGGCGGCTCCCCATTGGCCGGTCCACGGTGCACCTTGGTGCACCGTGGACCATCTTCTCTCTCTCTCCCTCTTTTCTTCTTCTTCTTCCTCCCCGCACACTCCATTTCCCTCCTCTTCTTTTCCTTCTTCTTCAACCGAGCGAGAGGGAGAGTGAGGGAGATGGTGGGAGGTGCGGCGTGGCGTCGTGGGCCTCGTGAAGCGTGCGAGGTTTTCCGTGGGGAGCGTTTCGGCGACGGCGGCGCAGTCGGGTAGGTCCCGTGTGTGGGTTTTATTGTTTTTTTTTGTACAGTTTTTGGAGCGTTCTTTTGGACTGTAATTGACCCCCGTGCACCGTTTTGCGTGCGGATCCTGGCACCGTGCACCGTTTTGCGTGCGGACTCCGGCACCGTGCACCGTTTTGCGTGCGGACTCCGTTTTGCGTGCGGATCCTGGCACCGTGCACCGTTTTGCGTGCGGACTCCGGCACCGTGCACCGTTTTGCGTGCGGACTCCGTTTTGCGTGCGGATCCTGGCACCGTGCATCGTTTTGCGTGCGGACTCTGGCACCGTGCACCGTTTTGCGTGCGGACTCCGTTTTGCGTGCGGATCCTGACACCGTGCACCGTTTTATGTGCAGACTCCGTTTCTGGTGCGGACTCCGGCGGCGTGCTCCGTTTTGCGTGCGGACTCCGGCGGCGTGCCTTGTTTTGCGTGCGGACTCCGGCGGCGTGCCCCGTTTTGCGTGCGGACTCCGGCAGCGGGCATCGTTGGCGTGCGGATCGCGTGGAGGCCAATTGCAAGTGTCTACGAGCAATTGGTGGCAAACCGAGGTGGGTGGCCTTATCTCCAAGTTTTATGGACTGTACAGTATTTCTACTGATGTAGGACTATGCATGATAGTTTATTTCATTGTGTAGCATGCTATATTGTAGGAAATGTTATTCCTTTTAGTATCTGTTAATATAGTTATCTTGGAACTTGACCTAGCACCCCCGTCATATGTGGCATGTGTAACCAGACCAGTAGAAAACCCTCACTTGGGCTAGGGTTATTTATGCTTAGACATCCACACTGTTCTTTCATTCCTGGACATAGTGTTTTCCTCGCCCGGGTAGTGGGCCGAGAGGTCGGGACTTGTTTTTAGTGTGGGATGCTTTTGCACTCTTGCTTGGGAGCAGAGTGGAGTCTGGTAGTTGTAGCGGGTTGCTTTTCTGTGCCGGGAGCCGTTTGGGTAAACGGTAGTCCCGAGAGGTCTTGTTTCCCTGTTGTGCTGTCGTGGAGGGAGCCGTTGAGCAGACGGCAGTCCCGGGCCGTCGAGTATCTTCCGGTCGGTGTTGTTGGGAACCGTTGGGGTTGACGGTGGTCCCAGGTCGTTGAGTGTTGTCCGACCTGTCTTGTTACCCTGAGTTGTGGGTCGTTCCTGGCTGTGGAGTATCTCCAGCCAGTGTGCTTTGTGCTGCGAGCTGTTGGAGAGGCTAGTGTCTCGTGTTTCGAGTTAGCCGATCAGCTGAGTCGTCGAGAGTGCTCCGACTGTTGTGCGAGATATTGGGGATCTTGAGTCCTACCGTTCTGTGAGTGAGCGTGGATTTTGACTAGCCTGCATATGCCAATGTTTGATTACTCTATGCCGCGCCGTTTTCCTCAGTTGGAGCCGCGCCCCCTGAGATGCCGCTGTGGATGCGATGGTTGGCCTGTTGAGGCAGTTTTGCGCGAGGGATGAGTTAGTCGGACAGGACGCCCCACGTAAATCCCGTCCTCATGTGGATGTGTGGTAGTGGGCAGGTGCGTTCCTAGTCGACAGGCGCGGGCTTGACTGAACCTTTGAGGTAGTCAGTTCGATTGGGACGATTGAGCACCTTGGGTGCGAGTGGTCTCATTTACTTCCATCTGTTCCACTTTTGAGTGTCTAGATAGAGGCATGGTAGCTGTAGAGTAGTTCCAGCTTTTCTGTTCAGATTTCTTTGCCTGTTATCTTTTACCTCTGGTAGACTTGGTGGGCAGACCGTTGGACTTGTTGACGGCACCCACTGAGAACTACTGTGGGAAGTAGTTCTCACACCCGTCGTGGTGTCTTTTCCCCAGGGACTTCTTCTTCTGTTCCTGTGCTCATGTTGCTGATCCTTCGGACCGAGGCGAGGGAGTCGCGAGCTAGTTCCCTACCCGTCGTTGGAGTGTAGCGGTACCCCCTTCAGAGGAGAGCTTCGGCTGATAGTTTACTTCTTCTTCCTCTGTTGAGAGACCTTTGTAGAGAGGTATAGAGTTGTACTTTATTTTACAGTTTGAGAGACTGATGTAGTGAGGATATTTTCTTGTATCGAGAGTCTGTACACTGATGTATTATTGGAGATACCTCCCTTTTGAGTTTTGTATCAGAGGACTTTTTTTATACGATCGTATTTGGGAGATGGATATTGTATTATTTCAGTTGTACAGTGTTCGGATTACAGTTTTTAGTAGTTTACTTTCAGCTCTCTGATATCTGTTTACTGTAGATGTTTCTTTCTGCAGGTTAGACGCTTCGTCTGTACGGCAGTTTCCGTACAGATGGCGGATCTGTTGGCGAGCCCGGGTCGCAGTTTCGACCCCGGGGCGTGACAGTGACAGATTAGATGGTATCAGAGCCAATAACCAGCCGGAAGTGTGCGGCGAGTCTCGGCTAAGTCTGGGTCTAGATGACAGGGCTAGCGAGACGAGTCTCACATCGCCTGGTGATCTTGGGCTGCTGTGTGTGTGTTTGGGCTGACGAGGACGTTAGGCCTAAACGGGGGGAGTCTGTGACGCCCCCAATAGTCCCGTGTTTGGGCTGACGAGAACGTCAGGTCTAAACGAGGGGAGTCTGTGACGCCCCTAATAGTCTCACATCGGATGTGAATGAATTTGTGATTGGATTTATATGAAACATGGACACTAGTAATAATAACTGGCTTAAGCATATTGGGCTGTGGTGTGGGCCCAACGAGTTATTATTTCTAGTGGGTCGGATCGTTACAATGGGTGTACTTGAACACAGGATTTCGGTACACAATAAGTGTACCCGAACACAGTACAAACTGCAGCTTTTCAACACTTGATTTTTCTCCTTTGGTTTCGGTACTCAAGGGGGAGTACCCGAACACAATGAGGAAGTTCCGAAACGTAATTTAAATATGGAGCTTTTCATATTTATGACTCCAATTCTTTCCTCGTCAACTCACTTTTCGATTCGAAGGTTTTTGTTTCAAATCGAAATACTTCGAACTCATTTGTAATTATATTTTAAATGTGTTACCAGTGTTTTCACCGTATTTCGCTATTTCGCGGAGCCGGTGCGCTATAATATCGTACACTGATTTCGGCTGTAGCATTGCTAGTAATATATACACCCGGTGCAGTGGTTTACAAGCGGCCGCATAAAATCTTTTATAGACGATTCTTCCTGCCTGCGGCGAATATCCCATATTCCTATAACTATTATTGAAAAGGACACAAGGGTAATTTGATTAAAGTAAAACTTTGTTAATAACTACCTGCACCGGGTGTATAAGTCCATCACATACACCAAATTCTAAAATATTTATGATGAAAAACCTTCAAGTTAAAATCTAACTCAAAAATATTTATATATATAAAAAAATATAAATTTTTATACACTTATTTTTAACAAATCCAACAGTTCACTACTAAGTTTTCCAAAATTTTATGATATTTTTTACATAAATTTAGATGGTGTAAGATGTATATATTAAATTCGATCATAAATTAGTTTTTTACTTTAAGTTATTGATCATAGAAAAACTAAATTATACGCTGGTCTTCTAGTTATTAGAAGGGTGATGTTTTAGTCTACAAACTTTAATTTATTATACTCTCTCGCTCGAATTTTTTAAATCATTCTAATTTATTAAATAAAGTACTAATGCGTTGTTAATATAATAGTAATATACTATTTTGATAAATAATTGATTTATATGTAAAATAATTTAAAAGTCTAGCCAACAAAACATAATTACCTTAAACTTCTCATAATTTGAGTACCAACCCCTACCCAAAAAAAAAAAAAAAACTGCGGTGCATGAAGATTAGGGATACACCGGGTGCAGACAATCAATTCCTCAAAAAAACTCGATATCCAATTGGGTCAATAAGTCAACGTTTCTGCGAGACGCGTTTGTTGTGATCGGAGTAGTTTTTTTTTTTTTTTTTTTTTTTTTTTTTTTTTTTTTTTTTGAATTCTCTTCTTATAAGCGTTTTCTTTTCACTGGGCTTTTTCTTTTTTATCTATTTTGCGGTCGTAAAGGCGAAGAAAAATTAGGGTTTCGGAGCTCTCTCTCTCTAAGCCCTAGCAAGGTAGGAGTTGAAGAAGAAGCTCTCTCTCTCTCTCTCTCTCTCTCTCTCTCTCTCTCTCTCTCTATTTAGTCTTCGTCCTTTTTCCCTATGAATCGATTTGATACCACAAATCCTCGAATCGATCGACAAAAAGGTTTGTGGATCTCTCTCCCTACCACTCTAATCTTAGATCTGAATCTTGGTTCATTGTTTTATGAGTGATTCGTGTGATTTTGTGTCATCTAGGTTTTATATGGTGAGATTCCTAGTTGTTCCTTTGATAGGATAGAATTTTCTTTTTTCTGTTTTCGGATTGAGAATTGTTTTTGTGGAGGTTAGAATCGTGTGGGGCTTGGTCTCCTTTTAGCGTTCGTGAACTAAATTGGAACATATTTGTGGATCTCAATTTTGGCTGGATTTGTAGTTGTGTAGCTGTTTAAAGTACAGATCCTTTTTTGCTTTATTTGGGTTGGTAAGCTCGTCATTGATTAATACGGTAAGAGGCATGATCTTCGTAACTATTAAAGATTGCGGAACTTCTCATTCTCAATTGCGGGGAGACAAAACAAAAGTGTCATTAGATAGTTAATCTCCTGTAAATCCCTATTATCTTGCTTGCGTACTGAGCTACAGGTTAGAACACAGTAGAAATGTGATTTGAAAATCAACAGGTAGATTGGCTTGTGATTTGTGATTTTTGTTTGTTTTCTTAGGTCAAATAAGAGATATGATGAGTAGTTTTAGTTCTTTGTTTGATATGGTATTGACTTGTAACCTTGGACCTTGGATCTGTTACTTTTTAATCAGTCCGTATGTTTATGGAGGTTAATATTTACTTTGGAGGAGACTCAAGTGCTTAAAATTCGCTCTCGTGTATTTTTTTTTCTCGTTTATTTTTTTTTTTTTCAAAGTAAGATGTCTTCCATCAGGAAAACGAGTTATCTTCTTTCGTTGTATGCATATGCTGATAATGTGATATATCAGGAAACATAATTGTTACTGATTTGTTGATTTGGATAAATTACTTAATAGTCGATCTTTAGTAAGACTGTGAGAGCAATGTAACTATAGTCTAGGGAAAACTGAGTGGTGTCGTGTTGCAGCTAAACAAGTAAAATTTATGTTGCATTTTGTAAGCTCTGCCTCTTTGAGTCTTACCTCCTGGTTCCATCTTCTACAATTTGCAGGATTGGGATTAAAGCCTCTGCGAACTTTTCTCTAATCTAGAATGATATTTATGTAACATGTTATATTCGTACTTAGAATAAAGATGAGTTCACCCAACAAAGGTATCCCAAGCAACTGCAACTTGCAGTTGAAGTCACCAAACAAGGGCACAACATTGAATCCAAACGCGGCAGAATTCGTTCCTTCAGCTCTTCGATCTACATTTGGAAACAACAGCTTTGCGGATGTAAAAAAGCCAGACTTTTATGGGCTTTCTGGAAAAGCAGTCCCAGATCGATCAGAATGCTCAATATCTTATGATTTAGATGATGAGGCAAACCAGCTTTGGGATTGCCAACTTCCTGATGATATTACTCCTGACTTCAAGGTAATAGAACAGGACAAGCAGGCACCAGGACAACTGTCACTTTCTGGTTTGCCGTTGAATGATGATTTTGAAGCTTCTGAGTTTTCTCCATCTGGATTCATCCAGTTTTCTGGTAGACAGCAGCTCATATCTCCTCGTCGTACTGATGGTCTGATCATGAGTCAAAAAACAGGATTTCCTGGTTCGAGTTATTGCGAAAACCATCCAACAGCTGCTTTCTTGCCATTGGCCACAAGCAACTGGGACCAACAATTAGCTAATGTTGATTTTCATTTTAAGAATGGAAAGGATGAATACCGTTATAATGGAGACTACAATGGTGGCTTTTTGGATAGCTCTGCCACAGAGAATGCTGTTTTAGAGGATGCAGTTGTTGACCCTTTGGAATACTTGGTGTCTCATTTCCCTGGTTTTTCTGCTGAGAGCCTTGCAGATGTCTATAACGCAAATGGCCGTGATTTGAATCTGACCATTGAAATGCTCGCCCAACTTGAGGTAATTTTATGTGTAAATAGGTACATTCTAGTAATTGATCAAGATTGGGTAAGTAAGTGAGGCAGTAACATTTTCTGAATAATGCTATTAGATAGCAAGTTGCTCTAGTTATCAATACTAACTTCTAAACTTTGGAAAATTTCACTGTTGCTGAGGTAGTTTAGTCATATTATTGCATCCTGGTTCCAAATGTATGGTTCCTGTGTCACAAATTCTTGTAGGTTGTCTAATTATTGTGTTTCATTGTCAACTTGCTGTAACTATATGCTATAAAGATGATAATAGATTCACACATACATTCATTGAAGATTCTCAACAGGGGATCACAGGAGTTGAATTTAGCTGCAGATTCATTATTTATTTTGTGTGATGTGCAAATAATACATTTGGTAGTCTAACAAGAGTGCTAATGTTATGCCTAATGGATATTTAGAAATACATGTTCGCTATCTCAATAATTGTTTGAAGCCTGTTATGGGCACACAGAAGCAAATGTAGTTTATGGTCCTTGGTCAGTCTTCATCTTTGCTTTTTCAGTGATTTGTTGGATTTTCTTGACTTTGCTGCTGTCCTAAGGCCTACCTATATGGGCTTAAGCCTGAGTACATCATAGCATGTGCTGTTCGTAATATTGATTGGGTTTGGTGCCTACCTTGTATATTCCATTGATCATACTTGCTACCTTAGTTTGAAAAGGTGTGCCTTAAACGCATGCCTGGGTGCCTAGGCTCAAGGCACCAAACATGGTGCATTGAGGCCTAGTTGCACCACTTGGTATTGCTACGAGTCTTCAATTAGCTCCTCTGCTATGCGAGCTATGAGTTTTAAAGCGAGTTTTGGATGTTTGGTTAAAAGTTGTCTAGACACTCTAGATGCAGGTTTTGATGATAAATACATAGCTAGTAGGTGGGTTTTAGATATTTTGTGGTTCTTAGCATTATTGATACACCAGCTTACAGCATTGGAGCAATTCATTAATTATAATAAAATAGTTTTAATTTGTCTTCTGGGATAATTCAGTTTTTAAACTATGCTAATTTTCTAAATCCTGTCATTTGTCTATATAGGTACTTTAATGTCCGTTTATAATTATGAAAAATTGTGAATATGTGCATGCCATCTTTCTCAGTCATGTACCTTGCACCTTTCCACGTAGGCTTCAGAAGTCCTTGGACCTTTTTAAACTATGTTTCCAATGCAATGCACTAGTTCAACTCTTGTTTTTATTATTTTTTTCTTTTACATGTTTTTCACTTGTCTTTCCAGATACAAGTTGATGGTAATTTAAATCAGAGTGCAAACTCAAAGGCCTCAACTACTCCTAGCCTTAGCATGCAGCACTTCCCTGCACTTCCCACGGCAGAGGCTCAAAATGAGTTGTCAAAGTACAGTCTAGAAGATTCCCAAGGAGCTACTAGCGGATATAGATCTTCCTCTCTATTTGGCAGTAACATAGATTTTGTTTCAGCTGTTCGTAAACTTGCTTCTCAGAATTCTGGTAGCTGGAAATTGGAGAAAAAAGGTGCCGAAGATGAAAATGTCGGTTCAAGTAGAGGTTCACGAGTTTTAACCAAACAATACGATGTTAATAGCAAATTGGGTTTTGGGAATAAGTTGCAAAGTACTGGTAATACACGAGCAACTACATTTTGGCTTGAGACTGGTGATGCAGTTGGTAATAATCTTGGGCTGTCTTTTGAGGATGTCTGGTTTCCTTTTTTTAAAAAAATTTGTTAATTGATTTGTTTCTCATGAAACGTGATGTTAGTTTTTGTATTTGACAGCTAATCTGTATTCAGAGTCAAGGGAAGAAGCTCGAGATTTTGCTCGTCTTCGAAATGCATTCTTTGAACAAGTAAGCAAGTACTGATTGATCATGTTTTTTTGTAATCCTTGTATCTTGGATTTCATGCATTTCTTGCTCGATAATATATTGCAGTGTTATAAATTGGCAATTTAAGGATTATGATTATGAAGTCCTGAGGTTTTCAAACTTTGAAGGCATGAAATAGTCAATATTGTGTCAATTAATATGCCCTCTTGTTTCTACATTCTCTGGCTTAGAAGCAGTTGGTTTGTTTTTCTAGGTGTCACAGATACCATCATGAGACACAATACGACTCAGACACAGCGACTTGACAACTTTCAAAAAATTAGGAC